>VWZI01008677.1:1875646-2124566 GCA_013396835.1 Psilopogon haemacephalus | reverse complement strand
ACTTCTTTTTTTTTTTTTTTTGTTTTTTTTTGTTACAACTTCTCACTGTGCCCTTTATGAAATGCTCTGATTATCTGAATACAGCTTTAAGGGTTTGGTCCAACAGTCTAGAGGAAGATGCATTGCTGAAAGGAGGAAATGTGAGAGAATGGGAGACTGACAAGAATTAGGTATCGGCAACCCAATTAGCACTGTTTTATAAATGCATGTATTTCATAAAACAATCAAATAAAAGCCTTTCATGCTTCAAATGAAAGCGGATTCCCATAGATGTACATGACTGATAGAGTGGAGAACTTGTATAGAACACTGGAAATCTATGAAAAAACACTGAGCATCAGTAACATAAGTCCTTGATGAAGCCTGGATTGCAACGGTATAGCCATAGGGGGGAAATTAGGAAATACTGCAACTGAAGAGTGCAGATAAGTGCAACCCTTCAGTTTGTGCTTGTGGCCATATGTTATTGTCTTCTGACTCATTGGATTCTTCCTGAAAGACTAAACCACAGACGTTACAGTTTTAGTGGCAGTCGTGTATGACTACTGAAGACTTCTTTAATGCTGCCCAGTCCCGTTGGATAATTTGGTATTAATTGTAGCACAAATGGGAATGATGTTGGTGTGGCTTTAAGCTGTATCTAAGACATATTTCAGATGTAATGAATGTCTGTGACCCTTAGCTAAGCCTTGGTTTTATTTTATTATTGTTAGGTTTCACTATTGATACCATTTTCTACATTTCAAAGGACTTCATGTTTTATTTAAGTAGTGACTAGATTGTATTATTTTTGTCATATTTACTTGTGGAAAAGATGTTGCTAATATTTTGCTATCGTTGATCTTTGAAGCTGGCTGGTTGGGAATGAGATCCAAATCAAAGGGAGAGAAAATTGATTTGGCCATCTATAATCTTGACTTTGCTTCCTTTGTCCTCCTGAGATACAGCAAAGGTTGCCAGAACAAGCAGGGATCCAGCTGGTCTGTTCTTATTGCATGGTTCCATGGGAGGGCAAAGCTGTAGATGGCAATGGAGGTCAGCAATACTTCAGACCACTTAAAAGTGCATCTTTCCATGAGGAGTGTCTGGGAAAGGTTGCTGCACCTTCCTGCCACCAGCCTATCTTTGGCGAAGGTTGTTGCTCTGTCTTGTCTCACTGAAGCAGCTTTGTGACACTGGTGCCCCACTAGCCGCAGTTTCACTGAGGGTCTGCTCTGTCAATCACATTTATGGTGGAGTGTGATCACACAGATGTGAATGTTAAACCTGTTACAAATAGAGTTTCTGTTGAGTGCATGGCCCAAACCATCAGAAATGGACCCTTTTCAGTACCCTTACTGAGGGGATCTCATCGTTATTAACTGGTGTTGGTTCTAGGCATTTTTGTTGTCTTACAAATAGAAATGGAATGTGAAAAGGGGGAAAAATGTAAAACTGAGACAATTTATTTCTTTAAAGACCCAAATGCTAATAAAGAACAGCAGAAACTACTTTAATCAAGCAAAGTTGTCACTGAAGTGCAGAAACTTGGGCAGAGGATAATGCAGTTCGGCAGAATTTTTGAGTACCAAATATAGATTAATATATAGTTCAAAACACTTTAATTTTTAAACTCTTGTCTGTCTTCTTCACTGCTGAAAAATTATTCTTGAAAAATAAAGAAACTGCCCTGTGGTCAAAGATAGTCTTAACTACCTGTCAATCAAAAGGAGAAGTTTGTTGAGACATTTAATTACAAGATAATGTAGTCATCAAAATCTCGTTGTGGTAACTGACAGCTCATTTTGGACTGAAAGCGTACAGCTACCTCCCCTGAGGTCAGAGATGTTCCGAGGTTAACATAGTAATGACAAGTCCTTTATTATCACATTATGACATTGAAAAAAATTGCAATTATACTAATAAATTAATAACAGTAATAAAATGACAGTCATAATTGCATAATATACATGTTGTCAACGGCATTTTTGTTACATGGCTGGAATTCATATTTTATCTGCATATCTTACACTATATTCAATTTCCCCAATGCAGCACCACAGGCAAGCAGTGGCTTCTGAAATGGCTGAAAGCCTGAGCAGTTGCAGTGACTGCTGTAAAGGAGACTGTAAGGCATGAGTTGTTCTGCACTTCGATGATTTCAATTTTTTTTTTTTTTTTTAAAGATTTTTCAGCCTCAACTAGTTAGGATTCATTTTTAGCCATATCTCTTGAGAAAATCTAATGATAGAATGGTTTAGGTTAGAAGTGACCTCAGAGATCATCTTTTCCCCACCATGGGCAGGGACACTTCTCAACTAGGTCTGACTGCTCAATGCCTCATCCAGCCTGGCCTTCAACATTCCCAGGGAGGAGGCAGCCACAGCCTGCCTGGGCAGCCTGTGCCAGAGTCTCACCACCCTCATACTGAAAAACTTCTTCATAACATCCAGTCTAACCCTGCTCTCCTTCAGCTTCAAATCATTCCCCCTTGTCCTGTCTCTAGACACTTTAAGTCCTTCTGCAGCCTTCCTGTAGGATCCCTTCAGGTACTGGATGCAGCTCTGAGGTTCCCCTGGAGTCTCCTCTGGGCTGAACAACCCCAGCTCCCTCAGCCTATTGCCTTAGCAGAAGTTTAATATCTCTTCTCACACAATATGGTGGGTTAAAAACCTGAACGAATTAGGCAGAGATTCTGAAACTGCTGCTTCTTGGTTCATAAAAAGAAACTTAGGTGACAAAGGCTCAAGTTTGAGGGAGCAGTGCAGATCACTGTGGCAAAGGAATGGTTCACAGTACCCTTGTGCTTTATGTTCAACATCCTCAGATTGGAACAGCAGTTTTCTCCTTCTACTTGCAATGAAGTCCAAGTCTGTGCTGATCTAAGAGGCACAGTTTATTATTACTCCATGAACTGACATACTGGTCCTGAACAGGTGAAAAAAAGGTTCCTTCTCCTGTAAAGAGGGAATTTCATGGCTGTTTTTGATACAGATATTCTTCAGAAATTTACCCTAGAGTGGGGTGAATTGCCCATGGACTGGACCAAAGAAAGAAGAGATCAGGATATTGTTGCTTTTATTCTGATGTTGTTTGAGTTCCTATGCTGCTGATAGAAGTGAGGTACCTTCAGTTTGGTATTTCCCATACATTTATTTGCATGGAGCTTTACTAGTCAGGAAATGGCCATGCTGCACATGGACTTTCACCCCTTTATGCAGCAGCTGTGGTTTGCAGCCAGTGCTACTGCAGTGTTTTCTGGTGTGATGCTGACATCTCCCTGCCAGCCTAAAACTCATCAGTGTCTTGGACACTTGTGAAGACTTCACTTCAGCTGTTGGCTCGCTGGTTATTGGCCCATGTTTTCCTAACTGCTGGTCACTGTGAACCTTTCCAAAGCCATGGTGCCCATAAGGCTTTTCATCTTCTCCTGAGCGCAGTAGCCAGCATTGTCTGGGTATGCACTCTTCGTGTTAGAAGTGTTAGAAGTTCCAACTTCTGTTGTGGATTAAATTCTGTCTAACTTTTTGTTTCCAGTTGCTTTTCTTGTTTTATTTTGTTTTTCCAGCAGTGTGAAAATGCTGTCAGTTTTCATGACCTGCAGTTAATCTTTGAGCACTAGGATATGTGCAGCTGATTTGTGTGCATGGATGCTAATGCTAGCTGCTACTTACTGCTCTTTGTGCCACTTCTTTTGAACCTCGAATGGCCTCCAAGTTATTTTTGTTGTTTATCTGTATATTTATTTTTGTTTGTTTTGCCTAGTTGTTGCTCTGTCTCTTTTGGTTTGTTTTTAAGTTTTCTTTAATTCTGTATTCCAGTTTTAGGGTGAGAGCCTTACAGTTGTTCTGCCCTTTGGCTTGTTTCATCTTTCAGTGAATCTATAAATATAGCTCTTTTGGTAGAGTTTTACAAACAGTGAAGTAAAAGCTTAGGGTATGCTTGCAGGGAGGCACTGTTACCTGACAGAAATCCAGAAATTCTGCATTTCCTTGGCAGGAAGTGGCAGATGAGGCACTACCAACATCACACGATGTTGAAATCTGCTTCTGTTCTCCAGACTGTTTGTTCCAGGACTTCCTGGAAGGGCAACTGTAAATTGGGTTTGAAGGTTTTTAATGCAAACAGATTTCCAGCACAGAGAAATTTTGCAATAAAGCACATACTACATATATGGGAGAGAACCTTGTTTCCCTTACTACCATCATGAACTGAAGATGGAAGCGGACACCAGATGTGGTGAATGGTTTTAAATTATTAGCAATTTACAGCAGTGCAAAAAAGTAACTTTCTGATAATGTTGCTGTCTGAAAGCAGCTGGGAACAGAATCTTAATAATATCACTGTCACAAGTGTGTTGTGCCAGTGTTGCTATTAAGCAATATGCAGTAACAGAAGCAGTGAACGTGTAGCCTGTATGAAACCCAAGTCTGCTCCACACACACAACTCCAGTTTCTTCCAGTTTGTGCTCTGAGCAGACCGTTTTGTCTGGTGGCATCTGTCCCATGATGTTCCCTTTATGCCTTGTATGCAATGTCATCTCTTGGGTGCACTTAAGAAAGATCACCATCTCTGTGCTGGGGTAGAAGTGGCTTGTCCCTTAATGCCGAGAGTTAGAGGCTTTCCAGCACCAAGCAGAAAAGCAACACAGCAGCAGACAGGGAATGGTGAACCCCATGGGTTTGCAAGCAGTTTGCAGATAGCATGTAGTGTGCTTTGCTTTTTCCTCATCAGTTTTCTTTCAGTTCCTTCTCTTCTGAAAGGGGTGATAGATTATACTTGAAGAATATGTAAAGCATCCACAGAGGACTGAGTGACAGAACATTTTCATTCTAGGTGATCCTTTGTTCTGGCCTTCCTAAAGAAAATTAAGTACTACAACAGAGGTGTTGGACTCATTGTAAATTAAATATTGACTGTCATACAGAAAGAATAAAGGTGGGGTTTGTTTTTCTGAGCTCTGCCAAGCAACCTTAAAAAGAAAACAAAACAAAAGAATTGAACCAAACATTAGGCTCCTAAACTAGTTAGAAGCAGTGCTGAGTGGTTTAGGATCTTTTTTAATGACACAGCTGACTCTTAAGTTTTCTTGCTTTGTCCTCCAGCTGGAGACTTTCTTATGAATAGTTCTTCAGAGTAAGCAGCACAAATTATTTTTAATGTTAGCAAAAGGATTTAAAAAAAAAAAAAAGATGACATCATAGAAACAAAAAAATTGCATTGAATTAGTTACATGAGTTGTAAATAGTACATCAGCTAATAAATTCTGTAATACTGAGCTGAAGAAATTATAAAATGCAAGAAAAATAAGAGAGGTTTTGATAAGTCATTACTTGCACGAGCCATATTTCAATAGTTCAGGCACAGTTTATACAACACAATTTTACTGCTCGTGTGCCTGTTGGTAATTCTCTGGAGATACTGATGAGTATCAATTCAGTTAAAAATGTTTCTCTGTAGAAATGGGGAATTTGTGAGCTGAAAGATTTTATAAACTTTACATCATTCCCAAATTTCCTTTGTATCAGTGGTGTTTTCCTGTTCCAAATAATTCTCCAATCAAATGCAAAGTCTCATTTTATTTGAAAATAATTTGGGTTCAAAAGAAATGTAAGTGGTCAGTGTTACAGATGTGGCTCACACTAATCCAGTTACAACCCAAACCCACCACACCACCTGGAGAGTTGCTATCCATTTTGTATTTCATAAAATCATAGAATGTCAGAGGCTAGAAGGGATCTCCAAAGCTCACCTGGTCCAGTTTGCTTGCCTTAACGTGCTCTCTGATTCTGGCAGCGATTCTGCCACTGCCTTCTGCAGCATTATGCTATGCTAACTATGTTAGCCTTGCTGCTTAATAAGGAGCCCTGATGCTTTGGGCTTATCTGCCTGGAAACTACACTGCTTCGAGTTTACCAGGAACAGGCTGTAAATGCCTTCACATGCTAGGCCTGTATAGCCAGTGTGACACTCGTGCCAAGACTGAACATCTGCCAAGACATCCTGCCTACACCTGCCAAGATGAGGGGCCCTGGAAGGAACACACGGATTGTCCAAGAGGGGCTAGGACCAGGTCGGAGATTGTCTGCCTTCCGCCCCCAGCATCCTTGATAGAGTATGGGAAAAATCAGAAACCTCAGCAGCTGACAAGGCATTGACAGAACGCCCTGAAAGTGTTTGGGTGCTGTCTGAAGCTATAGCTAGCCCCTTAAGTCGGGAGCTAATTTTTGTGAGTAAATGCTTAAAGCTTCTTTAGCAAAGTCTTTAGCAAAACTCTGTAATGGAATCTAACTGAACCTCAGCCTTTTGCCTTAAAGCAGAAAGGAGCCTCTCAAGTCCCCTGGTGGGCATAATTGAAACTAAGAACCTCTTTCCAGTTTTAATGCTTGCATTTGCTAGTTATTATTTATAACAGTTTTGCCTGTTCCCTGTGTGCATAAGATTCCAAACCCTGCATTTCAAACATTGTAAATAAGTTTTCTGGTGAGATTTAATGTTAATACACAATTTTCCTAGTTATCAACAATCTTTGCCTGGATATCAGAATTAATATCGATTATTAGTTTTGCATAATTCCTAATACGTACGCACGCTCTTTCTGTAGTACTTCACACATTAACAGCACATTGATGTTTACAAAGGTATACGCAGAGAAATAGGTGATTTTTATGAGGCAGTGTAGTGTGGTGAGTCTATTGAAGTTTGTGTCTGAAGGGACTTAGTTCATTTTTCAGGTGGCATTCTAGGACTGCATTGTTGGAGCAGAGTAGGTAAGCATAATAGGCTGCCATCACCTTGGTGCCTCTGGTCACAGATGGTAAGCCCACACTCGCCGCTGTCCCTCTGGACAGAGCTCTGCCTTTGATTTGCACTGAAAGACACTTGGAGTTTGCAGTTGTTACAGTTTAGCCTGAAGCTAGCAAGAGCCCATGTGTTGTGTCAAAGTCCACTATAGGGGATGTTATCTGCCAGGGTGTCAGGGATTACAAAGGAATCTAATCTATCCCTAGCTGGGAGTGCGGAAATTCCCACGTAATAATGAAATGCTTGGAAGCAGGCTAGGCACATCCTGAGCCTCATATTGCCTTAGATTGTGTTTAATCACAGCCAGAAACCATCCCAGCCTACTTCAGGAGGGTGTTTAGGTGTGTGCTTTGCTTTTTGCTTGTTTGCAGAAGTTTTGCAGGGGTACAAGGATTGCATGAGGAATGTGGTAGATGGTGGGATGCTTCCTGCCGGCAGCGCTGTTCCCACCGTGTGCAGGGTAGAGCACATCCCTCTCTGTGTACAGGCCATCCAGTAACCAGTTGAGTGGCTAGGAGCTGGTTTACATGTGAAGTACAGTCAGGCTCTTCACTGGGTTTTTTTTTTCAATTTTATTTTTAAAAGGGAAGGAAATGTTTTGCTGTTTTTACATAGACCTGTTATTGCAGTTTTTCCATTTCACAAGTAAACCAGTTATCAGTGAAAAGTGACATTGCAAGAGGACTCAGAATGTTGTGTAGGAGAGAGCATGCCAGAGGCAGATAAAGCTTCATCCAAGTTTTGAGAAGAATATTTTTTGTAATCAAACATCAGCTGCATCTGTAAGCACTCAGTGATATTTTACTACTTTCTCCTCCCAGTTGCTTTTGAGGGCTCTGGAAGTGATTTGATTCTAACTGTGGAATTTGCTTTCAGAAAATACATTTGATGTTTGCTTTAAACATTTTAATTTAATGAGTTAACCTTGCTCAAGACTATTTACCTAGAAACACATAGAGGACTTAACGTATCGCTGATGCCTAAATTTACAGGTACAAGAATTCTGTTGTAGAGGAGAAACCAGTTCTGTCTGTCCAGAGCTTTTTCAGCCTTCTGGAGTCAATGAGAATTAAACTCTGTCCTTCTCCTCAGAAATTCAGAGCTTTGGCAAATACGTTTATCTAAGGTGTACTCCAGGCAGTGTCTCTTTCAGATGTTTGTTTTCCCTGCTCTTTAAAACATTGATACTGTAAGATCTTACTTATTTTGTGTGTGTATTTACGCGGTTGAATCTCTTGTGAATGCTATCCATGAAGCCGTGTCTGGGCTGTTATTTGGAACACTTTATTTCTACAGAGAGACTACAGTGTTTCTACACTGGCACTTCTCTACTTTGCTTGCAGTTGCATGCTAGCCTCCAGCTCCATCTAGGCACATTTAATGGGGCCGAGAAGATGCAAAAGTTATGGCCTGTTCAGATTTGTAGACTTATTGGAAGCATCTAGCTTTATGCTGGCTATGTTTAAAAAAAAAAGCCAAATAACCCCCCCAAACCTTTGCCTATGTTTATCAGAAAGTTGCTTATTGTAATTGTTGTCCTTGCTTGTGAGCCTGTTCTTGTTTTTGGTTTGTCTCTGCTCCTGCTGATTGGAAGCTGATGTATTCCTGACTTGGCTGGTGCAAACCTTTAGAGGGTTTGAAGCAGGGGCAAACCTTGTAAAGTAGCAGTGTTCGACGAATCTGCTTTGTGCAGTTCTTTGCCTATATTGCACCCTTTGTAACGACACACAGACAAACAATTAAAATTCCTGTATTCTCACAAGATACTCACTAACTACTGCTTTACTTGCAACTTATTTCACCCTTGTTACCTACATTCCTTTCCTCTGATCTTAGTCTTCTAGGATTCCCCTCTGGTTTGCTTTTTTGTTTCATTTCCCTTCCTTTCCCATTTGATCTAGGTAGTCCTTTATTTACTGACCAGGTTTTGATGATAGTGTGAAAAGCCTGGTCCTTGGAACACACTGAAAGGATGTAGAACTCATCAGCAAGGGCTCTGCAGATAGTGAAGACAGGCTTGGCTTCTGCCAGGGAGCACACTGCTGGTGCAGTAAATACTGGTGCAGCCACACAGCAGCCAGGGAAATAAAGTTTTGATGCCTAAATGTGAAGCTTAACTCTTCTCTTCTGTTTTCAGCTTTGAGTTTTAGAAATATTGAGAGCCCACAGTATGAATCAGAATTGGTATCACCATCATTATTCTAGTGATGCAAAATAACTCTAGCAAATAATATGAACCTTCTTCCAGAAGTGAAGACAAAGACAGAAAAATAGGAAACCAGAAGGTGAAACAATCCCTTTGGTTCCCCGAAGCAACACTGCTCCCCTCCCTCCCCTTTTCCCCCCAAAACTTCTCATTTTGTGGTTTAAATGCAGTCTCCAGCCAGTTCTCATGTGAGTTAGAGGCTGGGGATATTACATTCTGCTTTTGCTTAGCTTTCAACTCGTTCCCCTCTAATTTCTGAGCTGCAATTAGAAATAAACTTTTTTTCCTTGCCTTTTTTTTTTTTTTTGCATTCTAGGGTAGCAATTAGGAAGAAGTGGGTGAAGAGGTTAGCATTTTATCCAACTCTATTACTCTGACTGATGGAGCTATTAAATAAAGGCAAACTGTAATTCTTTATTACCTGCCTGCCTCATTTCTGCACTTTGCCCTGGAGAAGAGCGGCATAAAAGATCAGAGTGATATTGAAAACTCCTGAGCAAATATTGAGTGAGCTGCTTGGTCACTCAGGTAATGACAGGGTTTGGTGGAGAGGGAGCTGCACCTGTGAGCGATGCCCCTTTCTTTGGGCCAATAGGTGGTGAGAAACTGCTGGCATGGCGTTGCTGAAGCAAGGTGGCTTTGGGAAAGAATAGCCTGGAACACTTTGCCTGTGATAAATACGCTTATAATTAGTGAGATCATTAGCATGGACACCGTGTGCTTAAGTATTCACAAAGAAGTCTTTAAGCTAAGCAGTTAGCTTCACAATGAAGGAAAGAGACAAAATGAATTATATACAGCTGAATAAGCTTTTCAGAATCTCCAAGGAGGTGACTTGTCTGTTGATGGCCAGTGGGGGTCGAAGAGTGAAATAATTACTTAACAGCATGTAAACAATGTGAGATCTGAAGTGTGCATTTTTTNTTTTTTTTTTTTTTTTTTTTCATTGAGAGAGTTTCTTGTTGCGATGGCTCCACTGGGACAAGCAGCAGAGAAATTTGATTAAATGGATGCCTGGGGTCATGACCCTGTCTAAACATGCTGCAGCTCTCAGCATTAATCAAAGAATGTTAAAAAAAATTCTGACCTTGCTGCATATGAGTATTGGTGAGCTTTGAATGCAGTGGTGGGTGGATGGAGGGCTGTGTGATCGGCCTGCTTACAAAGAAGAGAGGAGCAGGCAGGTTTCAAGGACAATAGCAACCCATCATGTTGGTTTAGTTGATGTTATGAGACTTTCATGTGATGATAGCCCATCGACAGCAGTGAAGTTTGGAGATCCCATTAGAATGCAGTTGGGAATGAAGCTTTTTATCCTGAGCTGCTGCTGCCTGGACCCTGGGCACAGAAAATATTTATAGCTTAGTGATACATCTGAGACCCGTGGGCTCAGAAGAGTTCTTGGCCACCTACCTTAGTGTAATGGATGTGAAAGCACAGAGAAAGCACCTCTCCTTGGAAGGAGTACCCAGGATTAGTATCATGCTTACTGTTTAAGTGTGTGTTCTTCAAGAGTGGAAAGCCCTGATTTTTGCTGAGTTAAGTCTTAATTAACAGCATATTTATCATATTCATGCCTACCTGAAAACTTCCAATTAATTTTCTTAAGCTTTCAGTACCAGCAGCTCTCATTGGAGGCAAGAATGTTTTGGGCAGACACTTAGCAAGAGAGTTGAGTCTTGTTAATGTCCAGCTTTGAAAACAAGCCAAAATGGGGATAGATCCTTAATATCTTTACACTCTTTGCCTGGATATTGGCAGCAGTGTAATCACAAGGCATGTGCCAATGTTTATTTTCCATGCTCCTCTTGCCAAAGGCTTTGCAAGGTGCTCTTCCTCGAGCGAAGTTAGTAAACTCTGTACAAATGCCTTAATGATATAAAGGAAAATACAATTTTCTTTTCAAGAACGTAGGAGGAGAGAGGACTACCTTAGAGGAATTAGTTTGGTCTTTCAATCTCCTGCTCAATGGTGCTTCTATGAAATATTGTTGAGCTCATTAATGGAAGCAGCTCCCATACATTTACATGTTGGATTCTGGTCAGAACCAAATGCCTGAAATTAACAAATTGGAAATTGTGTAAATAATGTGAATGTATGTGTGGAGCATCTCTACAAAGAAAATACCCCAAAGCTTAGAAACACCTGGAGTAGCTGGGTAGTGAAAAGAGGAGATTGTAGGGATTACGTTCAGTGCTGCAGCACACTGAACTGTAGAAACCTTCAGCTGAAATGTTAAGTTTATTTTTGAAGTGTACTAATTCATCATGAGACTCATCATGGAACACAGACCTGCATTCAGGGGTCACTAATTTTGCTGCCCTAACTTTGTGTGAATATGACATCAGGCATAGCCTTCTGCAAGGAGTGCTCCGTGGGCTGGCGTAGGAGCTGTTATGCTGTGGCACATGAGTAAAGGTGAATGTTAGTCCGAGCTAGCAGTGTGCTAGCCCTGGGGCCTGCAGGGGAGTGTATCTAGCTTCAGCTGGGACTTTCCTGTTTGTGTGGGCAACTCCTTCCTGTCTGGCTTCCTACGCTGTCTTCTATACATCATCCTCTTCCAACACAAGCTGTTGCTCTATTTCCTTGCTGAGCTAGAGCCGGTGGACTTGCTTCTTATCCCTGGGAAGGGAACAAGACCTCTTAATTCTGTGTTATTAAACTATCTCTTCTGCAGTTCCAGAGTACTGTTGAGCATCTGTTACAAGAGCAGCAGGAACTGTGACAGGATTGGATTGAGTTCCTGGTGCTTTCACAACAGCTCTAAGCAATCATCACAACACTTAAGAGCTTTGGTCTTTGCTTGTTGGTGCAGGTTTGAGCCAGAAGTCAAAAGTTGCCTACCACAGAAACCAGAGGTGGTGTTTATATGACACTGCTTGGTTTTGCCTTTGTTAAGAAAAGAGTTAATCCAACAGCAGGTGTTTTTCAGAAATCCTCATTTTCCCACCTCCTGAGCCTTTAAGTCCTTTTGAACTCCGTGAAGATATCTGGACGAGTTATGATAACAAAGGCAAGCCTTCAGCCGTGGCCCTGACTGCCCCCAGTGCTTGCTCTGTGAGAAGGAATAATTAAGCTTAAGTAAGTGGTTTCTAGCAAAATGAGTAGCTTGAGTAGGAGTTAACTGGCTGAAAAGAATATATTTTGCAGACAACAGTAAGTTTGCTGGTGACACCATCTGTATGGTGTGCCGAACTCGCTTGAGGGCAAAGATGCCATCCAGAGAGATCTTGACAGGCTTGAGAAATGTGCCAATGCCAGCTGCATGAGGTTCAATAAGTCAAAGTGCAAGGTCCTGCATCTGGGTCAGGCCAACCCCAGGCACGGATGCAGTCTAGATGTAGAGGAGGTCGAGAAAACTTCTGAAGAAAGAGGCTTGGGGGGTGCTGGTTGCTGAGCAGCTCCCCAGGAGCCAGCAGTGCCCTTGTGCAGCCCAGCAGGCAGCTGTGTGCTGGGCTGCAGCCAGAGGAGTGTGGGCAGCAGGGCAAGAGAGGGGATTCTGCCTCCTTGCTCTGCTGAGACCAGAACTTCCAATCCTTCCTCCAGTTCTGGTGCTCCCAGCATAAGGAGGACACAAAGCTGCTGGTGTGTGTCCAGAGGCCACAGAAATGATGCAAGGGTTGGAGCAACTCTGTTATGAGGATCGGCTGAGGTAGCTGGGGGTGTGCAGCCTGGAGAAGAGAAGATTCTGGGGGGACCTTAGAGCTGCCTGCCAGTATCTGAAGAGATCTTACAGGAGGGCTGGATAAAGACTTTCCATAAGGGTGTGTAGCAATAGGACAAAGGGGAATAGTTTGAAGCTGAGGAAGAGTAGGTTTACACTGGATCTTAGGAAGAAGTTCTTCAGCACAAGGGTGGGGAGACTCCAGAATAGGCTGCCCAGGGGTGTTTGAGGCCAAGTTGGATGAGTCCTTGAGCAACTGAGTCTAGTTGAGAGGTGTCCCTGCCCATGGCAGGGAGGTTGGTGTAGGTGAGCTCTGAGGTCCCTTCCAACCTGAGCCATTCTGTGATTTATATGGGAATGTTTGGTGTAGATCAGAGGAAGAAAAAAAAAAAAAGTGAGCAGTAAAGTGTTGAGACACTAGTATCTGAATAATTAATAGCCTTCTGCATTCCAAGTTTCACATCAAAGTACTGGCTTGGAAGGTTTGCCCTAAACTCGATTTTTGTCTGTAGAAGTGAGCTTTGATTGTGAAAGCAGAATTGGTGCATCTCTGGGCTGCAGTGCTCAGCTTCTGCAGAACATCCCAAATACCTGTGTTTCATCCATGCTACAGATAGATTGTGAAACAGTCCAGGATTAAGGCTGAACTTTTCTGTTGTGCCTCTGCAATGCTTAATCTCTGAGTCTGCCAAGAAGTGAGGTAGTCATGGCTGAAGTACTCCTGATGGCTGAGTCTGTTCACTCGGGGCTGGACTGACACTGCTTATGGTTTTTTCATTGGTCATCAAACATCTGTCAGATGGTAAAATTATTTTTTTGAGTTACACAGCCTAGTACCTACAACTGAAGCTGACTTGAAATGGTCTCATAGTCATTGCTATTGCTTTTTGCTGCTGGGGTCAGTACTTCATCCATTCCCTGCTCACATTCATCTTATTCCTGAAGCTCTGCTCCTGTTGGCTGTTGCTTGTGTGTGCCCTGTGATGCTGTCAGGAGTGCAGCATGCTAAATCATTTTCTGTTGGTTTTTTCTTTTTCCTGTTTCCACTTCTATTTTCCCCATTTTTGACATGAATTTCAAGCTGTTTTCTGAGATCATCCAGTCAAGAATATGAGTGTTTAAATTTTGGGATATAAGATAGAGCACTTCTTCCCCCCCCCCGCCCCAATCAAAGTTTTTACCCAGGAGTGGTGCACCATAGTTAGGCTCACCAAGGGCAAATCATTGTGTGACTGTCATTAGGAGAGGATGGGGAGCTGAATGTTGCAGGTTTCGATTAAAATAAAGTAATTCCTATAAATCTCTCAGTTTTAGAGTATAAACAAGACCAATATCTGTCTTTGTAGTATTTGTACATAGTTTAAAACACAGAGGCTGGGAGTCGTGGTTGGGTTACCTCACAAGTGCTGTGTTTATTCAGATATTAAAAGGACTTTCAAGAAAAGCATGCTTTTTTACCAAAATATTTTGTTGAAAAGAGTTACATTTATTAGTCATTCTTGCTAAAACAATTCTACAGTAAATATTTTAAGTAAGTTTCTTAGGGAACACAATGGGCCATCTAGACTCAAGTCACATTGACAGCACTAAAAGGCATTGCTGGATTTATGAGAGTGCTCTGTTTACCCAAGAATGTAGAAATTTCCCTTTCTAAATGGGACAGCCTTATCTTTATTATTCCAGTGCCTTTTAGTTTACAGTTCTGCTGTAAGCAATGTTTCAGGAGCTTATTTCAGGATTCCTAAATAAATGAACAGACAGAATTAATGCACAGTGCTAGCAATCTACATTTTATATATTGTGTGATTGAACGTGAGCCTTGCCCAAGAGCAGAAAAGAAAAATGATGGTGCTTCTTTGTTATACAGAATTTATGTGATAACAGAAGGTAAATCGAGCTTCTCAAAATAAAGCTTGTTTACAAATCTAGGTGCTTGGGTTTGGTTTTTTTTTTTTTCCTTAACACCAAGCCAGACTGTGATGGCAATGCCAGTCCAGTTCCAGAAGCATCAAAGAAGCTGCCTCTCTCTCCTTTTTAATCCAATGTGTGTAATTGTGCATCCTATTTACTTAACTCACACAAGACCACTACCAACCTGCCCAGACTGTGGCTGGCTGGCGATTGCCTGTCTGCCATGTGAATGGGAATAAAGCCCATTTTTTATTTTCAAAAAGCAGCATTCCATGGCATAAGCCAGATAGCCTCACGCTGATTGCGTGGTCCCTATCCGGATGTCCCCAGGAAGTATCACTTCCATGCATTAATGGGACTCAGGGTCTTTGTGTGCACAAGAGAAGTTTTCAATATGTCAGGTCAGTAGTAACTGGAAAAGCAGCTGATGGGAGTTTCTTGCTAAGATAAAATGCTGCAGAAGGCAGCAGCTGATGGGAGCCAGAGTGACGTGTGCTGTTTCCATCTCTGTTTCCATCTGAAGATAAAAATCTGATAAAGAAAACAGCTGATGGAAGTTAAAACAGAGTGTACTATTTATATGCTAAAAATAACATTTGAAATGCTTTTGTGTTATCTTTACCGTCTTGAGCAGCAATTAATAATTTAGACTACCTTTCTTAGACTATTTTTCTCTTTTTTTATCAATGGACCTTCACTGGAAAGAAGCACTGTGGAAAGGCAGTGAGGTTCTGAGATTTGATCTACTTATGTCTGCAGCTGACAGGGTATACTCTCTTTTTAGCATACTGCTGCTGCAAACTCTCTCTCATCTGCAGCTGGAATTTTACTTAGTGTGCTTTTCTCAGTTCTGTTTTGTTTACTTTAGCATGTGACTGCTTCCCTCTTCCATCCTCCTCTTCATCAAATAATGCATCATTCTCAAGGCCGAACCTTAAAAAAAACCAACCCTACCACAGCCCCCATCCCAGCACACCCCAAAGGAAAACCAACCCAACCCAAAAGACAACCCTAATGCTTAGTGAACAAGTGATGAGTTCAGCTGGTGTGGGGAAAAGGCTTTGGCTATGAAATAAGGTATTTGGCAGAGAAANTTTTTTTTTTTTTTTTTAAAACCTACAAGGTAGACAGGTTCCTAATAGCAAAACTTTGGGTTTTTTAAACGATTTAAATGAAACAGAATTATTCTTTAACGTTGGTCTGATTATCACCTTGAGCAATGTTAATTATTCTCCAGATGTTTTGCTCAAGTTCTTGCCCATCTCACTGTAGAAATCCAGCATTATTTTGAAGTTGGTGGTTAAAAAAAATTCTGAGCACAGGACCTAAAATGCAGTTTGGAGACTAAAAATGACTAATAACCAGGTTGCTGCTCTTGGGAGGTTGCAGTTTAACAGTAGTTTATATCCTTAGCCACACTTTGTAATGATTAAATACAGAAAAGCTTTTACTGAGCTTTTTAGTCTACTCACTTCTTAGGCAGTATACCAATTGAGGAAAATCATTGAAATGTTTCCCATGTTTGCCTAAGTTGGCTTTTTTGCCCCCCGAGTGCTTGTGCTGCTTAAATGCTCTCTGAATTTTCCCAGGCTTTGGAAACAAGGGCTGACTCTGGCAGCCCAACAACAGGGCTGGCATTTAGGGCTGCCTGCAGCCTCCCTGGCCGTCTCCTGGTCCTCGGTGCAGGGACGCGCTCGGGCAGGCTCTGGCGTTGCAGCCTAACTTCAGATGTTTGTCTTTCCCTAATTAGAAACACGGAATCCATTCAGCCGGGTGGGGACGTTCCCCCTCCCTTGTCCTGGCTGTCTTTGGCCAGACAATGAGCACAAAGATACAGTAGGACTCGTTTTCTCATTATTGATTTCACGCACCAGCTGGCAGCTGTTTTAGCTTGTTCGTTTTTATAACCCTCTGGGCAACTTTTTAAAAGTACTTTTCTTTGACCATCTGCTAAATGCGATTGGTTTAATAATTAAAGACTTGCCATCCCTTTTCAGATAAATACAAATGCTGTTTCTGCAGCTGAGAGTGCAGCGTTTTTGTTTTGGGTATAGGTGGGATGTTTTCCATCAACGCTAGAAGTGATGTGGTTGCTCCTTCACCGATCCTGTCTCTCATGTTAATAAGGAAAGGGAAAAGGGAACTTTTCCGTGGGTTTCTTTCTCATCAAACTAGTGCAAGGTGTGGGGAGAGTTGCCCCATCTCTATCTTCTCTTATGTCCTTAGGGCTCCTAATTCTTGTGTTTGTAGGATTGAGGGAAAACCTCTCTGCTAAGCGCATGAGCAGTGGATTTTAGTCTGAATTGTGCTTCTAGTGCTGGTAATACAGAGCAGAAGCATCGGGAGGTGCTTTGCCAGTGTTAGCTGCGGCTGTATTGGTAACAGCAGGCTTTGGTCTCACCATCTGCCTCCTCCCTGGCTGGGGGTTAGGGTGGCAACAGCAGAAACCCTTCTCAGCACAGACTGGAAACTCTTGCAAGTTATAAAAGCTTCAAATACTTTCTGGTACATTGAGCTTATTTTTTTCCTTTCCCTTTGATAAAGTGTTGGGGAACGAGACACCAGTGTCTTACTTGGACTAATTTAAGATAAGTTTATAAGCACCATGGCAAATTGTTTCTAAAAGCAGAAAGACTTTACAAAAGTAAAGAGTAAAACTGATGTGAATGGGCCCCTTGAAGCCCCTGTTTTTTTCCATGTTGTGTACTTCATGGACAGGATGTGTAAAAAAGATCCAACCTTGGTTTGAACTCATCTTTATGCTGTGATTAGATCTAAACTTTCCCATGATTCCTTCAAAAAGGGCTGCTGAAAAATCCTTCTGTTTATCAAACAGTTTACCATTTGTTTCAGATGTACCTTGAAGCTGACCTGTAGGATTGCTCTCCTGAGAGGTGAAAAAGGGTAATTCATATTTTATGTCCCTTTAATCTGAAGAGTTTTTTTGAGGGCTCGCTGTGCAGGAATTGGTGCATTTTGTTTTGCTCTGACATCATTTATTCCCCAAACATCCTTCGCTGCATCCGTACAAAATCCATTAGAAATTCACGTGTAAGAAACAAGGCTATCTGAATTTGTGAGGGCTTTTAACTACAATTGAATAAGACTCTCTTCTGCAGAATGAAAAAGGAAATAGTCATATGTTTTCTTAATAAGATGAAAGATATCTCTGTTTGCTTTGAGATTTTTGTGTTTGTTTGTTTTAAAAGTATTCCCATCTTTAATATTTTTGTACTTGACAAACATAATCTTGTTCCAGACAGCTGTGATCTCTGGTCTCCTCTAATTCCTAAAGTAGACAAGAGCAAGTCAGATTTTCCAGAGTATCTGGCTAAATATCCCCTGAAATATAATTGAACTGAAAGTGAATGCTTACAGTAAAAGTTCAGATTAGAGTGCAAAGTTTGCATGAGAAATTCCTTTCTTGAACTTAATCCTGTGGTGTTTTTAATACAGAGCATTCTCATCATAGATTTCATGGCTGTAGTATTTTTTCAGATTGCACCAAGTATGCACTAAGCTCTATAAACCACACTCTGCCTTCGGGAGGTATTTTTCTTTAAAACAAACCTCCCTGCGTCCCTTTGTTTTCTGCTGCTTAATTTCGTGAGCTGCCCTTCCTTGCGAGGCTCTTAATCATGAGTCTGTCGAGCTCTCTATCAACGTGAAATGAGTAGAGGAGATAAAGAAAATTTCTTGTATTTGGGGAGATAGCAGAGTTGACAAAACTCAGGAAGCACAGTTAGGTCAGAACGATGTTTCTCTTTAATAGGTTAGAATTATTTTTCCTTGAATGCCCTGAACCTCTTAAAGTGTTTCACAATGCTTTGTGTAGTTTCTTTGAAGTGGCCTTTTCCTGTGCTAAGTTTAGTTCTAAATGAACTGCAGACAGCTGATAGGCCAAGATAGGGAATTTGGTTAGGGATCAGGCCAGGAGTTGTGGTCCAGGCTCTCCTGAGCACAGCTCTGCTGTGAGTAGAACTCAGTGGAGTCAAATCGTGCAGATGCTGTGATGACTGCAGGAGCCACCACGTTTGGTTTTATTTAAATACAGTGAATGCTCCTTAATCTGCTTTTAGACACTGTTTACATTAGCTTAGGAGTGTGGGAGAAACTGCTCATCCTCTTCCTCTCAGTGCTGATCTATGCAGACAACTGGATGCTTCCTTCTTTCTGAAATCTTTGTGGAGAGGTTGGGAAGGAAAACCCCAAACATATCTCCCCTCAGCCTGCTCACCTTGCCCTCCTTTGGAGCAGAGAGGGAAGGACAGAAGCATGGGATAGGGTTTATGATACAATGATCCACAGATCTAAACCTTGTGAACGAGTGGATTTCTTGGTGGCATTTTGCACCCAACTTTTCCCACTACTCAAAAGGCAAAATCTTCCCAAGGAGCATCACAGCGCAGAATTAAGTGTGGCACAAAGAGCATTCGTGTGCCTGCAGTTCCCAGGAGAAATACTTCTCTTGGTACTCACTTGTGAAGTGACCTTGGTACGAGTTGTGAAAGTAAGAAATAGTGTTTCAGAAGTTGGAATTTTTGTTGCTGCTGCTTTATTTTTTCCCCCTCTTTCTTTTTTCCTTCTGTCCAAACTTAATGATGGGGTTTTTTTATGAAATGCTCTTTTTTTTTTTTTTGGTTGCTGGGCTGTGGGGCATTATGACAGGCAGGTTTCTTTGGGATGTGGCTACAGACAGCTGTCTCCTTTGGAAAATGGACTTCTGGTGTGTGTTGAAATGGATGTCAGTGTGTAAATTAACCCAGTTTGTCACATACACTGGAGTGTGGCAGAGTAGTTTTTTTCTCCTCTTCCTGTTTCAGCGTGTTCCTGTATAATAAAAATACAGTCAGGGTTTTTCTTTAGCTACAGCTCAAGTCATTATTTAATTACTTAATTGATCCCCTACGGGAGATGCCTCAGAGCTGTGCAGCAGGATTCTACATCACGGTGTGAAATAAAGAGGTGAAATGATTCATTCTGGGAGAAAACACTCAGGGTTCATACCATGCATTGATTGTTTTCAGATGGTGACCTGGGAAGGACTGGTGTCCTGCCACACCTGTGTGCAGACTGGCACTAAAAATGGGATCCACTTGTGAAGTTTAAAGTCTGAAATAATTGATGTGTTCTTAAAAATGAAATGGAGCAAATGCTTGACAACATTACAGGCAAATACACCAAAGATTTGCTCTATGGACTTTTGTCTGTAGTCTAATAACATTCATATGTATAAATAGAATGCTTTATCTTACTTATGGCATTGGAGGAATTTAACTCGTTAAATGATGATCTGAAGCAGGTCTAATTTTGCCAGCCATGTTCCTGTCCCCATGACAGTGCAGGCTGTGTGTGCCCTTGGTGTCAGTGACAGGGAATGGCTCCTGCTCACAGTCATGACTGTTTTGTAGATCTGGCAGCCTGGGTTGTGCACATCTTGACTCGAGCTTGTGACATTTGTGCAAGCAATTTATACTGATGCTGGTGAGATATCATTGTGCAAATTATTCCTGTAGGACAGAAGGGGTGATAAACACTTTGAACAGGACAGGAGAAAACATGGATGTCCTGTGCCATAATCTTTAATTACAGATAATATAATCACTGTATTGAGAAGTTTTCTAGGGAATGTTAACACTACATTCTCTCTCTCTCTCTTTTTTTTTTTTTTTTCTTGGTTAATTACTATGTAAGAGCATTAACTGCAATTAAAGATGTGTTTTCAAAGGAGGGTCCAACTCAACTCGCTGCTTAATGTAGTTCTGTGGGAAGACACAATACTTATATCAATATATGATTTTTTTTTTTTCCCCTGCATAAAGTACATTTGGATGATTTAGGGCAGTTTTATACAGGTTTAAATCCTGGAGACCTTTGAAAGAAAATCAGGAGCGCAAACATTGCTGGAAATAAATACAAATACAAGTTACTCTGATCTTCTGGATGAGAAAGAACAGCTTCTTTTGTAGATCCATCATTAAGTTCTGCAATACTGGGAAAAATAAAACCTTTCCAAAAATTCTGAATAACTTACTGGTATTGTCGAGGCTTTCAAGTGAGGGAAATGCACGATGCTGAAGAAGTTTAGGTAGTCATTATTTGTCTGTTTGAAATACTTTGTGATCACACAAAACAGTTTCTTGAAGATTGTTTCTATTTGTTTGCAAGTTATGTCAAATAAAAGCAAGATTTATAGGTGCCATTAAAAATCCATATTGATTTCCCAGAGTCATCTGGGATTTTACTTGGAAACTCAATCATGAGTGAGTGTCCAAAGCATCTTCTCGTTTCCATTAGTAATTTAAGTTTTTAAGCAAAAATGAGTATTTTAAAAAGAAAATGTAGCAGGGTCTGTGTTTTGCATGTAAAGATGCAGATTTTTCATCCAACACTACTGCTGCAGCTGTGTGCTGTGCTACCCAAGGAGCTCAGCTCTGTAAATGATCCTTTTGGCTGCATTATTGTCCCATCTTACGATTCATCTGGATTCAGTCTTTGAGCTTTCCTAGCAGGCAGTCCTTCGCTGCCCAACCCTTGGTGGTTACGTTGTGCTGTGCAGTGGCAAATGCCAATGAATCAGAAGGTCTCAGCCCTGAGAAGCATCCAGGTTGTGTGTAAAAGAGACTGGATGGTGGGGACAGCGAGTTACAAACAGAGGCAACAAACTCCTGGCTGGTGATGGTTGTGCCCTTTGCTGCCTCTGCTGCCTGGAGTGGGCATTTAAGAGGCTACAGGAGTGGAAGAGAGGTAAGACTTGGAAAGGAAAGATGGGAGAGAGGAGGGCAAAGCAAAGGTTTTGGTCTGCTTAGATGGCTGAATTGCAAAGGAGGGAGCTGAAGGAGACTGCCCATTAAACTGTTCAGAGGCCATTGAACATGTAATGATTGCCCCTCAGTGCTCAGCTCAGGCTTCTGGTTTCTTACTTTCTCACTGCAAAGCCATGTGGAAAAGGAGAGGGGAGAGGGTTGATGTTAACTAATAATTCCCTTTCAAGTTGGGATGGCATAAGGTTGGGTTTGGAGACTGAAGGAGCTAAAGCTTTGCAACATGTCTCATGTACCTCCTGGGACACAATCATGCAGCTTTCCTTGTGCACTGACCATGTCCTGGAGCTGAGCAGAAGGATTCTGCCTTTTTGTCTTCTTTCTGTTTCTTATGCTCCTGAGCAGTGATTCGAGCAAGAGGAGGTAGGACCATCTGCACGGGTCAGATGGAATGGTTACAACTAATTGATGATACATTCTCCTTACACTTACCTTCATGGACAGCTTATGGGTTATCTGCCCTAATGGATTGATCCTGTTTAATGTATATTAGTAATTAAAGAAAATACATTTTTAAGGGGCAAGGATATATTTAATTTTAATAACTACCTTTCCTTGAATGGGAAGTCTTTGTACAGAACTCTAATGGGTGACATTAGTCAAATGTGTGATAGATCAAATTGTTAAGTATGAAGGGTGTTGTTAATGTAGCACAGGAAAGAAATCTTGTGAGGTAACTCTGAATAACACACAGAAGAGTGCATTCATCATGGTATGCTGACAAAACATCTGAGTAATGATGGCCATTAAATCTTTTGTCACGGCTAAGATATGAAAAAAGAAAACAAGTTAAAGTGTGAGCCATTTAGGAAAATTGCCATTTGACATGTAAACCTTTCTGCCTCGATGTGTTGGTTTTTATATTATGGAAGGAATTTGCATTTTAGAAGGAAATTTGATTTGCCTAGCAATTATGGGGAAAAAAAGGTGAATTTCAATCTCTAATTAGTCAAACATTTAAATGGAAAGAGCAGAGCTTGCTTCCTTTTCTTTTTTTCTTCCCCGCCACTGAGTTTGGTTTTAACACAGTTTGGAGGAAAAAAGAAGCCCACAAGGAAACAACCAACCCACAGCACTAAAGAAGATTTGATTTATTGATTTATTTCTTCTTGAAAAAGACTCAGTATCCTACCATCTGTGTTGTCTTTGCATGACCCTGTGTGTGAGTAGATTTTAATTGAGCTGCCTCAAAGCCCAGGAGAAAGCAGTGATCCTGAGCCGCTCAGCACTGCTCTTGTGCCCCGTGTCAATAAACTCGCTGAATTTTGTGGGGAGGCACTGGGAGAAGACAAAAGTCAGACTGAAGCCATTTCACAAAGTACAGCTTCAGCCGTTATACAGATCTGTAAATATCCAGGCCCTGCTGATGCTTATGTTGACAAATGATGGTCTGTGTTTGTCTGTCTGGACACAGATGGTTTTGTTTACTAACTTGTGAGTTTATACATCAAAGGCAAAATCTAGTCAAGTCCCTGCTATCGTGAAAGAGAACCAAGGAGGAGATTGGAAGAGCATTGCCTCCTCAGGCTCAATCCTGTCCAGTTTTTCTTCACACTTCTACGCAGATGCGAAAACAGTGTGAGCCCTGAGCCCTCTCCTAGTCTAGGCACTTTCCAACATGAAGGAACAGGGATGGAGTGAAAGCAGCCTTTCTGGAGAGGAGAAGGGATCGGACTGGTGTGGTTTATACAACGCTAATCCTGTATGTGGATGTGTATGAGAGAGAGACAGTTCATTTTTTAATAGGAAGTGTGTCCCAGGTTGAATCTCGCTGCTGTTCCAGGAAATATGTTTATTGAAGAACAGCAAAAACAGCACAGGGAGCACCGAGTGAGGTAGTGAATTGCATTTGGATATTCTGTCAGGATGTTGGGTGTCTGAAGGGACCTCTATACAGATACTTATTTACTTATCAGTGGTCAGAATTAATCTCTGTACATTTTAAAGTGTGGATGATGTCTTTCTGCCTAACTCTACCTCTTGAAAGTAAGAAAACTCTGCAGAAGCCTGAGAAAGGTTTGAGGTGCTGGGGCAGGATGTGCCCTTTCTGAAGGCGATGGCTCCACTGTTCTGCTGATACATTCACTCTTTTGGTGATGCAAGGAATGTAGTGGAGGGCATTTTACTCATTTGATGACATTATTATTATTAGTTGTCCTTTTTTTCCCTCTGATATTTGCTTGATGTTGCTTTCTCGTCATTTAACAAGTTCCTTTCAAGTATGAGAGAGTTACATTTTAAGTAGCTACAGCTAGGAAAATATATAAGGAATTGGAGCAATACTTTGGTAACCAGAAAGAAAAGGAAGTGTGCCTAAGCAACACAAGGCAGAATAACAGCAAATATCACATACAAGATATTATTACACGTAAAATGAAAAAGTAGAGCTTGAAATCTCCAGAAAGAAGAGTAGTTTTGGAGAGTCATGGAGTCAAATGTTTGTCCCCTTCCTTTCCCCTTCCCAGGCATATTACCCCATTTTGCCTTTTCGGACTGCATGCCTGTGTGAGTAACCATGGGTGCTGAATGAGCTGAGAGCTTTGCTCTCTCCAAGCCCACAGCTGAGGCAGTTCACTGCGCTGCTGTGTGGATATGCCATAGCTGCTGCTCTGGTCCTTTTTATTTAGTCTCCAGTCTGGCCACTTCTGTGGCATCTTAGATTCCCCTGAAGAATAGGAATATAGCAAAGTGGTGATGTTTCCTCCAACAAATAATGTTTTATTAGAAGAGCAGCTACAGCTAACCAAGACAGGAAGCCCAAGAGAAGCTGGAGTCAAGCTGGCATCTGTTAAACCTGCTGCCTGTCAGCAGAGTGTAATGTGGTGTGGTTAATGTCAGCACGTACCTATGGATATATTTAGAGGAATTAAATTACTTTCGGAAAGTGTTTTACTTAATTATAAAGAATATAAACTGCCTTAATGTTAAATTAAAAATGCATCTGAGAAATAGAAGCAACAGTGCAGCTGGTGAAACTAGCAGCGGATGGCAGGCTGTGATGGCAGCAGTCTTAGGAGTGGGAGATACTGAACTGACCAAAGTATTTAGAAAAAAAACAGAGACAGTGTTAAATTTGACTTTCCCTGTTCCCATACCTCAGCTGTAGTATCTCACACCGAGTTAAACCTGCAGTGGGCTTTCAGGAGAGCTTAGATTTGCTGCTAGGAAATTGCTGGAGTGTATATAGAAGGCTGGGCTGTTTGTTTGTGGTCTGTGCATCTGTTTGTACTGTATTTGGCTAACATAGCTGCTCAGAGATTTGTAGATGTAGGAGTAAAAGCAATGGACTTAAAATGTAGGGTGAAGTGTAACGGATAAAAGAACATTTCTGAACTGCTCTAGCAACAATGAGAGACAGTGAAGAGTTACAGCAAGACAAGTGAAACTTGGAGAGTACCTGCTTATTCTGATGTGGTGAGACATTTTGAAGTGGATCTATCAGGTCACTGTAGTGTATCCACACAAGCAATGTTCTGTTATTATATTAGAAGCAAATTACAGTAAAAACTACATTTAGCCAAGAAAGAATTTGTAGCAAAATTGTCCAGATGGTTTATCTTAACCCTGACAGCAAAATATGTTAACCAGCTCAGAAACGTAGACCTCAGCGATACGGAAGGGACTGTTTGGAGCAATGGTGCTGTGGCTCAGAAAGCCTTTGTGGGAGGATGTCATTGTCACTGCTGCCACTGGTGAGTCATTGCCAAGAGAGCCAAAACTCACCCCCAGCACTAATGCTTTAGTACTAGTAATGGCATGATTCATGCAGTAATGTCTTCTGAGAGACTAACACAGCCTCAGAGCCTGCAGAAAAGAAGGCTTTGGGGAGACTTTATTGCTGCCTTCAACTACCTGAAGGGCCTACAAGGAAGCCGTGGAGGGACTTCTGATAAGGCCTTGTAGTGATTGGACAAGAGGGGAAGGGATTGGAGCTTGAGGAGGGCAGATTTAGAGTGGACGTTAGGAAAAATCCTTACAGTGAGAGTGGGGAGACAGTGGAGCAGGCTGCCCAGGGAGGCTGTGAATGCCCCTTCCCTGCAGGTGTCCAAGGCCAGGTTGGCCCCTTGAGCAGTCTGGGCTAGTTAAGAAGTGTTCCTGCCCATGGCAGGAGGCTTGGAGCTGGGTGATCTTTAAGGTGCCTTCCAACCCAAATCATTTTACTAATTGTTAGGTTTATATTGAACTTCTTTACCATTGGGGTGGTGGTAGGAGAGGGAGCACTGATGGCCTTGCTGAGCTATTGTGCTAAGCAATGTCTGATCTTTCAGACAGTTCCATGCATCTTAATCTAAACAGGCAAATGTAGCAGAGCTAAGCTAATTGCTTATTAACTTTCTTTTGTCGGGCATTAGTGATTCAAGTTTTACTTTAATAAACCTGAAATTTCAAAAGCCTGCATTTGATATATACAGCTTGGAAACAGTTGCAAGTGTAAGTCATGCAAGGTTACTGAGTTGGTTTTAGAGTAATCCCTTCTAAAAGTAAATTCAAGATAGCTTTGAAACCTCAAACTGTGGTATTTCATCAGCAGTATTTATAGAGCAAGGAAAGAATGGCAGGCCTGGGAATTATTCTGCAAGTTGCTACAGCAAAGTAGTAGCCCCGAAGAGCTGAGGTGAATTAGATCTGTTTATAATTTTAGACTGTAGATGCATCAGTAAAACAGCTGAAAACACATGAAACATGGAGAGAGGAAACAATTGGGAAGAGAAGGGATAGGATAGCCAGTAATGGAATAAGAACTTAAGGAATATATGTAAAGGTTAGGAAACCTGACCTCACTTAAGATATTGTTTTTGTTCTGGTTACCATATTCTTTTAAAGATGTAACATTTGAAAAGGGGAATTTGATTGACCTTATGACTAAAGATAGGAACTCTGAAGAGAGGCTAAAATCATGAATTTCTATAACCTTTAAAGAGCAAAGGTTGAAAGGCATTTAATTGAAAAATATAAAATCTCCTGAATTATATATCAATACATAACTCTATTTCTTTTCTATCAGGAATTATTATAAAAGGAAGACTATATGTCAGTTGAGGAGCAAGCAACTGGGCAGCCTCTGTGTGCTTGCTCCTCTTTGCCTTTCTCTTCCAAGGTCTTTGGAGGCACAAGGCAAGCAGAGTGACCTTTCACTTCTTAAATGACCAAAGCTCATTTGGGAAAATAAAAGAATGTGTCAGTAGATGAATGTGTGTGTGGAGAAATCTGAAAAAGATCTGAGATTACTCAGAACCTCCTTTCCTGTCCTCTCTCTACAACTAAGATCAGTCTGTTGAAGACGGCTGCACCAAGGTAACTCACTGGTGTAAGGAAGGGCAGAATCAAAGCACAAATGTTCCTGCAACTGCACAGAGCAGCACCAGCCACTGACTCAGTGCCCAGGTGCTTCTGCCTGTTCAGGTGCTGTTACGATCCAGCAGCAGCAGGCACTTCCTTAATGTCCAGCTTTCTCACGTGCTGCAATTTCATACTGTTTCCCAGTCCTCAGAGACTCAAACCATAGACATTAAACTTTACCTGCTAACAGGTATTTAGAAAAGCAGTTGCTCCATGGAAGCACGTAATCCCTCCCAACAGAACTGAACTGTTCTGTCTGCTACTCTCTTCAAGATGTTATTTCAAAACTTTGTATTTCAAACAACCCTAAATGGCTCTGTGCTCCACCTGTGCCACTGCTGGCCACTGAACATACAATGTAAAGGCCAGACAACACCATGAGGGGCCAGGCAGCAACTGCAGAACTCTCTGGGCTCTCAGGCAGTAAAAGAACTATCCAGTGTACTCCACTTTGCTCTAAACTGCATTCTTTCAGCTGCTGGGCTCTGGTTCTTAGGACACATGCATGGTGTGCGGTAGGCTTTGTGTAACTGAATTAAAGCCAACATATATTAAAAGTAGTCACTCTGGTTTTATAAAATGTGCTCAGAAGAGAACACAGGAAATTCTTCTTTGTGAAGCACAATAATTTGCTTTTTCTGCTTATAAGCTCACTCAAGATTTCATGGCTTACTGTGGTTGAGCAGGTAAGGATGGGGTGCTGAGTACCAGCAAAAAGGTAGGATTTTTTGAGTGTTTTAAAGACACATTGCTCCAGTCTTACAGTATTAAACTCTGTTCTGCACTTAGCAGTATGCTTGCCATGACCTGGCATGTTTTTATTGCCATCTCATTCCAATCATTCCTGTTCTGTACTGAACTTCAGCTCTCATCACGTGCAGCTACCTAGGGCCCAGACTGTGCCCACTGGAGCAACAGATGCTGGGACAGTAGCTTCAGTTTTGCTTTGCCTTTTAAAGGGAGATGGTCAGCAATGTACACATCAGGGATCCATACTGACCACAGGATTCCTACCGACTGCTCTGTGTAACTCAAAGATCCCTGAGAGTTAATACAGCATCTCCAAGTTATTAACTGTAACGTGCAGAACGTTGCATTATTATGCTACACATGGCTAAGGAATTTTAGTATTCACAGGATTATGGTAATTAAGTCTTCCTTCACTTTGGGTGATGTGACACTTGCTTGACTATAATGTCACTCCACTTAAAGTCTGTGTAAACAACATTATCTTAGTCACTCTGCATTACATTTCCAACTGTGAGCAAAATTACAAGGTCAAAGTGGACAAGAGTGTAGGTAATCCCAAGGAAATATAATGTAAATGACTAGCTGGAAGTTCAAGCTGGGTTTTCAAGGGTGGTAAAAGGCTTATGTATTACACCAATATTGTACTGATGTGTTGCAGAAGGTGTCACTAGCAAAATGCATCTCTGTTTGTAGGGGCATCTTGTTGGTCAGCACACTGCAAACTTTTCTAAGTGAAGACTCAACTTCCGACGGCATACAAGATGTAAAAGAGAACTGATTTTGAACAAACAGCTGTATGAAACTAGCAGAATATTAATTAACTCTTTAAGTGACAGATGCAAACAAAGAAATATATTCCAACGACATCATTAACATAACACAATAAAATCTCCATTAAACTGTCAGTCAGAGAGCCAGGAAAAAAATAACCTCATTGTTAAGAGCAGTTTTCTTAATTCACTTAGCTGAATTTGCTTTACCTTTGAATACCAAACACGAAAGCATTTCCAGCCCTCTTTTGTGATTTCTCTTGTTAGACAAATGCACAATTGAATCTCTTTCCCCTTAACGAGCGTACAGTAAACTCCCTGCACGCAGACAGTTCTCAGGCTATATATACTTCAAGAAGAATACTGCCAGGGGACAAACTGACACTTCATGTGGCAGTGCCAGCTAAGCTGCTGGTAGTGAAGCTCCCAGCTCTAGCAGCAGACTGCCTTCGATACTGGTGGCTGACAATGAGGCAGGCATCAAGGATTTCAAAAGCAGTGTGGCCAGCAGATGGAGAGAAGGGATTCTGCCCCTCTGCTGGGCTCTGGTCAGACCTCACCTGGAGCTCTGTGTCCAGCTTTAGAGCCCCCAACACAGGAAGGCTGGTGGGGTTTGGACTGGGTGGCCTTTGAAGGTCCTTTGCAATCCAAACTATTTTATGATTCTGCATGCTTTTTGGTCTCAAACTGAACAAAGAGACTTCAAGGGCGAGCAAGTTGCAGTTCTACGTTTATCAGGTGATAGCTCCCAAATCCTTAGCTCTACAGGTTAACCCTTGGCCAAACAGAGAAGGTCTTGCTATCAGTTATGTATTCCCAGAGTTGTTTAAGCCCTGTAAATCCACAAGTCTTAGAGCCCCAAAATGAGGTTAGACTGGGATTTAGCTAACTGTTTCAATAATGGGGCTTTAATAATTCCTGGGAATTGCACCTGCAAAGGAGGGGTACCCAGGGAAATGTCACTGACATAGCAGATCCTTGCAAATGCCATTCCAGTCATTTCTATCTTAAACAGTAGCTGTGGGAAATTTAATCTATGACAAAACTACACCATTTGAAGTTCTCTCAGGTAGGAATTCTGTTCAGAAGTTCATTGATGAAAACAGACCTTTGCCAAAAATCTGTCCATTCCAAGTTGCAGCAAGCTCTGTTAGGGCTAGGGGTTGTCAGCAGGAGCCATGTTTCATGTTGCACTCTCATTTTGGGTGTGAACACCAAACAAAGTCCAGAATCTGAGTAGTGGCCACCCAGGCTGCATTCCTCTTGCAGAGGTTAAACTACAAACGTTTCATTTTTCAATGACGAATCAAGGAAGGATCTGTGATATCATTTGTTGTATGTTTTCCTATGCTCCATGTTTAAACTGAAACAAGTGTTTCTAGCCATTAGACCTGTAAATTGTCTTTCAGGTGATTCTGTCACTTCTCATACAGCCAGCCTTAAATCTACAGGATGTAATCGTGGAGTATCTTAGGCTGGAAAGGACCTCAGAGATCATCTACTCCAACCTCCCCTCCATGGGCAGGGAAGCCTTGCAGCTAGATTTGGCTGCTCAAGCCTCATCCATCCTGGCCTTGAGCACTCCTAGGGAGGAGACATCTGAAGTCTTCCAGGGCAACCTGTGCAAAGCAGGACGTTCTCATGCTTAGCACTGAGATGTTGTTCTCTAGTCTCTATAGCATGAGAAAGTATCTTGTTGACATGAGCTCTCTGTTGCTGCAGTTTGTCTGTTCCTCCTGCAAATGGGAAGAGAACAGTTGGACATTTCATTCTTTCTAGATACAAGACATCTCATTTCTAATTACTTAAAACTCTCTCCCCCCCTCCTCCTTGCATTCCAGATGCTCAGAAATGAAAGTTCTGTTATGCTATCAGATAGATTTGTTAATAGGAAAGTAACTTAAGTAGTTAACATAACAGAAGTTGATTTGACCTGCCAGTATGCATTTTTGTGGAATAAACAAAGCCTGTTATCTGAGATTTATAAAGGATCTGTTCAAGTGATCTGAGTTTCCCCCTTGTTTGCCTGTCCTGCCCTAGACCTCAACACATAATCTTACTGTACTGCTGCCCTTTTGACATCTCCTTGCCCTTTCCATCAGCATCCGTCCAAAAGCATATTTGTCTAAAAGGAAAACAATTAAATTCCAATCTCAAACAGAAAACCTTTACTTTTCAAAGAAAACACACTGAAGAAGTCACAAAGTCGTGGCTGACAGGGAACCCTCACTAAATCAGAACCATAAGTCATTAGGCCAAATTCAGCTCCTGCCAAAGCAGACAGCAAGGCACTGATCTTGATGAAATTTTCCCTGTTTAAATTAGAAATATTATATGCACTTGGATTTTTGTTTGTTTTTCTGTTCAATCCTCTAGTAAGACTTCTTTATAATGTGAGTTCTAAGTATCCTTTGCGTGCAACATAAATAACAAGTGTGTTTGGTGAACACTGAAGTATTTCACATGTGAACTGGTCTGCTGGTTATAACCAGTTGTGCCAGTGGCCTGCAATGACTGAATGCCATGAAATTCCATAGTGTATAATGGAGGGTGTCATGGGCTTGTATTCATCTAATGTAGGTTTGATAGGGAAGCAGCCTCTGTGTCTTGTCTTCAAATCTCTGTGCTGGCGTGAGTGCACTGAAGGAAGTGTTGTCACAGGTGGCACATTGTGAGGTTATCCAGGTAAACATTACACAGTGCAAGCCCTGCTTTGGCTCTTTGGCCATTCTGATTAGCATCAGCAAAAAAGAAAGATAAAAAACAACTTCCTATATCTTTACATCACTTTCTACTCTATGTCAAAGTGAAAAATTATTTTTTTTTTTTTTTTTTTCCCCCCCAAGGGGATCTTTAGCTGTCACAGGTTGGATCTGCTCTTGTGAGACCCCTAGCTTGAAGACTGTGTCCAGTTCTGATGTGCCTGGTGTAATAAGGGCACAGAGCTGTTGGAGTGAGTCCAGGAGAGGCCACAAAGATGATCCAAGGGCTGGAGCATCTCTGCTCTGACGACAGACTGAGGGATCTGGGGTGTTTCGGCCTGGAGAAGGGAAGGCTCTAGAGAACTGTAGGGCTGCTGTCCAGTACCTGAAGCAATCCTACAGGAAGGCTGGAGAAGGACTTTTCATAAGGGTGTCCAGCCATAAAACAAGGTGGGATGGTTTGAGAGAGAGTAGGCTTGGACTACATGTCAGGAGGAAGTTCTTCAGTACAAGGGTGGTGAGGCTCTGGAACAGGCTACCTGGGGAGCTTGTGGCTGCCTCCTCTCTGGGGGTGTTGAAGGCCAGGCTAGATGAGGCTTCAAGCAGCTGAGTCTAGTTGAAAGGAGTCCCTGTCCATGGTGGGGAGGTTGGAGGAGATGATCTCTAAGGTCATTTCTGAACTAGGCCTTTCCATGATTCTAATGCAGCACTACCTTTGCACCTGCTGTGTGGTCACAGGAATAGCTGAGCTGACAGAAGCCTCCAATTTTTCTCATGTGAGAGTCTATTGGTATTGTAACTGTCTGTACTGTTGAGTGAAGCTGTGTGGAGAGATGCCCTTCCAAAGCCCCCAGCACTTCCATTCTGCTTTCATCATGCCTTTTAAGAGCCATTCTGTGGAGGCTGTAAGGCATTTAGTAGTGATACCAGGCTTCACTGGAGCAGCCTCCCCAGAGGTCTTTACATCAGGTATTCCACAGGAAGGAGGAGAAAGGAGCATTTAGCAGCAGCAGCAACTCCTACAATCTAAGATGAGCACAGCAGGCTGCTAACTATTCAGAGTGGAATTTGTTACCTATTGTGGCAGGCACAAAACTGCCCACCTTATGGTTTTAAAACACACAGTGCCTGGATTTGCAAACAACAAAATCCCCCATAGTTAGGTTAGAAGTCTATTTTAAATTTTTTTTTCCTTTTTTAAGGTAAAATAATGCTTTTTTTGAAACCATAAAGATTTGCAAAATGTTCACATGTGAACAAAATTTGGGAGAAGGTTTCAGAGGTACTTGAAGGAAAATTGGTATTTGAGTCCTTTACTCCATTTTCTTAATTCAGATAATATCTTTTCATGTTTATTCTCTCCACATTCACAGTCCTACCTCCCCCTCCTCCCCCTTTCCCCAAAGATCTGTTCTATAGGAACAGAAAATCAAAAGAAAACAGAAACATCATAGCTCAGAGTGGCCCATGTTTTAAAGGATCAGTTACCAAACTGCTAACTTTTTCTGTTGTAAAACTTTTTCTGTTTCTGAGCTGTGTCTCTTCAGTGCTATTGGTTTCTGAGTTATTCAGGGACTATATTCTGCAAATGCATTTGTACAAGTCCACATATGAATCAGCTCCATCTGTGTGAGCCTTCTACAAGTGGGACATACCTTGGTGGGACATCAAGGACATGTATGCAAGTGGGACATATCAAGGTGGGACATCCCAGATGAAATTGATGGTGAGTAAAAGTCACTGCTGAATATACCTGGCTTTAGGAGGAAGGTTAGGTGGGTTTGAATAATCCTTTTAAATGTTTCTTGCTTCCTTCATTTCTCATGTATGCCAATACAAAACTTAGTAAGTGTCAAGACCATTAAACTATTTTTCATGGCTTTCCAGTTTCTGGTTCTTAAGAATATTTGGTGGGGGGAAAAAAAAAAAAAATCTGTACACACATGTGTGTCTGTGTTGGAAGCTGGAAGACACAGGACAGTATAGTTCATGCTGGACTTCAACATCCTCCAGCAAGGAGTTTCACAAGTCAGTATGTAAAGCATGGTTAAAGTCCTGTTTTGCTTGTGAACAAGAGATATTTAATTGCACTTTAGGGGCAAAATACCAAGTAACTCTGCTGGGAAAGAAGAGAGTATTAACTTGGCTATATCTTTTTCATTACAAGTAACACCACTTTACTGTAAAATACAAAGAAAATGGCAAGTGCAGAAAGGTCAAGAGGATTGACAGGAAGCTTGCAAGCTTGAGTATGCTGGGTCAGAGAACTCCAGAGACTGAAATACTAGAGTGGTAGCAAATCTACTCTCCATCATGGAACATTATAGCAGTTAGCAGTGTCTTTCAAAAAAGGCAATTAAAAATGTTGTATTCTTAAGTCCTTTTTCCATTCTTCCTGAATCTAAAATTACAAAAAAAACATATTTAACTTAAGGATCATAAGTAAGGCTGCAAGAGAGAGTTGGCAGCAAGTGAAACAGCATCTTTCACACAAGGGACCAAAATAAAAATTCACTTTGATTACTTAGGCTGTTACACAGATAAGCTCAGATCTTTAAGCAGGCACAGTGTTTTCCTCTGCTGGTCAACTTTCTAGCCATGGCATTGCTGAATTTACTAGCTTTGTCTTCAGGGGGTCTGTGTGTGGTGTCTTGTTTCCATTGAAAGCAAAGCAGATTTCGTAGCCCCAGGTATACATGGTAATACTTTGGACTACAGACAGAAGTGGCAAAGTTGCTGAGAATCCAAGCACAGCTTTCTTCCCTTTGTGTTCCATGATAGGAAAGGGGCTGCCAATAATTGCATAAGCAGCTTGCTGCCTTTACAAAGTATTTTATAACCATTTCAGTGGTGCTAGCAGCACTGAAAAGCGTTCACTGGTTTTCCTGTTTATTTTAACAGGTAGTTTTCTTTATTCTGAGTTAAAACTGTTAAAATTCTTGGAAATCTGCTTCCACTCTAAGAATTTTCAACTAAATCTTGTGACTTGCTGTGTGCAAAATACACCAAAATGGGCCTTGGATGCTGGTATGCACTCTTCCCAATCACACCAGCTGAAAACAACCTTAGAAGGGCTTTTCAGCCTTCCTTCCCAGAAGAAGAATACAGCAAATAGCAAATGTTTCCAGTTCTTTCCTTTAGAATCACTGCAGTTTGCCTTCACTGTGTTGTAAGCACATTGAAAGTAACTTACAACAGCCTCTGCTTTTACTTGTAGGGTAGTTTGCTACTGTCTGCAATGGCAAAACATGTATCTGCTGATAACTGAGCTACATTTATACTTCTGCTTTTAATATATCTTACAGCTACTCATAACACAAAGTTGGTACTGGACTCCTATAAGAAAGCCAGAATTGACGTGAAAGGAACATGATGAGTCTTAATGCAAATAATACTTTCAGGCCCAGCCTGTAAAGGCTTCAAAAAGCTTAATCATTTTCTCAGATGTGCTGTAACAACAAAGGATCTCATGGTTCAGTGTCAAATGTCTGCTCGAAGCCAATGCTCATCACAACTAGGATGATTTGTTCATCATAAATGCCATCAATAATTGTTTCAGTATGTGAATGTGATCAATGGAGCTCTCATCAAGTATGAATCAAGCTATGTATTTTCTAATGGGACCTTCAGCATTCTCATGGATTCTGCTCAACAGTAAGAGTCAATCAATACACAGGCTCAAGTGATCAGACATCCTTCTCAAAATGGCAGTTATGTACTAATGCAAACCAATCAAAACATTCTGATGTCCTTGGCAGAAAGCATTTAAATGCTCTGCCAGCACAGAGGCAAGGGAGAAGGCTATGGCATGGTGCTAGACTGCACTAGACCTGCCTTGAAAAGCTGCTCAGCTTAGCCTCAATGACCATGCCTAAGTTACTATACCCAGCATGATGGCAGTGGCAAAACCTCCATGCGAGTGAGAGTACAGGAAACGACACTTGCCAAAAATGAAGGGAAGTACCAAATGCATCCACTTGCAGCTCTTAATTTCCTAGAGAGGATACTTAATTTTTACAAGTTCAGGGCAAAGTTAAGGAGATTTGAGTACTTTCTAGGTATCACTGGCTGAGCAAAGCCTACCAAATGACATGGGAAGGAGGTACTGCTGGTACTGAAACACCTCTGCTAGGAGGACAAGTTGAGGGAGCTGTGACTGTTAGGCCTGGAGAAGTCTCCAGGGGCATCTTAGAGCTGCCTTCCAATATCTGAAGGAATCTTACAGGAAGGTTGCAAAGAGGCTTCTCCTAAGTGTGTCTAGAGCCAGGACAAGGCGGAATGGTTTGAAGCTGAGGGAAAGCAGAGTTAGACTGGAGCTTAGGAAGAAGTTCTTCAGGAGGGGAGTGGTTTGACTTTGGAATAGGTTGCCCAGGAAGGCTGTGGCAGATTGGATGAAGCCTTGAGCAGCCAAATCTATTAAAGAGGACAAGAGGAAACAGCCTGAAGTTGTGTGTAGCATGTTAGCAAACGTTTATTCTCCCAAAGGGTTCTCAAGCCCTGGAATGGGCTGCCCAGGCAAGAGTCACCATCCCTGTGAGAGCTTCAGAGCTCTGTACATGTGGTGCTGAGAGATGTGGTGTAGTGGTGACCTGGCAGTGCTGGATTAACAGTTGAACTTGATTGATCTTAAAGGTCTCCTCCAACCAAAACAATTACCCGATTCTATGATTCAACCTCAGTTCAATACCTGTAGAAACCATCCATACCTTCAGTGTTCTTTATGTGCCACTGGAAGGAAAATAGCTGTAGTCCTGCTCTTACACTATGTGAAAAGTGCACTCCGAGTCTGCTGACACTGTGGGTCTATCCCCACCCTTTGTTTGTGCACATTTTTGAAAGGCTGACCAACGTTGAGGAATCCTTGCAACCCTCTCCAGAGACAGTTAGTACTGGGGGCTGCAGCCTCAGGATCTGAAGTGGGGCTGGGAAGCCGTGGAAAGCAGAAGCAGCATTTCTTTAAACCCTCTTTCAGCCTGTGCGTTGGTCGAGGATGTTCCTGCTCGACGGCTGCTGCCACACAGCTTAGTTTTCGTTGCTTCGAGCTGTCTGTATTTCCCTCTGAGACCAGGGCAGTGGAAGTGAGGCACGGCAGTCCTGCTGCACAGCGCAGGAGCCGGTGTGGAGCACCTGTGAGCGCAGGCTGCGGGGCTGCATCGGGGGCCCCGGGAGTGGCGAGGCTGCAGCTGCTGGGCTGAGCAGCAGTTGGAAGCGCTGCCGAGACCCCCGAGACCACTCAAGGGTTTTAACTTTCTTTGGATGTATAATTTTTGTTGATTAACAGGAGTTCTGGGAAGGAGCCCTTTTGTAAAACTGCTGACAGGGAGGAGCTGCCTGGGGCAGAGAACTGATCTCCTTTGTGACTGTGATAGCGCAAATATCACCGAGGAACCAAAAATGCCTTCCCGCTCCCCGGGAGCGAACATGAAACTCTTCCCATCGCCGGAGATGAGTCTTGCAGGCTCTTCCTCTTTTTGCCATCTCAGATCGCAGTGTTCTGCAATATGCAGACTCTGCAATATCCTTCTCTGGAGCAGAAAGGTCAGAGACTATTCCAGATCTCGGGCCACTGGCCCTCGGCTTTCGTCGCTGCTGACTGCCCTAAGTAGGGTTGATTTGGGAGATGTCTGAATGGCTTTTGGTGTTGTGGCTGAGGGCATTTCGAGTCCAGCGCACTTTGGCTTTCCTCACAGATTTCACTCCCTCTCCCGTGTCGTTCCGAAACGCAGGCAGTGGGACAGGGTTTTCTAAAACCTCCGCCGGTGCTGGTTGTAAAGGTGTGGGAGAACGATCTGAGTGGTGGGTGCTGGGGACGTGCTAAACGCTGTGTCAGACAGGATTAAAGGTCAGTTTGGACGAAATCTAGTCAGGTTCCTTAAACGCGGCAGTAGAAGCTTGATGGGGAGGACAGTGTCAGTGGCCTCTGGAGCGTCATCACTCCTGCCTGTTTTACAGGGGCAGCTTGCAGCATTTTCGTCTCGGCATCGCTCAGTGCGACGTGAATCACTCTGCTACGGAACTAACCCGATTTTCCCAGCATTTCTTTTCCAGTCCTATAAACCCTCCCAATAACTTCCAAAGAAATCTGTCTGGAAAAAGAAGCGGATGCGAACGTGCGGCGCATTGGTGGCCCTGCCGCGCCGGGAGGGGTGGGCGTGGGGCAGGCGGCGCTGGCCGCCTGGGTCGGGGGGAGGCTGCCCTGCCCGGCCCCTGCCGCTGCAAAACTAATTAGCGAAATTAAGTTGAGAAGGCTGTAAACAAGCGAAGTTGTTATTCATTCCGTACGGCACTACAAATGTGGGAGGACATGTTAAATGATAAATTAGGCATGAACTGCTTTAATCTGTAAGCTGAACATGCTAGCGAAGGGCCTGCATTTGTAATTAGTATTGGGGGCCACAGGAGAGTGGTGTCTCTTTTAAAACAGTGACAGGGAATTGATCAGTTTAGGTTGCTGTGGCAACCAGGAGCCCTCCGCCGCTTTCCCCGGGCTCTCCTATTATGCTGTCCCCGCGTTTAGAAATATATTTATGAACTGAAGAGATAAAGTGCTCAATAATGCAAAGGAGGCTGCCATGCTCAAATGCCAAAGTGATGGGGGCCAAGCGGGTGCCTGACTACCCGATAACAAGCTTAAGTGTTCCGTGGTTGTCATGACATTGCTTTTACAAAGCAAATGATGTCTGCAGAAAAAAAAAATCTTAAAATTAGCCCAAAATGCAAATCTCTTTATGAGGCTGTCACCTTCATAATAGCAGACAATAATTGATGATTTATGAGATGCCACCATAGCAACCAACTCCTTCGGCACCCTCTGGTTCCTCTTGTACAATAGGCTTGGGCTCCTGTGAAAAGTTTCCAGCACGAAGCTCAGGAGGTCTTCCACCTTCTTACTCTATTTGGCCTTACGAAATGAGGTTTGCAAGTGTTGCAGGGATTTTCCAGTCATCCTGAACCTTAAGAAGACCCTTTAGAAGAGCTGTGTAAGTTATGAACAAAGCAGAATGTTTTCAGTCAAAACCTTTTAAAGAAAAGGCATAATTTGTATTTACTGTTCAAGTTGGACTCAGTGATCTCTAGAAGTCCTTTCCAACCTCTGAGTTTCTGTGAATGAAAGCTGAGACACAGATCTCTGCTGTATATTTGGCTTTGCAGAGTCCTCCGTCTAATACTTATGTTTAAAAGTAGTGGTTTCACAAAATCAGCTCAATTTTTGTCTGCTGGTGTCTAAGTTAAACTGACTATGATAGAATAAATGATGCTTTATTTGCATTGTAATTTTAGGGACTGCAAGAGAAAGGCTTTTATGTAGAAATGCATTTTTCTGTGTCTCATGGTTCATTACACCTGCAGAGTACTTCAGGAGAAATCAGTGCCTTAACCAAAAGTTTTTGGTCTTCCAGATTGTTGTCTTTTGTAAGGTCAGGAGAATCAGGGTCTGCAGTCTTTGATGCAGGTCATATATTGTCAGGACATATCAGATTATGCAGTAATACTGTTTCCACATCCAAAGTCTGTGTTATTTGGTCTTCATAACTGGAGGAGATGAAATGCCTTATACCACAGTTCTGCATAGCTTTGTAAAACTTGGGTTGCTAAGTTTGGTACCCAGCAAGGCCTGTTTAATGTTGAGGGAGGAGACCTGGCATTAGCAGCAACTTCTGCATAAGACCTTTTGGGGATTTTTTTCCCCCACAATTCCTTCTCTTCTCCCTGCCATTAATGAATTTCAGTTCTCTTTTAAACAGATATTGTAGTAGTAGGAAAACCCATTAAATAAAAAAAAAGCATTCTTAGAGCAGTATAGAATTATAGAATGTTTTAGGTTGGAAGAGACCTCAAAGATCATCCAGTTCCAGCCCATACCTTAAGATCCATATTCAGACAGCATTCCAAAAAAAGGAACAGAACCTTGTTTCAGTTAAGAATTCATGATCTTCCCCATTCTTTTTTTTCCTCTGTTAAATTTGGCAATTAGAGCTGTCAGACCCAGAAACTGATTTCTGGTAGAATAATATCCTTCAGTCACCCTACGTGGTATTTAGAGAATAAAACCCAAAAGGCTAAATAGGTGGAAAGTCTGCTTGTTGTACACAGGTTATATCTGGGCATTTGGGTTTCTGTTCCGATTTTCATAGATCTTCCCACTGTTTAATTTGACTATTTTAATAACTTCTTACGGAATAGTTTTTATAGGTTTATTTATATGCTTATATATGTGAGAGAAAAAAAAAAAAAAAAGGTGATTTCTCTAGGATTAAAACAATAATCTTGGTGGTCCTGTTCCTCCATGTGCCACCATGGCTGTGTTGTCTTTGCATCCTGACCTCTAAGTTCAGTAGAACTTGCTCCTGTTGTTCTCTGCCATTGGTTACTCCAGACAGACAAGAAACCCCTAAACCCCATAACATCTCCTACCATGTTATAGATAACCAGGGGTGAACACTGGGAAGGTAACAGGCAGAGTAATAACAGGGAGTAGTAAGGGCTGTTAGCTACAGCAATTGATGCAGCAGGGCTATGATTTCTATTGCTGCACCCTGGAAAAAAACCTCCTGTTTTACTTGTTCTTTTCCTTTTCCAGTGTTGGTGGAGTTTCAGGAGTATCCTGCTTTCCTCTGGACCTGGGCTCACTGCAGAGGTGTTCCCATTACCATTTTACAAGCGTTGTGTGTGCAGCAAGTGTAGAACCTGCAGTAAAATTTTTCGCAGCGTATTGACCTGGAGCCCATTTGAAGTTGATAAATACCAGCTGTTCAAACAGAAAATTAAACAAAAGCAACTCAAAACTTGCTCTGAAGTAAACAGGTGAACAGTATGTAAGACAAAGCAGTTCCCCAAAGGCATTTTTAGTACACGGTCATTATTTAACTCCTGACTGAAAATAAACAATGCTGACAGCGAGTGTGTTGGGGGGCTATGATATATGAACAGTGTCAGTACTGTAGGCTGATAACCTATAGCTTGACATCCTTATCTATAAACTTTGACAGATACATCAGTTTGTTATAGTCACTTTATTAACTTACTCCTATGATATCAGAAGATAATCTTTCTCAAAGTCTTAACACAGCTAACACTTTACCAGGTAAAACACTTGGAAAAATGTCAACAAATTTTGTTTCCCCTCTCTGAAATTCCTCTCCAGTTCATTGTGTATCGAGACAGTATTTCACAATATGGAACAGAGTTGTTTACATATCAGCAACAGACAATAAACTCTTTTATTACATTGAATTATCTATGCCAGAGACATTCTGACAGCCTCTCTTAAAACTCCCAAAAGACTATATTGGTAGGAAGTGTAGTTGTGGCTGCCTGAACTGAACACTTGCTTAATAAATTAATATTTTGGTCTTGTGATTTTTAATTGGAAAATACCAGCTGTTCCTAGTTGGAACTCTCTGCTTTGTCTTGTGGTGGTTTACGGCGGAGCTGTAATAAAGATTTCACAAGCTTTGCTGCCTCCATCCTGCTCCCGGCTCTCCTGCAGCTGCTATGGCGGTAAGCGAGGGGACAGAGCTGCGTGTCCAAGAACACTTTTAAAGCTTCCCTCAATCTTGCTTCAGAATATTAGCATGAATTATACCTCCAGATGAGCCTTTTTTCCCCTGTTCTCTGAAACACAGTTAAGATTAGTTTGAATCTCAAACTTTATCCAAGATCCTGTTGCATCATTTCATGCCAGACTCTCCTCTCTCCTAAACTTCTGTCCCGTCAGTCATATGCTTAACCATGTGTTATATTTTCAGGGCTGTATATCCATCTGCGTTTACCAGTGAGAGAGGTCAGAAATGGGCCGTTAAATGCTCATACCTTTGCTGATTTGCATACAAAGCAGTAAGGCAAGGCCAAGCTGCTCAGCAGCTGCCCATACCCATGCCATGCTCTCAAGGTAAATCAAAGCTGTTGTGGCCCTTTGGGATGGGTCGGTGTGGAAGAAGTTAGTGAAGTGCTGTACTAGAACAGAATTCAAGTTGCAGAAGTAGCCTGAATTTCAAAATTCCGTGATTTTGGGGTGCTTGTGTTGTCTCAGGAGTGGTGTTTTAGCATCAGCTCTGTGTTCATTACTTGAGGTTTTAGAAGTGCAGTCAAGCCCTCTGGCACTTCTGTAATCTGCAGCCAGTGGCACCCATATGGATCCTGTAGTTGCTGGGCTGTCCGGAGCAGTAGGATGGAGGGAATGGCTGCAGCTAGAGGCTACAGTCACCCCTATGAGCCAGCCCTGGAAAGAGGTGGATGCATTCAGCACTGCTTTCTATTGGTGTTTGCTGCAGTGGAAATGCAGGGCTGCACTTCTCTTTGGAGAGTACTTCAGTGAGTATAGAATTTCTGGTAGTCTTTCCCAGCTCACATGACAGGCTTATTTTCCCTTCCTTACTCCAACACCAGTTCTTCACTTTCTTCACATGCCTTCATCTTTCATCTGTCTTCAGACTTGCCCTCCAGGTTCTAGTTTCTTGGTCTGTAAGAGCTTTCTCTGTACCCTGATTATCCTGAAATTCGACTTCTGCTCCCAGGATCCTTGCCACCGTTGGCTTCAGCCCCATACTTCTTCCTTCATCTCTTTACCTTGAACACAACTCTGGTTTCTTGCATTGAAAAGATTGTCAGGGCTAGGAGCTAATTCCCCAGTGTCTTGAAATGTTCTATTTCTTCTGCAAACTCTTTGGGGTGGGGAGGAGCTGAGGTTAGTGCTGGGAAGCCAGAATAGTTTTGGAGAAAAAGAGGAAGGCAAAATTAGAGTGGCAGTGGGATGGGGAGCTAAGCAGCAGTTTAGAAGAGGAGGAGGAGATATAGGCAGGAATTCAGACCATTTTGAACAGAGACTTCAGTTACCTTTGTTGTACAGATTAGAGAGAGTTGGCAATGCTTATTACCACAGGCCTAATAGTGGGAATGGGATGTTAGAAAAGTTCGGTCTGTGAATTTTGGTTATGGGAAAATAGGATTGGTCAGCTTTTCCAAATGGGTGCTGTGAGAGTGCCTCAGACCTGGATTTGTTCTTGCTGTATGCAATCATAGAATGTCAGGGGCTGGAAGGGACCTCAAAAGATCATCTGGTCCAGCCCTCTGCCAGAGTAGAATCACCTAGAGCAGTTCACGCTGAAATGCATCCAGACAGTTCTTGAGGTCAGGATTACAAATCATGGGGCTGTTAAAGAGCTATAGGTAAAGAAAATCCTGGCATCTTTTCTTTTGCCTGCTTTACCAGGATGCTTCAATGAGGGCTTATCAAGATTTTGTGTGTGTATGATTTTTGTAAGAGATACTGCAGCCAAGCATGCCAGGGTGTAACTGGAGCTTACATTTACCATTTGGTTTTGTTACAGAGGTACTATTATGTAGAATAGTATTAATATTTCACAAATGAGATAATTTGTGTTCCATGTCAAAGCTCTACAGAAGAGGAAAAGTCAACTTTAAAAAAATGCTCGTGTTTGTTATAATGAATTCATAGATGTATACTGATATTTTTGGAAAAGGTGATGCAGAATGAACTGTATTTTTTAAAGGCAATATATGTGACATCAGGGAAAAATCTAGCAGGATAACATTTGGTCTCTTTCTTCTGTTCTTTATTTAGGTAAAAATAATGTTCCTTGTTTAACCAAAGACAAGTTTAGCACGGCCTGAAAAAGTAACTCATTAGAGAAGAGGAGAGAAGCTCCCTGGTTGGATGGCTGCAGCCAAACATCACTGAGGGAGTTGAATTCCTCTTGAACAGATAGAATTCTGTGCTGTGTTAGAAACTAAGCAAAAAGGTTATAACCAGAGTAAGAAGAGTTTTAACCCCAAAGTAGCCAGTTCTGCTAATTGGTATTAGTACCAGATTGCAGTGTAGTGGCCATAACTCTGCAGATCTTTTCCCTGACTCTGTATTTATCTAGTGCTGCATCAGTGCTTTTGCAGCTGCACTGCAGACATGCTGCCACATGAGTTTTGGTAGATCCTTGATGACTTTTACTACTATATCACAGTGTCAGCTGCATGACAGCAGCAGTGTTCTTGGATCAATATTATATTATGACATTTTGTGCTGTGAAAGAGAGCTGTATGAAACTTCCAGATACGCTTCTTTGGAAGCCTGCAGCTGCGAGTAGAAGCGGCCTGACAACAATCTGTAGTAGTAAGTGGTGTCTGAAAATCAAAAGGTAGATGTCATGTGTTTCACTGTAGGAAGGCTCCTGGTAGCATCTCACATACCGTGGCAAATGCAATCTAAGTGAAACTGATAAGGACAGGTGCAGAAGATGTTTGAAAATGGTGCCTGGAAGAGAATTTAACAATATCCTGAAAATCAAAGGTGGGGAAAAGCTTGGGAACCCAGCAGTTGTGGAGATGCTCACTGTGCCATACACACAATACAAGTCAGCAGCTCTGTGTGAGTGTGGAAAAACTCAAGAGAACCCAGGGAAGCAAGTATCAGAAATGTAGAATGGTTCCTGTAGAAAGAGGAAGCAATGAAACACTCATTCTGTTTACTTGTTAACTGCCATGGAATTCTGCCTCCTTTGCTATTTAGTATTAAGTTGAAATTACTCTTTTATTTTCTTCTCTTCTGACTGTTTACCCTGTGTAACAATGATGATACCATAATGTGACATCACAGCTTAGCTCCCCATGCTCCTTCTAACTGTGATTGTCAGGGCTGGGACTCAGGAAGAGTTGTTCCACTTAAGAAAGATGTTGAATAACATTAAAAGATAACTTATTCTTCCCTCAATGTGACAGATTTTTATCTCTGTGGGATGATATGGTCAAGATTAGAGTCTAAGGGCCAGTTTCTTTGCTAGGTTGGTCTTCATCAAAGGAGCTAGAATGAGGAGGAGCTCATCCCCATGTGCTTGGCATGGATGCCTACCAGTCATAGAGCTTGGCAAGCTCATCAGGTATGCTTTGCTGTTTGTGTGACAGGAAGGTCGTGTGCATCTCTAACTGAAGCTGTAATTAATTCGAATAATTTCCATTCTGAAAAGATGAATTCTAGCAGCCAAACTGAGTTTTCCTTGGTGCCAAACATCAAATTCCATAAATATTATTATTAGGACCCAAATGAATCCATTGGAGTAGAAAGAGAGAAGTGGCAACAGTGCCAGGATAACACGATGGGTTTGCACCCAAGGATTGCTGTTTGCATCGACAGGATAAAGAGGAGCTCTTCAGCTCTCCCTGCGGAAGGCAGGATCTTTCCATTGCCATTACTCTGCCTGTGCTTCTGCTTTCTCATGTGCAAGTGCTAACGGTTATTTAGGATTAAGTTGTGACCTAAGGATTATAGTTCATGCTCAGCATCTGGGCTGACTTTCGGACTCTTATTTCCTGCCTTTATTTTCCTCCAATATTTCCACTCAGTATTTTTAGCTCAGAATATTTTGTTGCCTGGGATAGTATCTATAGTGTCTTAGGCTGGCTCGGTTCTTTTTTAATACTAGTTACAGTCAGTATTTTGTCTGTAAAAGCTTTAAAAACGGGAGGTATTAATTTTCATTTTGCCATGTCATTCCAAGGGCAATTGCAGACGCTTCTGCTTGTTAACAAAAGCAAGCCTGAATTTAAGGGCTGCAAATCAGTCTGTAGGATGGAATCTGAATCGCTGTCAGTGGAAGGAAAGTGTGTTTATAATAACTAAAATCCCACATGTTCATAATTGGCATAATTAGAGGCTATATGCACAATTTCCCTGTAGAGAAGTAAGATAATGATTTTGAAACCTTACTTGTTAGGGCTTTTTAATATACTTTTATTAAAAAGGAAAAGGAAATCTGGTATTTGCAGCGGTCTGTACTCTTACTCATGTGGGAGCTTCAGATAAAAGAGTGGCTTCCTTTACACGACTTGTGCATCATTACAAATCATCATGCTGCATTCTGGGTCACAAAGGCTGGTTGGAAATCATGGCTTTTTGTCAGGATATATTTGGATAGCTTCTTGATTTATCTGCCCCAAATTAAGCTGGTGTTGCTGGAAGCACTTTATTTTTTTGCCGGCAATAGGTATTGTAGATGTAATTTTCTCTTGACTTACGTGCCTTCCCCATAAGTTTCCAAATCTAATCTAAGAGAGCACCATTTCCTCAATATATTAAGTAGGAAACCCAATGTTTTCTAAAAGGCAGACACTCCATAACTACTACATTTTAATTCCCTAGACTTTAATATACTGCTGTTGACAACACTGAAGGAAACCATGCCAGCGTGTAGCCAAGATGTAGGTTACAGACCGACCGCTCTGGACTCAGCGTGCTGCAGAGTGACCATGGCAGGTAGCACACAGGCAGTGAAGTAATATGTTTCTTATATTTGCAAGATTCTTCTGGAACACTCAAGTTCAGCAGAAGTTGATTCAGTAGGAACCACAAACATTTCAATTTGCTCCTTCCAAATGGTAGTTTTTGTAGTAAAAAGTGAATTTTAATGACCAGGGAAAGCTCATTTGAGACAAAGCAAGCCGTCTGTTAGTTTTATTTTGATTGACAAGCGTGCCAGGGATAAACTGTTGGCTGACACTGGAACATGCCTCATCAGAGCAGTCTACAATGTCCCCAAAGTCAGCTGAAAACGTTAAATAACATAGAGCATCAGGAGCTTGGAACGGTTTGAGCGACAGGAAACAAACTGTTTTTTGGTTTTCGTTTGGTTTGTTTGTAGGTACAGAAAGGAATCTGGTGAGTGTTTACATCTTCCCATGACATTTTGCACTAATACTGTTGCAAACAGATTACGGAGCAGAATATTAAATAAATACCACAAAAGGAACTCCTGGTTTTCAGTTTCCCCTGGTGCTGAATGACAGTAATCCTCTCTGACAAAAGAGGGTTATTGCCATTAGTTAATCCTGTTATGTAGTTCTCTCAACAGCCTGTAACACACGTTGATAAAGACTGGGAAACTCTAAAATGTCAAACCGAGAGGCTACTGATCATCTTGACCATAAAACCATAGCAGCAGCAACACAGGGCTGGATATCTGCAACTGCAGAATATTTAACTCCCAAGTCTAAACTGAGATGATGCTTTTGGACTGAAAGCACACTGTCATTAACCTTCCCTCTTGGCTGCTGTTTGCCTTCTGTGTGTTCACTGTGTCAGCTTGAACACAGGTACCTAAGAACCTGCAGGAGTTAAACCTGTTCCCATCATTTTCCATGTGCTAAACCGTGCCAGAGCACGTGAAATGAAAGCTGCGATGTGGAGGAATTTTAGCTTAATTGTTGATGTTACAAAAATAGTTTTGATGACCGTGCGGGTCTAAAGTTTTTATTAAGTCCTGCTGGGAATACTAAGGTTGTGTGGAAGTCAGGGGTCAGGTAATTGTTTAAAAAAAAACAGGAGGAGAAAATCCCAAACGGTTCAGGGGTGATTAGATCAGCAAAGTTAGGGCTCCTAGTGAAAGGCTTAATGAATTGATTTAAAGTTTAAAAGGTAAGTTCTTGTGTGTTAGGACAGAAAGGCTGTTTCGGAAAGTAGAACCTTACCTTACTGTTGTTTTGAGTTGGCAGCTGAGAGTTTGGAGTCAAAGGAGTCAATTGCTGTTAATGGTCTTTGTTACCTCCTAAAGAAGAGGCCGTTGCTTTTTTTGTCCTGGTGCTGTCTGCTGCCTTACAGCAGTATTTTCTGGTAGTCTCTTCATGTGAGGATGGTTTAAAGCCTATCCACCGTGTCTGTTGCACAGAAATAGGTGTTTTAATTACATCCTCCACTTAGTCTGCAGTTCATTATAGCTGGAGTGGTTTGACTGCTTCACAGCACGAGATCTGAGTGAAACTTCAGCAAAACAACTGTAAGTGTATGGCAAGAGACACTGACTTCTTTTCATCTCTCAGTGTACTTCAGTGCTGTTTCTGAAGGCCTGCATTGATAGGACAAGGAGCAATGGTTTGAAAGTGGAGGAGATTTAGACTTAATGTTAGGAACAAGTTCTGCACCATGAGCACCAGAACAAGTTGCCCAGGGAGGTAGCTGAGATCCCATCCCCAGGGATATTCAAGGTCAGGCTCACAAAGACTAATGGAGGATGTCCTTACCCTGTAGACTGCAATGGGGTTAGACTAGATGATGTTTGGAGGTACTCTTCAACCCAACCCATTCTGTGATTCTGTGAGATTTGGAAATATCTGAACTAGTAATTTCAAAATGGAGTGCATCTTTGGACCTCAGCAGTTGGCAGTTAGGATCTCTTTGGGATGTCCACTAGGAATGTCTTCTCTGTTAGTTTGGGTTCTAATCTGAAGTCCACATGATAGGTGTGAAAGCAGAAGCAATTAGCTATTGAATCTATCATCACAGTCTGATTTTATTAGTTTTTTATCCCAGAATACAGGAATTACTTTAATTACTCTGCTTTTCCTTTCAGTAAGCCCACCAAAAGTCTGTAGCTCGCAGTGCTGCTGTTTGGAGCGTGACTGGCTGTTTATTTCTAGTTATACCAATTGAAATCCAGTATTTATTCATTTACCACTCAGTAATATATTTGACAGATGTGTTGAATAACTAAGTAATTTGCTGCCTTTTAGGATTTTTTTAATTCACAGTATCTAAGAACATAGCTAATGGAAGAAAAGTTCCAATATCTACAACTGAATGCTGCTGAGGTGCCCCTCTTGTTATGCTTATGGCTCAGACTGGGCTGCTTGATTCCATTTTCCCCTGAATAAGATATTCCTGTGAGGCAAGGCATGGAATCATAGAATGGTTTAGATTGGAAGGGACCACAGAGATCATCTACTCCATACCATAGGCAGGGACACCTCTCAACTAGACTTGGCCGCTCAGGGCCTCATCTAACCTGGCCTTCAACACCCCCAGGCAGGATGCATCCACAGCCTCCCTGGGCAGTATATTCCAGAGACTCACCATCCTCATACAGTCTAGCCCTGCTCTCCCTCAGCTTCAAACCATTCCCCCTTGCCGTGTCTCTAGACACCCTCATGAAAAGTCCCTGTACAGCCTTCCTGCAAGATCCCTTCAGATATTGGAAGGCAGCTCTAAAGTGCCCCTCTGGAATCTTCTCTTCTCTAGACTGAACACCACCAGCTCCTCTCCTCATAGCTGAAGTGCTCCAGCCCTTGAATCATCTTTGTGACTGGTCTCACTCCAGCAGCTCTGTGTTGGTCTTATGATGGGCTTGTTTCAGCAAGGGCTGTAGGACTCAGATCCAAACAGTTCCCCTCACAAAGAGCAGTTGGTTTGGGTGTTTTGAACTCGGCAGAGGTTTTAGCTGTGATCTTTTTGTGTAGGACTCTCACAGCTAGTTCTCTGGCTAAAACATCGGGGTTTTTTTAATCTGGAGATAATTTTTGCTCCAGTAGTGTGTTAAGAATGGTAACGGTTTCTGCCAAGCGTTAGCAGAGATAAACCAGACACACAGAATGGGAGTGAGATTCCCTTCTCCAGAAGCACCGCAGGTGATCTGCACTCACAGCCTTCTGTTGAAGCCCAAGAGATGCAAATAAGTGAGTGCTGATGAAAGACCACCTTTTATTTCCTCACTTCATCTCCTGCTAGAAAAGCTTAATGGTATTTTAGAGCTGATATTACACCTCAGAAAAGGGGTAATGCATCTTTAAAAGCTAAACTACATCTTCTTTACTTTTATCAAATTCTCTATAAATCTTTCATGACAGTTTATTTAACAAAGTGTCATTGAAACTGTACAGATGATTGATGTGACCCACGTAGGATCAACATGAAATGTTTGTAAATGTCAGCAAAATGTGACCATCTAGAAGCAAGTAAGGATGGTGTTGCTGTGAAAGTGAAAAACAAACAGAAAATGTTTATCTTATTCTTTACTTTCTGGGATGAAATTACACATTCATAGAAACAGCACTGGATGATTTTTCCTGGACATCATACCATGAGCAGGAGAAGGATCAAAATTTGTCTTGACATTCTGTGCTTTTGCTATTTAAGCTTCTTTTACAGTGGTTGATAGTTTCTCACCTATACAAAAAAAAATTCCAATTTCACTTCTCAAGAGGAATAATATTAATTTGGATTAAAGAAGTAATAGAAAATTGCCCAGAGTCTGACTAAAGCAGATTTATTCAGGCACCTCCTGTCATTAGAAGAGCTGGAAACAAGTTGAGGTTCCCTCAACTACTCCTTCTCTAAAGATTAGTAAGGATAGGAATACATTATCTAATGATATATGTGCATTGCAACCAGAAGCTGAAGATGTTAGCCTGTCAGCTCTGCATCAGTGCCAACCTTCTGCATTCTGTATAATTAAAAAAAAAAAGGCTCTGCTGAATTCTTCCTGAAAAAATGACTTCCTTTCTGTTGGGTCACCTTTTTAATCTCCTTCATTCCTGACTTATCTTTGGCCAGGATCCATGGGGTCAAGTGACTTTTGAGGCTCTTCAGAACCTTCTGACTGAGGCTTTACATGGTAGCTCCTAGGGCTCGCCAGCCTTTAATGGCTTTAATCTTCCATCCTGCACAAAACTGCAACATACAGCATGGTATGCTGTATAGTGTATAGTGCTACATATATGGGCATGGAGCTCCTGGTTTGCTTCTCAGCACACTTCTAGTGCAAACTGTCTAAGTTCTTAGTAGCCAGCCAAGGTCTCCCTCTTCATTCATAACCAACCAGAACAGCTGTAAAGTCTTGTGAGCAGTGCTGCTCAATATGCTCCAAAGGAAGTTCGTGAGAGCTGGAGATAAAAACATTTTTGGTCAACAGCCAAAGAGCCTGAGCTCAGGCCTGACAGTTTTCATAGTGCTGCAGAACTTGCCAGTTTGCCAAGACTTGCCCATAGTGACCAAAGAGGAGGTGCAGCAGCTCACAGACATGTTGTGGAAGAGAACCTGAAAGTGGAAATGAGATCCGTTCTGACCTGCACTGAGGGAAAGCTTTTGCACATTATCACCATGAGGTGATAAGATACTGTGGTGACAAAAGTCTTGTGAATCAGACATGTTTGTATGGCTTCTAAAATAAACTTAGAAGACATCAGAGGGAAATGACAGAAAAAATGAGTGTCTAAAATTGGAGACACAAAATGAAAGTGAAGGGGGAACAGAAATCAAATATTGTGTGTCAGTGCTTTTCCAGGTGCCACAGGCTGAGCTAAGTGTAGCACAGAAGCTGTAATCCTATTAGCCAGGATTCCCTTTTTCTTTTCCAGTTCTGTAGAAGACATTTGATGTTCAGAGCAAATATACAGATACAGATTTAAAAGGACTATACTGGAGATGTTAGTTGTTCATGTGTGCTGCAGCATATTGTGTGGTAACTGGATAGATTTTTGCACTTCTGTGACAGTAACAAACTGTGCTGTTATGCAGAAACTTCTAAGAGTGTCAAGCAGTCTTACTTGAGGAGCAGGAAGCACTGAAGTTACGCTGGTGTCAATGTCAACAAGGGGCCCTTCTTTGAAAAGTCACTTCAGCTGCACTGAAATGATTTTAAAAGATATTTGAGTGGTTTCAGAAGAAGGACTGAGAAGTTCTAGACAGTAATTTCCAAGCCAAACAATTCTGTGTTTCTATAATGGAGTTCTGTGGGAAGGTGTCTGCATGTGTCTGCGTAAACTTTAATTGGAATGGAAGATTGCCTAAGTGCAAGTGAGTGTTTGTGCCACGGCAATGCTTAGTGAGCTGTAAGCAAAGCAGGGTGTCTTAGTTATTTGTAAACTCTCTTCATTTAAAACTAACCTGTATTTGTGAGTTAATTTATTAATTGTAATTAAATTATAATCAGGCATATGGTTATCATAAAAAATACAGTAAGTAGCTGGAAGTTACAAAGTGTAGAGTTTGTGGGTTCATGCAAGTCTTAGGGATGGGTCACTGGTAATAAAAAAAGGTGTAAAGCAAGCACTAATGAAAGTAGAGAGTTCTTGGTAGGTAAATATAGGCTGCTTATTTTTAGGAGGTTTGTAGAGACAATCAGAGGAGGTTTGGTGTTGCACAGTTGGTTGTCATTATTCGGCTTCCCTCAGCTTTGTGCCTTTGCTGCAGTCTGCCAGATGAACGCCTCTCTGTGTGCCAGTTGGATCTCTGCGTCTCGCTTGTACAATGAGACTGTGGTTATTTCTTATAACTGTGGTAATGAATATGCAAATACCATTAAATTAATTGGCAGCTACAGTTTTCTGCCTTCTCACAGCACAGACAATTCTGTACTATTTCTAGAAAAGCAAAGAAACTGAGTCCTAGAGCAATCCAAAGCAATAATCCCTTTCTCCCTTGGTTCCTTGGGACCATATTTCCTGAGCGTGAGTGTTGCCCTTGCTCAGGTTTTCTGTGAAACTCCAAGAATCTCTCTTACAAATTTATTTTTGAAACAAGCTCAAATGAAGATATCCCAACCATAGCCAAGCCCGACGTGTATCCTGTTCCTATACAGGAGATTTGCTAGTCTGCAGAACAGGAAATGATGGAGACAGAAAACCAAAAGCATTTTCTATTTTCCAGTGTTTTCAGCGTAGGGAGAGTTCTGCTTGCTTCCACGGCTCTCTGTTCTTTAACGTATTGGTATAGAGATTTAAGGAAGAATTTGTTGCCTGGTTTTGTACACAGACATGTACAGACACACATGTCAATAGTCCCAGGCCTTTTCTCTGTTACAGCCTGCAGTCAAAAGCAGGGTTATTGCTCATTGCTGACTCCCAAGAGCCAGTACCAGGGAAGCTCCCTGCAACGCACTGTCGTGCTGTGGGTCAGACTAATGTCGGTCAGAAAGCTGCATAATTAAAGATGAGTAAAGGGCTCACATGATTGTACAGCACCCACCTATTTGGTGTGCTGAAAAATGCATGCTGCTGTTTAGACATGGCCTTTTACCAGCATTTGCTGCCCTACTTGCCTGCGGCGGGTGCTGGATGCATTTCATTCCTGGGTAATTTGGGACCAAGATAAAGCATACTATGTGCCATCCAAGCAATGTTAGGGTTTGGTGTTTGACCACCTATATTTCTACAATTGATAACGCAGATAAATGTGGAACTTTTTTTTTTTTTTTTAGTGAGGATGTGTGCCCAAGCCTGAAAGCTTAACCTTTCCTTAAGGGAAAAGGGAATTTGATCTCTAAAATCCCACCTGAGCAGTGGTTTCCTATTGCACTTAGTTTCTGTTAAAGAGCAGGTAGTCAGTAATCTTCAGCGATAATGAGGATTAGTCTCTTTAGTTTTCTTAGCTAAAGGGATAAGTAAAATGAATGGGTAGCTGTGAAAGAGTGACGTGTAGCTCTCTACTGTGTCATCTGATGACTTTCTGTGTTACATCCTTTGCATACAATTAAACTTTAAGAATGTAGAAATTGTTCTCGAAATGACTGTACAGAGTTTTAGCTCTGCAGAAAGAAATGCTGATGGTTTGAGCTGGCAGCCAGCCAGTTCAAAATCTCAGTGGAAATCTATAGCTGGCTTAGGCTTTAGTCTTTAATTGAAAAATGAAGATTAAACTGCAAAATGTAATTTGTTTGAATGCAGAGAAAATTGAAATACCTAGAAATGTACTTTCTTGTCACAGTTAGGCAGGTAAAGTGACAAGTTTCTGCAGGTTATTACTGTTATTACTGTTGAGGTAAGAGGCGCACATAATTTAGTGACAAGTACTTTGGACATCTCAGTTTGAGACTTCCATTGAAGTGTACCCTTGGGGGTTGACCATTAGCTGCATTTTTTTTTTTCTGAGAGAGAAGTATTGAAGGTGAAAAGCGGCAAAGCTTTTCATGACAGAAGCTCCAGGATGATGTACTTGAGGAACCAGAGGAGCCGTCTTCTGATGTGAAGTTATGGCTTGAGCCATCTGTCTGTCTGAACTATCAGAAGGAAGCTGGAGATGTGGTTTCACATTATTTAAATTTAACAAACTTCAGTTTGATGTTTATATAGTGAAAATGCAAGGTGCAGTAACGTATGGAAAGCCATTAATTTACAACAGTTTTCATTTTCTGGGTTGAAGCCAGATGTTTGTAGGTGTCACCTTCCAATCTAATGGGTGCTTAAATGGCTTTCTCCCCCCTCTTTCAACACTGGGTAGCTTCGTGTGAGGAAAAATCAATTCCCAGAGGTCTGTGACACATGGACGTGTGTGATGAATGAGAAATAGTGCCAGTTGCTCGTAACACAGCCTCTTGCCAGAATTTCAGACAAACTGGTGGTGTTAAGCTAATAGGGTGGTACTGATTTCGAGGAGAACATCCCATTAAGTTATCTGCTGTTTAGTGATGGTGATAGGGCAGCCCAAGGCACAGAGGGTAGGCTCACCAGAGTCAGGGAATAAAGAGTCAATTTCCCATCAATCCATTATTTTTGGTTAGGAAAAAGAGATGTGAACGTTTTGGAAAAACAAAGGATGAATCTCTTCAGTAGTGACAACATCAGCACTGCTGGCCATTGTGTGTGGAACAGGGCAGCTGCAGGGATGAAGATATCCAGTGGGTAGGAGGGTGGAGCTCCCAGCACATCTGCTGAGCTCAGAGGTGCTGGGCAATGGCTTCTATTCTTGGGTTTTTTTTCATCTTTAGCATCATTTGAGAGCCATAGGCTTTTAGATTCTTTCCTGTGGAACCATTGCATGGCTCTCAAGTTCTGCCAGGCTGTGCAGGGTGGATGGAGCTCTCTGCCAGCTAGTGCCATCTTTATACACCATGTCAAACTTCAGTGAAAATGAACTAAATCTTTGGTAGCTGCTGTGGGACGTGTTCTGGAGATTTTTTTTTGCAATGGACTGTGCAGCAGCAAGCTAGGGAGACTTCCAGCATTGTCAGTATTATTAATTCGATGAATATATGAACTCACGCAGCTTTCCATGCTGCTTTTGCCTCTGGTGTATTTGGAGCCTCTGTATATCGACCATCTCACAGATTCCTTCTGGAAGGCGTTCTGTCTTCTTGTATTATCTATAATTATATTGTAGTAGCTATGCAGACAGGTATGATTCCATTCCATGTTCTTCAGTTTTTCTGCTAAGTGCAGCTATTCTGTAAGCTGTATCAGCTGTGAGATGCAGCTTTCTGGAGGGGTAGGGGAAGATGTCAGTGCTCACAGTGTGAGTGACTGTGCCACTCCTGTGTTGTGACAAGCAGAGATAAATGCCCCGCCCAGAGCAGCACACCACCATTATATTTTCTGTTTATACAACACTGTCACAGAAAAAGTGTCAATCAGGAGAGTGGTGACATACCTTGCTGAAAGGAACAGGTGGGAGAAGAGGCGCAGGGTGGGGTGAGGAATGCATCCGAGAAGGCGACAGGAGGCACTCGTGAGGGGAAGGGGCTTCAGCCCTCTGTGTGTCCCAGATGGGTGATTGCTTGGCTTTGTGCTTGTTTAAACTGGTTACTTTAAAGTCAGTGGTTGTGCTGTCTAGAACATCTCAGCTATTTTTTTTTCCAGACTGTTATTTTAGATCAGGTTGCCCAGGGAGGCAGTCGAGGCCCCATCCCTGGAGATATTCCAAGTGATGCTTGACAGGGCTCTGGGCAGCCTGATCTAGTTGAGGATGCCCCTGCTATCTGCAGAGGGTGTTGGACTGGATGACCTTTGGAGGTCCCTTCCAACCCAGAACATTCTGTGATTCTATGATTTTACTGTAGAAAGGTGTAGATTTTTCTTTTATTTATAATTCTGAAGTGATGACTGATTCTGAAATACTTTTATTTCCTTCCCACATCGAAGTGTCTCTAAAATTCAAGTTAAAAGAGAGTTAAACTTTGAACCAGACAAATAGTTCAATATGCAGGGCATATGAAATTTTGAAGAAGTATGTCTTTGCACTGTCTGACTGAATGTCATGCTTGTGGAGAATGCTGGAAACGTGCTGAAGTGCTCTCTCGCTAGAGGAAAGCTAGTAAATGGACAGCATCGTGCTCTGGTTTGCCTCAGCTCTCAGCAGAGGTGTGGTACAACCAAGTCACTTCTCATCAGAGCTGTTGAGAAGTTGGTGCCAACATCAGCCATGGTATTTGTCCTTCGTTTCATTAACTGAAAAAAACCACAACCCAGATATGAACAAATTATAGTTATTCATTTATGCTTTATGCAATTGCTGTAATAGCAGCTAGCAGCTAGATGGAAACAAACCATTTAAAGCAGTTACAGAAAACATTTGGAGGAAGAACATAAATAATAGGCTGGTTTAATCACAGTAAGAATACAATACTGAGTGGCTGCAAGATACGAGCAGTGTCTTGGTAACAAGACAAGGTAACAACTGGTTATTGAATTAGCCTTTCCCCTTGCGAGAGTGAATGTAAGACGAGGTTGAGGCTGCAGTTAATGAAGTTGAGTGGCTTCATGCATTTTACTTGGTGCAGTTATCTGTGCTGGCTCTCAGAGGTCTCAGGCTGGGCTAGCAGAAGTGTTGCACGACAGCACTTAGTTGCTAGAGCCAATGCCCCCTTCAGTTAGCAGTGCTGCCCATTGGTGCACCTGTAATCAGTTTGCTAAAGGAGAGGCATCACACCTCGCTCTTGCTGGAAATGGTAGTGACACTTGTAAAACAGAATGGTGCACACATACACATAAGCCAGGATCATCTAAGAATATTTCAGAAGCTATAGAAACATACTGGGGAAACTTCCTGGGTGTGGATGTGATACTATTTGAGAAAATCCAGGAGAAGGGCTCAGCTCTCTGCAGCAGAAGCAGGTGACTTAGTGGGTGTCCTGTGAAACTTCTTTCCATGATAAGAAGAATATAAACTCTGGTCTGGTTGCTTGAGGACTCTCCAAAATGCTCATCCTTAGCTGACAGATTGAGCTGAAAAGAATCCATCATGCTGGAGTCAGGTACGTGTGCGTGCTCGGGGCGATGCGTGACGGCAGAAGATCACCAGATGGAGGTGGCTTTCTCCAAGGTACCAGCGGGTGCCGGCGGTGCGTCTCGGTGCGCCTGTTGGCACCGTTGGCAGCTCCCCGGGAAAGGCATTGCTTTCAAACATGAGTAATTGATGAATTGTATGTAGTATGCAAATGTGAATGCATAAATCTCCTGAATGACAGCTTAATTTAAGTGAGCCTTTAAGAATGTGGGATTAGATTTTAATTAAATATCTTCAAAGGCACCCTGACTTAGTTTTTTGGCTGCTGTCTTTATGAGAGCTAAGAAAGGGACAAAATCCTAATTTTAAACATATTATTTACCGGTTTTCTAATGATTTGTCATTTAACAAAAGCTATAAATGTAGATGCGTTTATTTCAGGCATCATGTTAGATAAATCTCATGTTAATCAGATCAAAGTGCCATGAAAGTTGTTCAAGTTGAAATAATTAGTGCGTCACTTGTACGTGTTTAAAACGAGTAAGCTAAAACTAGTATAAATGTTTAGTTTAATTATTCACATTGGAGAAGTACCCTTAGTTTCTAGAACCAAGTATTTGCATTTCAGTACTTCCTGTTGCATTAATTGTTACCCCAAATGGGATAAATTGCTTGTTTCTGGTAGGGCAGTTAGAGCTCAGCCCCAGCCTGGCTGACATATCCAGGTTAGAGCAGCTGTAGGAGTTTATCAGTATGAGTAGAACACTCTGAGGTACTAGAGGGTAAATAGTGGGTGCTCAGGTTCCATGTTCCTGGTAAGGGCAGATTATTCTTCCCTGAACAGCAGCTGCTGAAGTTGAAGCAAGTGGGAGCAGTCCTGCTGCTGTTGATGTTGAAGCAGGTAGGTGCAGTTCATTTGGCAGCAGCAGAACCACAGGTAGCATTAGTTAAGTGCATCTGTCTGTGTGTTGCTGGTGCTTTATTAGTGAGGGTAAGACTCTATTGAAATGTGTTTGAAGGCTATATGCAACAGTGAGAGAGGATTCTGAGGATCAACAAGGACACACTTCTGGTGTCACAAAGCAACCTTTCCTTTTGAAAAAACTAGTGAGAAAGAACCTCGCTGAAGCAGGGCACCAGAAATATGGAAGAAGTTGCCTGAAGTTTTAGAAATAATCTCATTAAGTAGTGCAATCCTTTAAGTTTAAATGATTTTAAACTATTTTTACTGTGCTGGGGTGTTTTGGTTTGGGTTTTTTTTTTTTTTGTAGGCAGAGATTTGTGGTAGTTCTCACCTGTTTGTTTTTATTTCCCCTCACCTCCATCCTCTGCACCTTTCTGGGCCTTCTGTATTTCTGCCTTCTGTGGTAGGATCTGGAGGGAATATCTGAAAGCAAAGTCTCTTTTGTATGTCATTAAACCTTCTACATTTGGACACTGATGGATATTGTTAGCTAGGCATTTTATTACTGCATTATTTAATTATGCTGACCTGTTCCTAACAGATTAATGTTTCCTGTAATTATGCCTGCATTTTAAACTGCAGACTCTAAAACTTAAAAAAATAAAAATTCCAGTAAAAATAGCTGCACAGATAAGAGCCTGGTACTGAATTAAATTTACTTCCGTACATTTTGGGGTTTGTGTTGCTAAAAGATCAAGAGCTATTTTAAATCACAAGATTGAAAAAGTCAAGTTAAAAATAACTGTAAAACATAGACAAGCTGGTGATGGAAAATGTAAATACATGATTGTTAAAGGTAGCATTCAAATATAGAAAAGAGAGGAGGCCAGGGCCTTGTTTTCTGAATATCTTTTGTGTTCATTCTCTCTTTAAAAAAAAAAAAAAAAAAAGTTTTAAATACTGGTGACAGTTTGGATAGGAGGCTGCTGTAGTTGGATCCTGATAATTGATACAAGTTTTAGTCTTCTGTAGAATAGGATATGTTCAGATGTCTTTAGTAAAAATGCATGTTAAAAATACACGGCAGAACATTTCTGGGTCTTTAATCAGTCACTGACTGCATTTTTTGACTGTAAGGTTAGAGCTACTATCCAGTTTTGTTTTGTGTTTTAAAGAATTCTCAAATCTTGGGGTTTTTGTTTGGGTTTTTTTTCTGATTTTAATGCAGTATATTGATAAAGCTTAACATAAAACAAAGGCAGGCATGAGTGCTTATTTCTTCCAAAGACATTCAAAGACCTCTGAGGTCTGATGCATTTAACTGAGCATCAATTTATAAGGCAGTATGCATGCAGGTCTACTTGAAAGCATTTGTGATGCTCCAAAGTTTAATTCCTTTAAGAGCTGCACACAAGCACAATCCTGGAGTTCTTGCTTGGTGCAAAGAGAATTTCTGATTGTTTCTCCTGGGTGCTTTGGGGGTTACAGCACTTTATAGGGTCAGTCTTGCTCAGGTAGATGACAACATTTCTATCTGGCTGTACTGTAGTAAGGATTAATAGGGGCAGCAGCGTTTGCCCCACAATGGAAGGGATATGCTTTATAACCAACCTGAAAATATCTTAAGAAATTTAAACTTGAGTCATTTGAAATCCATTTTATGCCAAGCAAAATCACTGTAATCATGATGAGAAAGATAGAAATGAGCCTCTTGTGGAGAAATAATACAGTTTTAAAAGTGAAATCCAATTCTTTAGGAAAGAAGTTTTAAGAAATTAAAATAAAAAAAAAAATTCAAGGCTTAACAATTTTTTGGGTTTGTTTTTGTTTGGTTAATTTTATTTATTTGCTTTTTTGTTTTGTTGATGATGTTTCTTTGCTATTATGGTTTGGGTTTTGTTGTTGGTTTTTTTTTTTCTTCTCTAAGAAATGCGTAGATCCAATGACAATAAAAATCAATGAGTAAATAAAGAGAATGAGAACATGCTTACCAAGCACCAAACTTGGAGAGTTCATGGAAAAAAAGAAAAAATTGGACTTGCAGTTAGTGACTGAAAAAATGTTCTTGTACATTCTCCTTTGAGATTACAACAGTGCAACCTAAGCAGGATTTCATCCCAGACAGATTTTATGTGATTTGAAAATAAATGGCTTCTGATGTGTTTGAAAAAGAACCAAGTTATGTACTTTGCACTTCTTTTAATGTCAGTTAGTCATGGTAGAATAATGCTTTAGAGTAACTCTGCTCTGTTAAGTATCACTGGAAAATAACCTTTTGAGTTAGCTAAGGAATTTATTCTGTCGTTAATATTTGCTGAAGGGAAAGATGTGCAATTAGAGCTGAGAAGCAGCAAAGAGCAATACTGAAGGAGAAAAACTGAAAGTGCTGTAGCATTGCTGTTTTCAGAAGGAACCCCAAATTTGTTACACATCATTACAAAATAATGTGTCTGGTGCAGATCTCTGCACTGTACATATTTGACATCTAAAGGGCCTCCTTGGAGATTCTGAAGTGATAGCCAGCACAGAGGCAAAAGCTTGGCAGAGGCTGTGTGAAGAGGGCAGTGAAGCCTTAGCTTCTGCCTTTCACTTTCCCCACTCTGCCCCATGAGCGAGCTGCAGGGGTTTGGGGTATTCTGTGACTTTACACTCATTTTGAAATGGTAATTGTTGATCTCTCTGGTGCAGTTGGACCAGGGAAAAAAGTTGCAGTGTTATTGCTGGCATATGCCAAGATCTGTTCAGATGTGGTGGTGTATTTTGAACAGTCTTTTCACATCTGCTATTTACCACACAGAATACAGTAACGTAAATCTTAATCTTTCATTTTAAATCAGCTCATTCTTATGACTTAATCGTTTTGACTGCTGTGTTTTCAATTCCCTCTAGCTTGGTAATATCCTTCTTGTAATTAGGTTGCTGGGAAATTCACGTGCAGTTCCAGGTACAGCCTTGCAGGAGCAGATGAGTTAGGGCAATTTCTCCCTTTTCTGACATGATGCTTCTAGGCATACAGCCCAGCAAAAAAGTTGGAGATTTTCCTCTTTTTTAATATTTTTTTTTTTATTACATCTGCCTAATTTGCAGTCTTTTATAACACCTAAATGTCTCCCAGCATATTAACATTACAGATGTTGCCTCTCTTTTTGAGAGCTACATTTTCATTATTTTTCACACTTCATTAGTTTTGCTTTTTGTAAGAACAGAATTAATTTTTAAGCTGCTTCTATATCATTCAGATCTCACTGAAAGCTTTTGTAATGCTTCCCCTTTCCTGTCAAGGCCTTCTCTTCTCTGCGGTTTTGTTTAAATTTTTCTGCTTTCCTTTTAGAATGTTTATGAAGATACTAGATTGAGTTAGAGCCAAATTAATTTATTGCTGAATCTTCAAGGTAGCTCCTCACCATACCATCATTTGCTCTGTTTCAGTCTGTCAGTGCTCACATTCATACTAATCTTTTGTTAGAACAAGGCACTCTTATTAGTTGATTTTTCTTTTTAAATTACAGTCCAAATGTATTGCATCTTCTTTTTTTCCCCCCATATATCAATTAATTCTGTGAGTCTGTGTCAGGATTTTATTCTGCCTAATGGCAATGCAGCTGGGGCTGTCATCAGCCTGAGATCATTCTCTTCATAGTTGTTTAACTATTTATTAGAAGCAGGAGTTGTTTTCTCCAGGTCAGTAATTATCTAGAGCTACCTAGACTGGACACTGACATAGAGTAGATTTCATGTTACTTTGAAAGGATCTTTTTGTCAATAAAAACTATTTTTAAAATGAAGGGGAAAGAACTCATTAGCCTAGAAATTAATTACATTGCTTGAGTTCAGGTTTTGCTTGTTTGCTTTATTTTAATAGAAAGTTATTAGTTAAAAATACTATTTGGAAGCCATTTCTTTCAGAGCTGTATATGTTTCTGCTAAGGTGCTGGGTACATTTGTATATGTTGTCAATATTGATGTCCCCTCCTGATTCCAGTTTCAGTGCAGGGTGAATTTTTCTGCATGTGTAATGCCTGTGTAATGCAGGCTTTAAAAAGACAATGAACAGTGCTTTCCAGTGCCAATGAACTGAGTAGGATCAGAAAGAAAACTGAAGCCTCAGAATGTTGTGGTGCTGGTGGTGTAAGGAGAGTAAGTGGTAATTGTGTTTCCAGTGTTCCAGAGGCTGTTTGGGTATGTGTGTGACACTTTCTGTTCCTGCACACTTGGGTGTATGCAGGAGCATACAGGATATCGTTACAGGCTATAACAAGTCACCTTTGACTTTGATAAGAGCATCTGTGGTGTTAGAAACAGGTAACGATGTCCTATTGTATTGGAACTCCAGCAGGCCCTCGTGTCTTGGTCTTAGCTCTTGGACAGCTGTTTAAGGACAAGGTCAATTAGAGTGTCTGTGAAACCAGAGAGCCAGTGTGGGCACTCAAAGATCACAGTTTTGTGGATCTTTGTTTCTTATTTCCTTAATTTGAGATGTTCTTTGTGAATAAGAATAGGAAGCAATATTCTTAAAGCATGCCAGTCTATTTCTTCTTAGAGGTAATTGTTTAGATGCTGTTGCTAATGCAGAATTGTATCTCTAATGCCTGAGGTGTGAGAGAACTCATGCCCTGGCAGGTGATCAACAGGGTATTGATATTTGTTCATCTTTCCAGCTCCTAAAATAGCACAAGTCTGACTTGGTGTTTCATGCAGCTGCTGATACCTTGTGGTAACTCTGAGAAAAGATAGCTATTGCTTCTCTTCTGCATTTATTTTTCAAGGAAACCCCTCTAAAACTCCTAAATCTCAAGGAAACACATGTACTTCTAGAATGATAGAAATTAGTAATAGTGGAATACCTTAAATTGCGTGAAGAAGAGCAGTCCAGATGACCACTGCCATGTAATTAAGCAGTAGAGTTTATTGTCAGTTTATTGTGTGATGTATTTGATAATTCTCCTAAGTTAATGAGTTCCCAGCAGATATTTTATAGCACCATGGCAGGCTGTACAATAATGCAGCTGGTTTGTTTTCAAGTGGTAGAGTCTTCTTACGTAATTTCTACAGCTTTGAAAAATATCTACGTGTTATCTGGAATAAAGCTGAGCTGGAAGTTATGTGAGCCATGCAGGCCAAGGTGATTGCACCAATTTGAGAATGTCAACAATTACACAGCACTGGGGTTTAATTAGTGGAAGGGAAGCACCTGCATTTTTAGAGGAAAAGGCTCCAGGATTAGACTGTACAAATTCAAGTTGTAACAAAAGACAAAAAATGAGCATATTATTCATGCTTGGGGAAAATCAGTCACTGGTTGGGCTCCCTTCATGGAAAAAATGCAACAAATAGTCCATTTTGCATATGGGCTCTCCCTGCTTTTGTACCGATGCCTATCAGTAATGATGTTTACAAGTCCTTTGTCTGTCCAACATCAAAACAAAAGAATTAATAGCATTTCTGCTGGTGAGACCGACCTGTAGTGCTCTCACTTGAATATCTCAAACTTTACACTTGACATATCATTGCGGACCGAAAATGTGACTTTTTATTTATTGTCTTTAAGTCACTTTCTTTCAACCACCATCTGGTTGAGACATTAAAATAGGCAATATTGCTCTCAAAGTTTTCTTAAGACCTTTCTTTGTCTGCTAATTGCACATTTTGTAATTATGTTCTTACAAGAAGATAAAAGAGTTTTGAAAGATTATTCTTGGCAACAGACCTGAGGTGAAAACCTGCTGGTTTAATGCGTAAATTATAATGTGTGCAGTTGTGAAGAGTGGGTTTGTGAAATGCTCAAGTAAGCGCAAGAATCTAAGCGAGCTGTCAAGGAGTTTGCACTCTTAAGGGGCTAATGTTCATTGAAAAACAACTCATAATATGCTGTGCCTGAAGGCTAAATGAGTAGTTTAAGTTAAACAGAATCACTAACTTTCTGGAAGACAGATAAAGGAAACAATTGTTCTTCAAGCTAAGTTAGAGAAATGAAAAGAAAAAAAAAAAAGCCTGGCTTTGATGCCTGTTTAAAATCATTAATTTTCCTGTAAGTTAATGTAAATCAAGGATTAAACAGAAACTGTTACCATCTGACCCTTATAAACTAAACTTCTGTGTGGCTCGTCTATTTGAAGTCAAATCTGCCCATACATCTAAACAGGAAACTGAATGAAAACATTTTTCTTTTCATTTCCTCTATCCTGCAAACTTTTTCCAAACCTATTTCCTCTGAAAATTTAGTCCACATAATTATACATCTTTTTTTTTGTTTGTTTTTTTTCCCTGTGCAGGGTTTTGTAAACTCACCACCAGTTACACACAGAGTAGGGTAAGAAGGTGCTCTCTGAGCAGTTGACCCAACTGTGTTTCTAGAATGACCTATCTTTGCAGAATGGCTTGGGCTGTGTGAGGGATGTGGGAGCCTGAGTGGCAGAGAAGGAGCCTAATGATGAGCAGTTAGTTGGATTTCATAACTGTATATGGCAAATGCTGGTGATTAAGGATTATTATTTCTCCCTAATATTGGAGATGATTTTCACCTTGTAGGTCTGTATTTCTGCGTCCATAATGACATTGATCTCTAGAAAATATTTAGAGCTCTACAGATGAAATTTCTCTATATTAAATTATTATTAGTATAATTTGTTTGCTGGAAGGATAAATGACACAGCTCTGCTGCTCACCACTTAGGTTTGATGATTGTTGGCTGTTTAAAAATGATAGCTGTTGCTGTCATCTGTCATGTGGGAGAGATGCATAGCACATGGTTTACAGGAAGGACTTTGTTCAGTCAGTAAGTCTTTTCTTGTATGTGTAGGGTCATCAAAAGAAGTCCTCATTTTAGTTAACCCACTTGCTGAATGTAGCTTCTTTATCCATGTTTCTGTGTCAAAACCCATCATTTTATATTTGGTCAGTTAAGCTTCATATGACATTGTTGAGTAGTTTGAAGTCAGATTGTTCACTCTTCTGCAGATAGTCTGACTGTAAAGGCCAGATATTGACAGTGAAGAATTCACAGCACTTAGCGGTACTGAGCTGTCTCCTGCCTTTTGGCGTCGTGTCTCGATGTGTTATTGCTAGGTAACAGATGTGCAGCTACCTCTGCTGCAAAGTTCTGCATGTTTGCCCTAATCCTCCTCCTGGGTAGAGTTCCATGGATAGCTGATACCTGAATGTTCCATGCAGACAAAGGCGAGGAGTGCAGTGTTTCTGAGCTGTGTGGCTGCTCTACATGGCCGTTTGCAGTGTGCAAATACATTTACTTTGTGCAGTTCTGCAGCCCCCAGCACAAGAAGGACATGGAACGGCTGGAGAGAGTCCAGAGGAGGGCCACAAAGATGATCAGAGGGCTGCAGCAGCTCTGCTATGAGGATAGGCTGAAAGAGTTGGGGCTTTTCAGCCTGGAGAAGAGAAGGCTTCAAGGAGACCTTATAGTAACCTTCCAGTATCTGAAGGGAGCCTACAGGAAGGCTGGGGAGAGACTATTCACAAAGTCTTGTAATGACAGGATGAGGGGGAATGGGTTCAAATTGGCAGAGGGGAGATTTAAATGGGGTGTTAGGAGGAAGTTCTCTACAGTGAGGGTGGTAAGACACTGGCACAGGTTGCCCAGGGATGTTGTGGCTGCTCCCTCCCTGGATGTGTTCAAGGCCAGGCTGAATGAGGTCTTGAGCATCCTGATCTAGTGGGAGGTGTCCCTGCCTGTGGCACAGGGGGTTGGAACTGGATGATCTTTGAGGTCTCTTCCAACCTAAACCATTCTATGATTTGGGTTGCTTACTATGGTTTCTATTCTCTCCTTACAATCCTGCAGCCTCCTAAGTGTTTTTGATTTGTCACGCACATACGGAACAGTTTTGAGATAGGTACCTGTGCAGTCCCAGTGTGGAGGGTGCTCCTGAGTCTTAGAGTGTTGTGATACTTGTTCCTCTGCCAGTTTGGCTGTGAAGGATGTAGTCCCACATCCGTGTCCATCTGATTTAAATGCATTTCTGAAGAATCTTGTGTCTGTTCTTAGGCATCATGCTTACCCCATGAGTCTTGCAGGAAAATGGCTCTCTCTAAACACAATAATATATTCAATATGAGAAATGGCTTCCAATTTTTTTCTTCAATAACTGGATAAAGAATGTAAAGCCTGTGGCTTCTAGAGAAGATGTTCATGCATGAATAGCCATACACAAGCTGCTTCTTTAAAGACATGAGGATAAGGAAGATGATGCTCAAACAGCAAATTCCTGCCATTCACAAATGAGGGTCTGTTATACAACACAGAGGAAAAACATGCAGAGGAGCTTTTAAAGCCCTAATAATTGGCACTTGGTAACACACGTCTAGGAGGAAGTCTGACAAGAATTCTGTCATCAGTACAGCATCTACTTGTTTCCCCACTTCTTCACTGCAGTGCACTTAGTTAATAAACATGCTGGAGGATAGAGGGGGAAAACAAGCCTTAGAACCCTGGAACTGCCCTTGGGGAAAATGCAGCATTGAGACAAGATGCAGCATGTCAGCGCTGTCACCTTCTGCAGAAACACCTCTAGCCTTGATTTGGTATAGGAGAGCTGCGTTCATCTGCCTCTTCATTGCCCTGTAGAACTGGTGTACGTTGGGCTGGTGCGGTGGAAGAGGCTAGCAAACTTACTCTGCTTAGCAGGATGAATAATTACACTGTTAGAGCATGATCCCACTTGCATGGAATAGGAAAAAAAAAAGATGCTTTAAATGATTTTCAGTGTAGCAAGATAGGACTTAAACAAATCTGGCTCTAGACCAGATAATCCCTATTTGCTGGTGTGAAAACACTGGCCACAGCAGTGATTGCAACATAATACAAAAGAGGCTTTATTTATACTTCTCCTTTCATCTTTCCAATCATAACAATAAATATGTCTTATTAGAAAAGAAAAATATTACTTGTTTTGCTCTGCATGCTGTGAGGCATTAAGCATTTCCTTTTTTTTCTAGGGGAAATGTGTCACTTGCATTTAACTCAGATAAAAATAAATGAAGATAAAACTAATTTAATATTAGAATTTTTTAAAAAATTATTTGTTGAACAACTGTTGTTTTAAAATGGATAGCCTGCTGAGAATGAAACAAAGCCACTCAACGGAGCAGGAAATCAATAACCACAAGAAAGCCTAAAGAAAATTAATGCATACAGTGTGAGCAAGTGACACAGGAATTATTTTCTGGTGTAAGAATGGTAATAATAGAAGGCATATGGAGTGGCTGAAAAGCATGAGAGAAATATACATAGAAAAGATGTGTTCTTTATTTTCTGTTTATAAATAATGACCTCTGTGGTACAGTGGTTAAACTTTGAAGGAACTGGATGGTGGTTTTCTTCTTGATTTCCCCACCCCTATTCCTAGGTAAATATTTATGCTTGCAAAATCTAGTAGGCTGGCAGCCATGGAGACGTATGTCTTTCATTTATCTCCAGGAAATCTGGTTACAAACACTCTTCTACTTGAATTCTTTTAGTCTTTTTCAACAACTTTGAAGGGGAAAAAAAAGCATCTTTACCAAGAAGCAGTGAACTGTGCCTGTGAAGTTTGTGTGCCATTCTGCTGAAGTCAGTGGCAAGACTGTTTGCCCAGAGTAGAAGCAGGGCTGTACCTACACAATCTCTTGCCGTACAACCCAACACACATTCTAGGTTTGCTCTACCTTGGTGAAGCAGAGTTAAATGTCCAGTGTTCAGACTGAGGGAAGCAGAAGTGGCTTCTCTCAGTTTACACAAAGCACATACTTGTTGAGGGAGACAAACCTTTCACTCTGAAGGGAGATCACTTTAAAAGCCCGACAGCAGGTACAAGTTGTCTGCTAAATCCTTGTATCTAATCTAGGAAATACTTAATTTCAATAAATCCCTGAATTTGGGAGTGACTCACACCCCTTTTCACTGCCCTAAACTGATGGTAGCTTTTTCTATAGTTGGCTGCTTCTAGTTTTTCCTCATGTGATGTAATGTAGATGATTTAAAAGAATGTATCTACCAAATAATGGAAACATGCAGGCTGGCAAAGCTTCTCAGGATCACCAAGCCCAACCTAGAACCTTGCTCTACAAGATTCACCTTAAACCGTATCCAAACTACCCTTAAACACATCTGGGATGGGTGACTCCACCACCTCCCTGGGCAGCTCATTTCAGTGCCTGACCACTATCTGTGAAAAACTTTTTCTTAATGTCCAATCTAAACCTCTTCAGCCTCAGCTTGAGGCCATTCCCCCTTGTTCAGTCTCCAACTACCTGTGAGAAGAGACCTGCACCAGCCTCTACACAGTGTCCCTTCAGGTAGTTGTAGACAGCAAACAAGCTTTTGGTCAGGAAAGTACATCCTCAAGTCAGATACTAAAAAAAGCCAGGCCAGAACCCAAACAAGTAGCTTTTGAAGATAACTATGAATTGACAATAATATTCTCATTTAGATTTGTTAGCATCTGGGAGGGAAGGGAGGGGAAGGGTAAACCTTACTGGTGGAGCAGAGGGAATATTTGCAAGGAGGAAAGAGTAATGCTGTAATCTCTTAGGGGAGAGCAGGACACTCCCTGCTCACAGGGAGAGGTAAGGGAGGAATTGGGTGTCATGGAGCTGCTGTCCTCATTGTATCCGTGGTTTTGATAGCCAACAGGGTTACAGGTTCTAGTGAAAACCTACTTCTTCTGATATAGTGAACTCTTAAGCTTGGCTCAGTCCAGAATCAGAGTGAGCCACAGTTCCTTTACATAATTACTTCAATCATCTGCTATTCTAAGGAGCTTTGATCAGGTAAAGTTTCTGTGTGTCAGTGAGTGCATGAATGTGCACAAAGCGTGCTAACAAATTGCTAACATCACAAATTGTGCTTAACCTAGTCTATATTGTTACTCTGATTTTCTTACTGAGGTAACAGAGGGAACAGTTCACTTGTATATCTGCTGTGTGGAGATACTTCTCTCCTTGGGTTCGTAAGCCACTTCCAGGAGTGAAGTGCTTCAGAATTTTCTGTTTGGTGTTTCTCTTGACACTAAAGTTGCTGTTTCTCTGTGTGCCAGTCCGTGTGTGGCTCAGGTTAAGGACGGTGAGGTCTCATTAACATCTCTGTTGATGGGCCCACCTGTGCCCTGTGGCAGCTGCCTTAGCAGAGCTGGCTGGAACCGGCTGTGTCCAGCGTGAGCTGGGTGCACCTGTGCCCTGTGGCAGCTGCCTTAGCAGAGCTGGCTGGAACCGGCTGTGTCCAGCGTGAGCTGGGTGCACCTGTGCCCTGTGGCAGCTGCCTTAGCAGAGCTGGCTGGAACCGGCTGTGTCCAGCGTGAGCTGGGTGCACCTGTGCCCTGTGGCAGCTGCCTTAGCAGAGCCGGCTCTAACCGGCTGTGTCCGGCGTGAGCTGGGCGCACCTGTGCCCTGTGGCAGTTGCCTTAGCAGAGCTGGCTGGAACCGGCTGTGTCCGGCGTGAGCTGGGTGCACCTGTGCCCTGTGGCAGCTGCCTTAGCAGAGCTGGCTGGAACCGGCTGTGTCCAGCGTGAGCTGGGCCCACCTGTGCCCTGTGGTGATGTCTCCGGCATGGGACAGTTCCTGATCTCTCCTCACAGAGACTATGGCAAGAAAATTACCTGTGGCTCAAAAAGCAACGGAGGTTGGATTTTTATTTTACTTTATTTTTTTCACATGGTAGAAAGAATGACTACAGGATTGATTATTGGGGAAAAAAAAAGACAAAAAGAATGTTGTGGGTACAACTGAAAGAGTTGGGGCTGTGCAGGCTGGAAAAGAGGAGGCTCTCAGGTGACTTTCTTGTGGCCTTCCAGGGTCTGAAGGGGGCCTACAAAAAAGCTGGGGAGGGACTTTTGAGGCTGTCAGGTAGTGACAGGACTAGGGGGAATGGAGCAAAGCTGGAGGTGGGGAGATCCAGATTGGATGTGAGGAGGAAGTTGTTGAGCATGAGAGTGGTGAGAGGCTGGAATGGGTTGCCCCTGCAGGGAGGTGTTTGGGGCCAGATCCCTGGAGGTGTTTGCAGCCAGGCTGGCAGAGGCTGTGGGCAGCCTGCTCTAGGGAAGAGTGTCCCTGCCCATGGCAAGGGGCTTGGAACTAGATGATCCTTGTGGTCCCTTCCAACCCTGACTGATTCTGTGATTCTATGATTTAAGGTCTTTACAATGAAAACTAGGTGACCCTCCCAAACCTATGTTCCAGTTTATTTGGAAAGTGTGAATCCAAATCAGAATTATGTGCTCAGGATGGAATATTATTTTTAGCTCACAGAAGGGGACTCTCTTAAAGTCTCTAAAAAACAGAATCATGTGTAAGATTTAGCAGAAGGGCAGAGACTGGACTTAAACTGGTAGCAGTCCTTGATGCCTTAGAGCTGTCTACCTAAACATCATCTGATGTTGTGTCAGGGGGCAAGAGACAGCAAGAACAGCCCCACGGGTTCGGACCGTAGCAGAGATTGCTATTCCCACGTGTATTTGGTAGTTTTCCCCTGGATTCCTCTCTAGATGCTATATATTTCCAGAAGCTGTGAATTGTTTAGCCTCAAAGGAAGAAATGGTGCCAAGTAACACAGGATGGACATCGGTGTCCAATGTGGGATTGGTTCTGGGGTACCCTTGTGCCTTGAGGGTTTGCTGGCAGGTGAGGCTAGTGTGGGCAGGGCTGTTTAAACAGGCCAGGTGTAGGGTCCCATTCATACAAACATCCTAAGACAGCAGGGAGATGTTAATGAGAAATTAAATGTGAATTCGTAATTGTGCCCTTTTGAAATTTTTGTGGTCCCGAAGATTGTGTTTTTAAAAAATACTTTTTGTTGTTTGATATTTTGTTTAAAAATGCTTTTGTATATTTGCAGTAGAAATAGTGACCGTGTCTATCTTTTCAGCTAGGGAATTAAATAGTAAACTGGCAAGGTAAAGGTGAAGCAGTACAGCTACTTAACTCAAACCGCCTGTTTAAGTTCACACTGGTTCCAGGACCACCAGCTAACTAGAGGGCATTTTCTGTGCTGCAAAGGTTAACCCTTGAGTATTTATTTCTGGATACAATCACCTAATCATAGAGGCTCCTTTGACTGCTGTGAACAATTCTTTCTTTCACCTTCAGTATAGGTGCAAAGGCTGATACAGGGAACTTTTTCTATGTTATTTCATTTATTATTCTTTGAAAGATAAATTTCTACTTTCTAACTTTGAAGAGCCTTTGCAAAATTGTGAAAACACTGAAAGGTGTAATGCTTAAGATATTAAAAACGGTTAAAGGAAGAGTAGTTCTCCACTGCATCAAAGTTGAATTGCTATGAAAATATTGTACCACCAGACTACAATACACCACTGTGAGGGAATTAGCTATCATCTCATGTGGGTTATGTGGTACTCGATGCTGTAAATATGTCAAGTGCTTGCTATTAGGGTTCTGCCCAGAGATAATAGGCTTAAACAGTCACATTTTTTACAAGTTTCATTGAATTGAATCTTACTGAGGTACAGCTTAGTGGAAACCAGCAGTATTTAAAAAACCTTTCTTTGTAATAATGTTCCTCTAAATTGGCATTGAATTCAGATACAGGTCAAAAGTAAAACTTGTAAGGATAAGTCAGGTGCATGTGGCACATCATGAGTACTGGTAATAGGTGGTGATTCCCTGCTTGGAAGATGTTGATGCAAAGATTTGTAGAAGTACGTATTTGAAAACTGTAAAGCAGTGCTTGGGAAAAAGTGGTGCTAAATTAACTCACCTGAAAGTGGATTTATAGCTCCCTGGTACAATGTCTTTGCACTAGGTTGGACACTACACCGTAATAGGTGGTGTTCAGCTACATTAATGAAAATACTTCTTTTTTTCTTCTTCCCTTTCTTGTTTGCTTTTCAGATCAATATGTTTTTTGTCTTTGGGACAAATCCTAAAGATGTTACACAGTTTGTTTTTATTCGAGTGCTTCCTTCCTAAGGGGACACAGAGACTGATCATTGTTGCCATGCAGTCCTCACACGTTCCTTATCCCAAGAGACAATCCACAGTTCAGTCTTGCAGTCCTGTGTTTGGAACCCACGCGTTCAAGGAGTGATGGCTGGGCTGAGCAATGTCCTCCAGCCCAGGGTAGAGCCTGCTGACAGCCCAGAAATTGAGCTGTCAGTGTGGGAAGGAAGCCCATCAGGCTCTAAACAGACATGCAGTGAATAGCGGCAGGTAACAGACCTCTGCGGTCCTGTGCTGGATTTGAAAGAGAATTAATGACAATTTCTGTGGCACTCTGAGGAAGGGAAGCCATTAAGGACTTGCTTGTGTGAAATCTTCATGCTCTCTGTGTCTTTGCTGCCATCAGCTGTGGTGTGCTTGTTCCCATGTTGACTCCAGTGCCTGCTTTATCATTTGTGTCTGTCAGTCCTGAGCTTTCCCATACATGTGAAACTTTCCTAAACCTGTTTTCAGTGGCTTATTGTATGTACTGAATAGTTAAATATTTTAGGGAATAAAAAATTACCCAGAATGCAAACTGCAAAATCATGCTGCTTGTAATTCCAGTAGTTCAGAGCTTTTCCTGGAAGCAAAATCCAAGTAGAACTATCCAGGTAGCTGAGCTGAGGCTTGCAAGTCTCATTATGTACTTGGCCCTTTCACATTTGGTTTAGCTGGACATCTTGAGTGAGCATTGTTTTGACAACAAATCTGGGATTCAGATTTGTGGTTCTGGGTATATAGTTAGTGGCATGATTCCATCACTGACTGGCTCTCTCTTGCTGGGCTGGATTTAGGTAGAGTGGGTAACCATAGGAATAGAGACACAGCAACAGGAACTTTGTCCCACTGGGTGTGATCTCCAGTTGATAAATGAACTGTGTTATATCTGTACCACTGCATCTCCACTGACACAGCTACTAATTTAATGTAGTGCATATATAGATACATGCATGTTCTCAATTTCATTACTAACGTACTCAGGGTGTTATATAGATTGGCCTTTCATCTTGTCTGCAGCTGTGAATCACAATTCTGAAATTCGGTGATTTATTCCCCTTTTTCCTGTGACAAGTGTTATTTGACAGGAAAAAAACAGCAGGAATGTTGAGGTACTTTTATTTCTGCAGGCACAGGCACAAGTAATTCAGAAAGAGTTATTTAAAGTTTTAAATATCAATGAACCAAAAATCCTTTTTAGGTTTGAAACTGATTTTGAAATGCCCAAACTAAGCAGTTTTTAGCAGAGTCTGTTGTGACAGGACATGGAATGATGATTTTAAACTAAAAGAGAGAAGATTCAACTAGATACCAGAAAGAATTTTTTTTTTTTTTTTAATGGCAGTGATGAGACACTGTCCCAGGTTACCCAGAGAGGTGATAGAAGCCACATCTGTGGAAACACTCCAAGTCAGGTTGCATGGGGCTCTGAACAACCTGATCTTGTTGAAAATGTGCCTTCTGATTTCTAGGGGCCTTGGACTAGATGACCTCTAAAGGTCCCTTCCAATCCAAGGCATTCTATGACCTATCAGTTAATCAGAGAAACTCATCTTTCAGGTGTGAAATTTTGTGGAAGAAACCAGGACCTGTCTTCAGTCTCTCCTGGCCCTTTCTGGAGAAGAAAAGCTTGGAAATGTGTTTTTTAGCAACTTAAAGATTACAAAATTAAAAGCCAAATAACAATGTGCAAACCAGAACGTTAAAAACGTGCCAATTATATTTATTTTTTATGATTTGAGGGTCATGATTTGTGAACATTTGGGGTTAGAAGCACTACAACTTGGTCAAGTAAATGAAGTATAAAATAGCTTCACAGTTATACTTTTTTGTCAGGTGAGTAGTCAACCCTTAAATTGTCTGTTCAATCACCTTTCTTCCCTTGGTAAGGAAAAAAATGAGTCTTTATCAAGAAGATGTTAACACTGATATTAATAATTGGGGATATAGTTGGACTTGGTTGTGGAAAATGTGGAAGCTATGAACTTGTTGTGAGCTAGAAAAGGGAGAATAAAGCACAACGTGTCTCGTTTCCCCAGGCAGGAAGCTTTCTCTGGCTTACCAGGGAGTCTGTATTCCCAGGATGTACAAGACATAGCTGGTATCTAGAAAATAAATATCCAAGCATTATTTAGAGAGTGATAGAATAGAAGGGTTCCTCTGTTTCCCAGAAGTTCTTCATGTGGCCACCTGAGGAGCACAGAGGCTGAAGGACTTGTCTTGCCTGGATCCCTTGTTTGTTTTCCAGAGGAGCCAGCATGCTTCAGCTCGGTGTCCCTGTGTCACACCATACGTATGTCTGTCAAATGTAACAGTGCAGGCAGGGTTGTCCATAGGTCCTGTGCGATGTGCAGGATGTTCTATATGTAGACAGTTTGGGAAGAGCAGCTTTTCTTTTTGAACCAAGTGGCGTGTGACTTACTTTCAAGCAAAGCAGAAGACTATGGTCCACATGAAAATGCAGGTTTAGAAACAACATGCTGGAAAGTCATGCTGAGATGATGGTAGCTGCTAGTTCAAACTGAACTGGAAGCATGTCCTGGATATGGTGGGTGCTTTCAGTTTGGTTCAGGGGCTTCAGTAATTGCTTGCTTGGGAGGGGGGGAAGAGTGAAATACTTATTAAACTTGAAGACAGTTGAAAGTGGTGATTTCACACACACTGGGCAATGTCATTAGGATGGAAAATGGTCTTGACAAAATGGAAGGCTTTGCCTTAAATAGGAATCAGTTCAATAAGAACATGGAGTGTAAGGAAAACCTAGAGTCAAGTTCTGCTGTTTCTGCCTGTGATCTGGGTACGGTCTGTGCCCTCATTTTCGTAGCATGTGCTCAAGGGAGTCGGAAGATTGTGGATATAAACTTTACAGGGGCAAAATAGGATGAGTTCTCGAAAAATAGTGTGTCTGTAAAGCAGGAAATTATAATTTATTTTCCATGTCTGCTAAGTAGATGGTAAAAAGTGTCTTGTTGAAGTGCAAATGAGGAGAACTAGGTTAGATAGCACCCCTCCTTTCCCCCACAAACTATTTGTGATATGAAGGCTAGACTAAGCATTGGTGTGGATTTGCCTAGGGATGTTGTGAAATCTCTGGCACTGAATGCTTTCAAAGGCAGGCTGGACTAACATTTGTCAGGAATTATCTGAGTGTGCTTGATCCTGCCTTGGGACAGAGGTAGAGTAAGCAGGAGACCTTCTGAGGGCTAGTTTGTCTTTGATTCTGTGAGGGAGCCCACCAGTATGGCCATCCAAGTGCTAGTGCTGGTGCCCTTGAATTTTTCTGTTGCCTCAGACTCTGAAGGGCCTTACTGATGGCTTCTGTCATACACATTGCTATAAAGCATTGGGATTGGTATGTTTAGCAAAAACCAATATTGAGCTGGATATGTAGTAGCTTGCTTAATTTCTACTGTGGGGTGTTAGTCATTTGTATGAGTGACATGACATGGGCTGTTGCTAAAATGGTTGTGACAATAAGTCCAAAGGTGAAGACCTGGGGCGGAAATTTTAGCCTCTGATGATGCTATGCTGAATACCTTCTATACCACCTGCCTGTCCTACCAACTTCTTGTGAAGGAACAGGCAGAGCGCTCAGATACCACCTTTTCACATCATATCACACTCCTCCTTTCTCCTTTGAGAGTCAGATCCTTTCTCCAGGATTTCCCTCTGTCTGCGGAAGTGAGAGAGGGGTGCACTGAGCCCTTGGAGGATGAGCTGTGCCGGCATGGGCACTGTTTTATGAGAGTTGCTATAGGGACCAGGTTCTAGTTATCAGCTCAAACAACTTCATGTATGATTAATGTTAATTGCCCATTTTGCATGGATGACTTTTTTCCTCCTGCTGAATTGGCTCTTGTTGCCTTTGATGTGGCTGGCGATCCAATGTCCTGCAATGGTTAGACAAGTGATCAGTTTGCCAGCGCTGAGAGGAGACAGAATCAGGTTGCTGTGAGGTCAGAGTTTGCTTCTCTTCTTAAACACTGAGAGGTCAAGTAGAGTTTAACTACCTTTGGCATCTTTGAAATGTTGTAATAAATGCCAAAGCAAGGAGATGATTTTAAATCCATGCTACACTAAACATCTTAGGGTAATAGGAAATCGTTTTAACTCAGATTATCAAGATCTTAGGTTTATTGGTAAGGGCTTTAAAGAGTGCCTTGTACGATCACTAGTGTTATTTCATGGTCTTTGAGGAGAGCCAAATTTTCATCTGTGGTTCCTGTTCCAGTTTCAGGAAAGCAGCTAAGATCATGACTTTGTGTAGTTGGTTTGTTTGGCTTCTTTTGCTTTTGAGTACTTGCAGCAGTTGCTGCCACTATTATCAGAGCAATTTATGCAGCGTGTCATACAGCACCTCTGGATTTCTGCTTTAAACCTAATAAAATATGTTGTTATAGAAGAAACCTGTGACAAATGTGAGAGCTTCCTAAATAACAAGTCTAGCATATTTTTACAGCAAACAGCTCAAGCCTACTGGAATCAATAATTAATTTATTAACTGGGTATCTTTTGAAAAAACAAAATCAGCAGTCCTTGCTGGGCTGCCTTCTGCCAATTCATAAATAGTCGATGACCAAAGTGAAAAGCATGAAAGTAAAATCCAAATCTTAACGATCAAAGTATTGGATACCTCATTTATCACAACCTGGAATAAATACATCACAGAACGTGTCATATCTCATTGACACTGAGAGACATAATCCTTTCCCTTCTTATCCAGTTAACTGCCAAACCTACAAAGTTTATAGGCTGCTAAGATAATGTGCTGGTGGTAATCCACTTCACTTGCAGAAATATGAAGTACTGTTGAAATATATTTCTACTCAGGTTATTCTTTGCTCTCAAGAGGACAGGACACTATTTCAGTTCCTCTAAAGTAGCCCAGAGAATGAAAAGCAAAGCTTCAGGACATATTATGCTAAATGGAGGACTAGACCCCAGAGGAAATCATGCTTCTGTGGTGCAGTATTCCTCCATTTATCTTAAAAATGTTACATCTAATGTTAATTTTGTAAAGGGAAACCATTCAGAGATTCATCTGATCCTTTTAATAATGGTTTTAGTGTTCTAACATTATTTGTCACACTTGGGCCATCATAACTTACTTTTCTGGCTTTGACAGACCATTCATACTGAAAGTATTTTGGGCTACTAGTACGTAACATTTTATTTCACAAACCACAAATAACATAGTAATTAAACTCCAAAACTTAACAAATAATTGCCAGCAAGCAATTACCATTCAATTAAAGAGTAATTACATGGTTATTTGTGCCCTGTAAAATAAAGCATTACTGAAATCAGTAGCGCAATCAATATTTTAGCAGAAACAGGATGCTGCAGTGATGGACCTTTCAACCTGTGCTGATTAAATTGTCATCCAAATAACAGTCTCCTAGTTAAATCACCACATGTTTATTTGTCTTGATTAATATGCAAATTCACTTCTGATTCCTGTAAATCTCTTATATTTAAAAGCACAGTAGAGCACTATCATACATCAGCAGAGATGTGCTGTACGTTTCTACTGATTAATTACATTTCACAAAGCGTTGATGAATTTGTGCATTTTATGAAATATAGTTGCCTGTAATGAGCATAAAATAGAGTTAGAAAAGATGGAGCTGATCAGTAATTGTAGCAAAATCACAAAAATAGCCTTATTCTCTGCTTTGATCCAAATTAAAGATCTCTGGGATGTCTAGGGAATATGTAAAACTTTGAGAGGAAGAATAATAAAGTTAGCTCTCAACAGGAGTGGAAAAGAGGAAAAACAAACATTAATGAGTAGTATCTCAGTGTTTTATGATATAAATTTAAACTGTCAAAAACAGTGCTTAAAATGCAATTTAATATCTGACAAATTTAATTCCAAACAAAATACAAAAGCAAACAACATTCAGATTAGTTCATTTTTCTCCTTCAGAGTAAATGACTTTGTGAGGTTGAATTGGTTGTAGGCAATTAATGAGGCAGGAATTATAAAATATGTAGTTATTTTTATTTCCAAAAAGCCCCACCCACAAACTACATCCAAACCACTTAAATTTGGGTTCTAATCTGTTCAGGAAAATCTTCACAAGGATGCTTATGGGCAATTCAGTAATGTAGAAGCATCAGAAAACTAGAAAAGTTTAGCCACAAAATGGCTTTTGCCCCACTTATAAATAGGCAGCCTGGAACCCTAGAGAAAGTCTGTTCTACTCACAGCAGTGGAGTAGAATTCAGAGATAGTCCCTGGCACCTTTGTGGCAGTGTTGGAACTGCTCAGCATCTTGATAGCTTTTGAGAGGCTTCCAGATCTTCCCTGACTCTAGCAGGGTGCTGGGAAAGAGGCACATGAGCTCTGACCTGAGCCTGGTTCCTCTTGGCATGGAGGTTGGCAGAGGTGCAGGCAGGATCTCTTGCAGATGTACAGAGAGCACAATGTCAGTGGCACTCCTCACCATGGTGTGAGGCACTTAATGTCTTCTGGTAAACTTGAGGCACTTAAGTTTCCAGGTGGTTCAAGCTCAAAACATCAGGGATAAGCTGGTATGAAGTCTGAGGCTGAGCAGGACACATTGTCCAAGCCAAGAGCAATGGGGCAGAGTGTAGAGCAGGGCAGCACACAGTGAGGCAGAGCAGTGAGGCAGAGGCAGAACAGGGCAGCTTGCAGCTTAGCTCCATTTATATTATTTGCCTGAGTGTAATGTCTCCTTTGGCCATAGAGATCCACCAATCAGAATGGCATTTGCAAAGCTGACCAGATTAGGTGAACCCAAGGCTTGCTTACCCTTATTTGGGCAAGACACTCACAAGTACCCAGACACTTGTCACCTGTTTATCACTTTGAAAGGGAACATAATGGCCCAAGCCTTTGTTTTCTTCCCTCCCTTGCTTCTGCCATCAGCAGAAGGGTGGGCCAAGCCAGGACATCCAATAGGCCTATTAGCCTTCCACTACAGAGGTGAGGTGGAAAGGGTGACAGGAGTGGCTATAGAACCATAGTATAAACACAGGTGGGTTTGGGAGATGCTAATAGAATTTAAATCAATGTAGACTTTCACCTGGCCAGTGCATTTGTATTTGAAGATTTCTAATTTTGTTAATGAGAAATAGTATTGTCCTTCTGCTTTAGTCTCCGTGGGCTTCACTTGCAACCATAACTGTTGTAGTTTGAAATGTTTTAAAGGGGTCTCTAAACTAGCAGCTTCTAACAGAAATAGCATCTAACTTAGAACTGAGTCATTTCCCATTCACAAAAATCTACTGATGGCAAATGCGAAATTTCTGTAGAGATTTTAGAATCTCGAAGGAACACATTTAAAATTGTTTGAAGCTGGTCATTCCTGTTTATACCCCTTTATGATCCACAAGGTAAAGATTTTTCTACATTTGTCAAATACATAACTTTCTTGAATGAGGTAAAGTAAAAGGTGGAGAAGAAAATGCAATAAAAGAGACAGATGACAAAAGATTAGGAGAAATAATATTAAATTAAGCTAATATTTATGTGTTAATACTATTATCATTTATGTGGTAATTCTGCTTGCTTTATGATTTCTGTTCAACGCATGTATTAGCAACTTTCTCTGAATTATGAAGGTTAAATATGTTTTAAATAGCAAATATGAAATTTGTTGAAATTCTAGACTCCGTTGGGTGATAGGGAGCATGGTGGGTACTGGCAGTGTTGAAATAGGTGAGATTTCATTGCTTGGTGATGCCAGCCCTAGCCATGACAGCAGCATATACTCAATGTAAAGTAAACCCCACAAAAGTGTCTGTTTCCTTTGTATATATTTTGTTAAAATTAGTATTCAGAGTAAATATTTGTGTCCTCTATGAAATATCTGGTTTCATGTTGAATCCAAAATGCCACAAATATTTTCTGGCTAGAACTGGAAGTGTTAGGGTCCAGGTATGTTACGAGGGGCCTTCTGCAAGTTCTGGTGTCATCCCAAGCCTCTGGCCACCTCCAGGCAATCTAGCTGGAAGCACACAGGGTCTGCTGCAGGCTGGACAGTTTCATGTCAGAGTGCTGCTGGGTGGCTCTTCACTTTGTTCCCCCAGTCCACATGAACTACCAAACAGTGGTAAAGGCCAAAAGGTTCTTTCGCAGGTTGTGTATGAATGACAGCCAGCCTTGAGTTTTTCACTCAGTCAGGGACAATGATTTCATGTGAACAGGTTTGGCTGGGAGCAATTCCATTTGAATTATCATGACTTCAGCTCTCTAAGACCAGAATCTGGTCCCTGGCTGTTAAGAGCTTTACAATAGTACTAAAAGGGTGTGAGTATGTGAGAATTATTCATTATTCTTTTCTTCAAGAGTCTATCAGACTCCTTCCCCAAAGTAACTGTGGTCTTGACATCAAACCCCCGTAGAAATTCTGATGTGTTTTCCCAGTGGTGCTTGCTTTACTTGTGTAGGCAGGCAGGATATAAATGCAGTCAGTGAAAAACCTGCAAGGGAGCTGAGTAAGTTTTGGCGTGGACTTCCTGAAGCTTTTTTGTAACCCTGGGCATTGCATACAGGTCAGTGCAGAACCACAGACTGGAGACTTTCGCTTCTGCTCGTAGTATATGCTAGGAAACATTGAAGGATCTGATCTAGTAAACTTGTGGGCTCTGACTTGTCTACTCAGAGTCAACACAGACAGAAACATAAACTTGTCTGTGAGAACTACATAACCAGAAGTCAGACTCCATTGTCCCACCTACTCTTCCTCTGAAAACCCAAACCATAAATGAAATGTCTCTTCAGAAAAAATCTTTTAAAGTTCTTTCATTAAAAAAAAAGTTTTCCTTAGATTAAAATCAACATACCGAGTTTTATGCAGAAGATTTGCTTGTGTATTTGAGCTTGAGAATAGAATGTTTTGTAGTTGTTGATTGAGCCCATCTGATGGACAAAGCTGCTAATTTTAGCTGTTCTGTAATTTTTTCCAGAGAGAGCAAGTGCCAGCTAAGCACTTACACAAGTGTGTGTACAAGCACAGACTTCTATAAGTCAGAGGAACAATGATTCTTTTTTTTTGTTTAACCCCCTCTCACACCAGCCTAACACAGTCTACTGGACAATATTCTTGTGCAGGGGATGATTTCAGCAGGTGATTTTAATAGAGAATGTATGTGTGCATCCTACTTCCTACAGAACTCAAATGCTCCTGTTTTAGAGCCTAGTGAGTCTGTGCTCTTGTGGAAGGCTTTACTACATAGCCATCATAGTATGATAAACAACTTCAAGCATAAAAAAGAAAAATGGAAAAAGTACTGAATAAAATGAAATACAAAATGGAGAAACCTGAAGCTTAAAAAGGAGGAGGCGGGGTGGAGGGAGAGAATAGTTTTCTAGAGATAAAATAATAAACAAAAAAAATGATTTTGTGCTACTTTGATGTACAGTAAAACAAAATAGCAGTAACATACTGTGAAAAATGGACAGGTTAATGGTACCTCTGTGTAGTGTTGCTGGAAGCTGTCTTCATTTAAAGGCAGAGTTTGTCTTACATTGATGGAAGGCTTTGCCACTGTAAGTTGATAGAGTGAAGTTTAGCTTGAATTTCTTTGTGAACTAGAAGTCATTTTGGAAATGCTTTCAATTTGAACCTCATTCATTGTTGCAGCTTAGTTATTTTATACAGTGTTTCAATATATTTTGTCAAAAGTTCTATTATTCAATAGAGTAAATTTTGTTTTGACCAAAGAGAAGTAGCAATACTTTTCCAAACATGAAGAGGTTACTTTTTTTTTCTTTTTTTCTTTTTTTTTTTTTTTTAGCTGGCTTGGGGAAGAATAGTTCTGAAGGGTTTTTTTGGCTTTTGTGCTAGGATGGCAGCTGTGTGGGGTGATTATATGTATGCATGCTGGTACCAGAGGTAAATGAGGTTGTTGAAAACAGTAGTTCAGTGTAACAGGTCTGTAAACAAACCTTGTGACATTTTGAATTAAAAAGAGCAGTCGTAATTTCTAAGCTGATGAAGAGACGGTGAGACTTCTGCAGGTTGGGCTAACACTCTTGGTTTAACCTGTCTCTGATAATGAGAGTCAATCCACAACGATAATTAGTCAGTTTTGGAAAAACTCGGCATTAAATTATTATTGCATCTGTCTACAATGATTCAGAAAGTAAGGTTCAAGATAGTGTCGGTTTCAATTTGCCATCTTTTAGGCAGAACAACTTTTAGTTTTCTGTGGTGCAGGAGTGTGGCACAGACTTTGGAGCAGTTGCTGCTAAGACCTCTTTTCACAAGCCACCTGTAAGGTCATAGAAGGTCTGGATAATGGAAAAGCTTGACAAGTTCTAACATACATGGAGATACGCCTTCTGTGAAGCAGCCTGATCAGCCAGACTCAGGTGCCCCATCAGCCCAGAGTGGTGGCTGGAAGCAGAGTGGCTGTATTCATCCAGCTGCAGGTCCGAGCTAATGACTCCTGCAGCACCCAATCTGAAGAGCTCTGGTGTCCCTGTAATTATTGCATCCATAATCCACAATATCTGTAAACCACTAGCTGCACTTTCAAGACTTTGCACATGAATGATGTGTCTGAATTTCTTGAGCTCCATCTTACAAATAGCAATATTAAGAGAAATATCCATGCAGTAGAGCTAGGAATATGGTTTTTTCTCTGGTCTCATGGTGCAGATGTCTTGGCTTTGTAATCCTTGATGTGCCTCCATTAACCCAACATATAGGTGCCGTCTGGCAGTTCATTGTTAGTTCATTTGAAAACTACACAATTTCTGCATGTTTTATCTGCTTCTTTTTTTTTTCATAAGCAAGAATTTCTAGTGTATTTTTGTGTATTACTGGTGTTTCATGTATTTTATCAATCAATACTGAGTGTGGTAAGCAAATATTTTGTGAAGAAAATGTGTTTTCATTTATCCTCTTATTTCATCAGCTCACGACCAGGAAGACCCCCCAAGCGTTCACTAGGAGTTGCGATACAAGAAAATGCACGTCTCCTGCCCCATGGAGTTCCAGGCCTCTTATCACCAGGACTTATCTCTCCGACAGGTAATAAAATCCATCAGATGATCAGCTTCATCTCTTCATACTGCACAGCAGTTAAAATAAACTAATATTGATCTAACCGCCTTGTCCTTCAGGGCTTGTTCAAGCTTTACCAGAGGTTACATTATTGGATTTTCTGAGTGTTCATGAAAACTCTGTTTTGTTGCTGCAGTGACTGAAATCTAATGGATTTGTAACTTAGTTCTTTATTAATTGTAATTTCCTTACAGGAAATTCCATTAAATGTGTTATTTTAGGAAAAAGGAGGGAAAAAAAAGAGAAAAGACACCATTGTCTGAGGGAGCCCTGTAGCAGGCATTTCTTCCTTTCAAATGCATGTGTATTTTAGTTCTCGTGGGATATGAACAGCGTGGCTAATGTGTACGGTATTGTAACATCATTAATGTATGCTGGGAAGATAGAGAAATGCTTGTAGGAATTACGGAAGGAACATTTGAAAAGCAGATAAGTCCACATTGCCATAATAGGTTGTACTTTAATAGTCTTCATTCAGTATAATATGAAAAACGAGCATGAAAATATATGAAATTATAAACAAGCCCCGACCATAATTTAATGCATAGTATTTTATTTCACTTCATTAATTTATTAATAGGGTTTAAATTAAATCTTATGCTATCCTGATAAGTCTCTTAATTTTTTATTAATTGCTGTGTGCTAAAAGTAAGTTTATTTTGTTAATAATGCTGTATTAACAGACTGTATTCATCCAGGTAATTGTTTTAATAATCTACAGTCTTAGGCGTGCTAAGGTGACTGTCAAAAGTCCAGTATATGGATACTGTATTTCCGTAACAGCCAAATTTAGTGTTTAGCAGAATACGAAGTCACAAAGCATCCTACAGGACAAGCGTAATGAAAGAAGACAATTGATAGGAGTGTACTGATGTCTGTCTTGATCTTGCAGATTATTCCGTTTAGAGAACCTGTTGCACCGTGACTTAGAACTGTGGGTCTCAGTGTTCAGGGGAAAGCTGAGATCTTTAATTTCTCCTGCATTCCAGCTGTCACAAGGACTTCACAGTGAACCAAGAACCTGTGGAAGCAGGAGTGAACATTCTTGAGCAATAGTCACAGTAGCTGTAGCTGAAGGAGTGAATAAGATATAAACGCATTTCACTAGAGCCAGGCATCGCAGCTGAGCTAGCACAACTTCATGTGCTGTTCATAGATGTGGCAGGGATCAAGATCCACCTTATGAGCACTTTATAAATGAGAGACTTTTTTTAGTAGCTCAGTTGTGTCCTCGTGGAGAAGACTGAGAGGAAATCTTACCAGTGTATACAAGTATCTGAAGGGTGGGTGTCAAGTGGATGGGGCCAACCTATTTTCGCTGGTCAGCAGCAATAAGACAAGTAACAACAGCTACAAATTGGAACATAAAAGGATTCACCTCAACATGAGGAGAAACTTCTTTACAGTGAGGATGGTGGAGCCCTGGAACAGGCTGCCCAGAGAGGTTGTGGAGTCTCCTTATCTGGAGACTTTCAAAACCCACCTGGATGTGTTCCTGAGCGAACTACCTTAGATGATCCTGCCTTGGCAGAGAGGTTGGACTCAATGATTTCTGGAGGTCCCTTCCAACCTCTAAAGTTCTGTAATTCTGTGATATTGTTCATGTTATTACCAGTAGACAGGAAAGCACAAGAGCCTCCTTGCATTGGTAATTTTGTGTCAGAATCTCATGGTATTCCATAATCCTTTTCCACCCTGTTTGTCTTTGCAAATAGGAGATAAGATTATGCAGACTGCATATTGCTTTGCATTGGGAGATATTTTAGGCTGCAGTGTGCTGAGTGTGTACAGTAAACAGTATCATAGACACATCCTGTGTCTCACAGATATTTTAAGTGTCACAGAGTTTGAGGAAAAATTCAGTGAGTTTAATTTCTAGGCTGTTTCAAGTTGTTTGGAGTGTGAAGCAATGACTGGGATACATCCCACTTTATTTAGCACTAGGGGAAGATTGACCCCAGAGGGCTGTCTTTCAGCTGAGGCCCAGGGTCATCATCACCTTCATGACCCTGAGAGCTGCCTGTGAAAACCTCTGCATGACCAAGTGCCAGAAGGTACAGAGGATGTGCCTCAAGGAGTTGAAAGAGAGTTTTCAGAGCAGCTTATAGGCTGGAGCAAGCACACTCCGGAGCAGCCAGCTCCCCGTAGGTGAAGTAACACTGCTGCTCCACGCTGATGTGCTTTATAGTCATGTCAGTCAGGAACTGGGGCTCCTAAAGTTTGTGTGTTGCTTTAGCTTGTTTATAAAGAGAGAGCAGCATAAAAGTTGAGGGAATCCTTGAGTAAGGAAAGGTGCCAAAAGAGCCATTTCTTAAGTCAATGAGGATTTGAAGTGTTGTAAACTTGATGGAGCACCTGGGATATGAAGCCTTCATTATCTTTATTTATACCTATTTACACTTAATTCCTCTGGTTGCTTTCAGCAGTTCTGCACTTGGATTATTTCCTTTTGGCTGAACTAAGAACAAAATGTGTTTTAACACTTGTCGGAGAACAGAGGTTTTTCTTACAGACTTCCCAGTGGTGGATTATAGACTGGAATAGTATTAACATGTTGTCTGCTGGCTAAACTTGAATTTGGTTATTTATTATCCCACTTACCTATAATTTGCTCTTGTTCTGATAGGTTTGGCCCACTCAATTTGCGTGCAAAATTGAATCTGTTTCCAGCAGCCCTTTGCTCAGTGACCTGCCAGTTTGGCAGAGGCTTTCTGCAAAGAGCATGCTCTGCTCTCATGCCATGTTTGAGGCTGCTGTAGGAGGGGAGCAGGACCAGAGCTGGAACAGAGATTGAAAGTCTGCAGCATAATAGGTCCTGATCTATCCCTTCAAATAGATCAGATGTTGTATGGAGGCAAGAATGACTCTTCACATCTTGATGACTTCTTTATTTACCTACTAAATCCAATATGTCACTCAGAGCATTTCCTTTGCATGTCTTTTTGTCCACTTCCTGATTCTCCCTCTGTCTGATCTTGCCTCTTCTTCCTACAGCAGATACGACAGTGATTGTGTTAATCTGCTTACATTGTTCTAAAACAAAGTCACACACTTCTTCTGTGGCCATCTCATTTTCTGGTATGTCCAGTTTAGCATCTGATTTGTTTTCTTATTCAGATAAGCTCAGTTTAGTAACAGGTTCCACATCAGCAAATGCAACGTAATTCATCTGTCCATTGTATATTTGCTTTTTTACCTTCTATCTTCTGTCAAGTTTAAGTGAAGGAGTGGGCTTGCTGTTGGTTGAATGGATAGGTATCAAGAAGTCGCTGTCCTGGCTGCAGGGCTCACAGATCTGTCTGTAAAGGAAGGGTATTACAGAGCAATGACTAGGAACTTCCTGCAGACTTGGGTAAGCCATATGTGTTTGTACTCCTTGAAACGTGCTGTTTCTTTCATCACCATTTGGTTTGTATCAGCTCAGTTTACATGGTCATTTTCACATAATAAACAGGTTGTTAAATTAGGCACACTGCTTTCCCCAGTGTTGAGGGTGATTTTTTTTACCTCTTGGCAAAACGCATTATATTTATTCTTACACATAAGTAATTTTAAAAGGAGCTATAATTGAAGCCTTTTGAAGTATTTGTAGGTACCTTCCACTTTTGGGCAGTAGAAACGTTTGAGTTATGATGAGACTAGCAGCAGGGTGGTTAAAGCTGCTGTGATTGAAAGAGATGAGGTGTTGTCTGCTGTGCTGCCACTGGGAAGGGCTTGTGTAAGTAAGACGGTAGCTGTGACCAAACTGCATCCTTCAAGAGCTGGTGGTTAAGGACTGCCCGTTTCCCTTAACTGAGGAGAAAGTGCTTTCCTTTCTGTATTCATGTAGGAGATGCAGAAGTCAGTGTGGTGTCTTTGCCTGCTGTGAGGGTAAAGGAAAATGCCTGGATGTCACAGAGGGATGGTCATCAAAGGCTCAGTTCTTCAAACAATGCGGCGTGATGAAGTGACATTAACAAGAAAAGGCTTTATCTCCTCCTAGTGTAACAAATCTTTGTCATCAACCTATCCTGACAAGGCAGGTGGGACTTACTTAGGGAATAAATTCTCAAGGAAGTTTTAGGGTCTGGAGCAGCAGTTTGCTGTGTTGAGAGAAGCTGAAGTCCGTGATTCGATTTCAGCAAGTAAATCTGTTGGTATGGAATGAAAATGAAAGAGTAGTTGGATCTTTTTATAGTTGTGCACGTCAAGTTCATTCCTACCCTTCGTTTAGGTCACCCCCAAAAAGGTTAGAAAGCAGATAGCAACATCTTCGTTGTTTGTTTCTCTATTCAGTTTGTAGAATGACTGTTACTTCAATATAACCATTTTGGGAACTGAGAGGGTGGCTTACAAAGGAAATCATGCAGCCACTTTGTTAGAACTTTGTTAGCTTGTCGTACAGAGCATAAACGTGCTTTCTGGGACAGGGTTTTTATTTCAGGTGGTGGGATGGGTATCTCTCCACATATGGGCAGAGAATTCCACAGCTGAAGCTCATGGAGTGCTGGAAGATCTGGTGAGGCTGGGTGCCAGGAAGATGGTCACAAGCGTATTTAAAACATTTCTGATTGCAGTGAGGATTTAGGGCCAAGGGTGGGAGGTGGGAGAAAGCCTGGCTGATGGGAAATCATGTGTGAGAAAAGGAAAACAAGGCATTTTCAAATAGATACTCTACTTCGGTGGCCTTTCTGGATGCAAGGTGGAGGGTTCAGAATTTCAGAGATGAGAGGTTCAGCCCCTGCTGCTGATTGTTTGGCAGGGAAAACTTGCTGTGATGTACTGTGTGTGGAGGCTGTGGCCAGTGCTGCCGTGCAGTGAGCAGGGTGTCCGAGGCTCTCCCTGGTGTTAATAGCTCCTGATTAAACCTGCTGCTGGCTTCTGTTGTCAAGGTCTCTGCTGTTTTCTTACACTGTCCTATGTAGGTGACAGAAGTAAACCACCTGCATTTCCAAATGTGTACGGTAGACTGCTCTTTTTATTTGGCTGCATTAGTTTCACCTCTCTTGTAGTGATCCTTTTTTGTTCATAAACAATTAAAATAGGCACTGCCTTATTAGTTCTTTGTCTAGATTTTTTTAAAGAGAGCAATAATTAAAATATTAGCCTATTTCTACAGGTATGAATACTTCTTCAGTATAATTTTGTCTTATTAATAGTCAAGAGAAGCTGTTGTGAACAGAATAGTTTCATGTAATTAATATTTTAGTGAAACTAATACTTTAATAGCTATACCAAGTCACATAATTATGGGACTCAAGTAGATAAATAGAGTAGCTCAGGGGAATATGATAACTTCACATGTTACTTCAATTCAGCAGTGGTATCAGCAGCCACTTAGTCTTGCTGCAGAAGAGAGAAGATAAAGCAATATTTGCTGGAGTCTTTAGTCCCTTTAATTTGGTACACATTTCCTTGTTACAGAAATGAATGAGACTAGAGGCTTTCAAGGTCTCTGGTACCCAGGTGCTGGTACCCAGGTGGGCACACAGTTAGCCATCACAATCCTGCCAATGTACAAAACTGCCTGCAGGAATTCTCTCCTGCCATAGACTCCAAAGAGCCTCTCCATATTGCCATCTGAAAGTGGTACTACTCCTGTGCCCTCCAGGCTGAGGAAATGTGAGATGTGCTGAGGGCCAGGAGAGTGAAGCAACAGGAGCAGCAAGGATGCTCTCTAATGGAGGGGCACAGTGGGGCTGATGGTGCTGAATTTGCTCCATATGCAGCATTAGCTGGGAGGCTGGGATTGCTGCAACCTGCCCTGTATCACAGAACGTGTCTCCAAGAGAGAGATGTTCTCTGAAGACTAAGTGTTCTCTCAGGGTCACTTTAACGGAACATCTACTGACCAGTTTCACCTCTTGGTATGTCTGATGTAGGGCAACTGTGGCTGGTAGCTGCTGGCCTCCAGGAGCAGGCAGCAGGCATTTATAGCATTAAGGGAGCCCTTTTCTTTATAGGCATACTTAACTGAATGCTTCTGTATGTTGATGTCCTGTTGCTGAGGCTCATTTCACTGTTTATGATGGTCCTTTTGGCTGTTTTTTTTTCCAGTTGTCACCGATGTCTTTTTAAAGTTCTATTTCTAATAAGAAACATATGTGTTACTTTGTCATTGTTGGCATTACCTGGCTTGGTAGAAACTTATTTTTAATCAGAGGCAAACATACTGATTAAGAATGCCACAACACTCCTCTGCCTATGGGGAACGTTAACAGTTTATAAATTGTTCTTGGTGACAATTCAGTAGTGAATTGCTTTGATATATATGGCTAATAAATTAATATGATTAAGTTAATGAGTAGTACAAGTGTTGCCAAACTCCACTCGTTGGGCTTTTAATGCTGCTTCACATTTGCAGCTCTAGCTTCCCCCTGTGGTGAGAGGATCAGTGCTACCTACGCACTGTCATTGTGATAAATGGCATATCCCACAGTGCCCTGCACTCCATCTGGTGTGTCCCCAAAATGAGAACTATTTTATACAAATCACACACTCAGAAGCTCAAAGGACTGGAGAAAGATCTATTTTTTCAAACAATAATAAAAATGCATACATCTCTTTAGCAACTCTTCATTTTTACTGTCAAATGAATGCATCTAGCTTTGGGAAATGAAAGCTCATGTGAGTAACATAGGAAAGTTGTCCACTGCACAGTAAAGCTGACAAATAAGTTACATGCTCATCCCCTTATTTTATCATGAAATGTTCTTAGATAAAAAATGATGTTAGAACATCTATTTAACTGGATTTTAAAATTAAAGACCAGGAGTGCCACATGATTGAGTACCACCCCACCTCATGCCAGCAAATTTCTGTGCTGAGGGGAGCATGAATTTGAGTGAATGAGGAATGCGGGATCGTATCATTACTCTTTAAATTACAGCCATTCAGGAGAGCTCTGATAAGCTAAAAACTCTACTTGCTGACTCTGAGTCACTCAGTTCCTCTCTTTTTTTTTTTTTCTTTTCACGTTATCTTTCTTTAGGGATCCATTTTTAGTGTCTGCTTTCTCTGGGTGGGACATTACGTTTTTGACAAATGAATAGTTAAAGCTGTTGAGAATTTACTGAGTGGTTAACCTTGTTGTAAATTTAATTTACACATAGTCTCAGCTACTTATTATTGTCCGAGAAGTGTGAAACTCAGTAATAGACTTCCATTTTTAAACATTTGCACAGAGATTTGTAAAAATTTGATCCTACTGAGTTCCTACATCTTTTGAGATAACAAAGTTCAGCCAAAGTGGTCTTGACATGCAGGGCAGGTCTGTGCCAAATTTATCTTGATGGAACGGAGCCATTTGAAAAAGTTGGCTGAAGTATCAGAGAGTTAGCAAAATCAATGAGTTTTCATCTGTGTTTTTATCATCTGTGACACTCTTTACTACCAGGTTTTCTGTTAGCCTCGTGTCTGGTGGCGTTGGGGTCTATAACGATCATACTTCCCGTCTGCTTCTCTGTCACATCTTTGACTTTGAAACTGTCTTAGCTTTTTTTAAGTCACCAAGAAGTGCCTTTAAAGTCCAAAATAGTATCAGGAGGAATGGAAGTTCTGTCTTCAGTGCTCAGTTTTATGGGGGGGTTCTTTTGGCAGTAAGAACAGTCCTGTATTTGAAGAGGTTTTGTTGGGTTTTATTTTCCTTCATGATAGCATGATGAAGTTGAACAAATAGTTACATTCTGAAATTATTTCCATTTGGTACCTTCAGCCAGTGTCACAGCAAGGGCGTTGAAATGTCTTGAGTCTTTGTAAGAATCCTAGACTGGCAGCATATTGTATGCTCTTATTTTTTAGTATAGGAAGATGGTTTTTTGATTCATTGAAGTTACATTTTCAATGAAGAGTTTTTACAGGTGTGCTATTGACTGTAGCAGCTTAATGAGTTAACTGCTTACAGGGTAGGGTGATAATCCTCTGGTAAGCAGACCAAGCACCTTCTGATTTGGAACTGTTACCTTGGGTGTCATAAGGGCCTCTTCATGATTCTCCATTTTAAAAGAAGCATATTTTGTGCTAACAACAGACATTGGAATATTAGGGCGTATAGGTTTAGTGGCAAGAAACATAGATCCTCAGTGATACCCCTACTCTGCTTCAGATCTATCCAGCAGTGTTTGAGAAGACTTGCTAGGTTTAGGATATCTGCACACACTTGAATTTTTATTCCAATGACTTTGAGAGTTAGCTGTCTGTAACTGTCTTAATAGAAGAAATTGTGTCTGGTAGATAATACATTCCTGGTTGCATAAAAATGTTGATCCATCATCTATTCGTAGTGTTAAAATCCACAACATGTACATAAATAATATTTCTAAAAATGCAACATTCAGATCTTGGTTGGATTTGAGTAGTGTGGTTTCCTAAAGGAAAGCTTCCTAAGGCTGTATATTGACAACATTTCTGGTACAAGAACACTGCTGCAAACCATTGTAGGCAAAATAGGGAATAAATCCCAGTGGATTAAAAAGTGAGCACGTGCTATACTGATATCCAAGTATATCCAGAATTACAATTCTGCTCACCTATTAAGTGCTTTTAAATGTAATTTAGCAGCAGTTGTGCTTCAGTCCCTGTGATACAATCCTAAACAAGGGACATATATGAGTACATCTTTAAGTATAGGAATAGAAGTAGTGTCATTGGTTTGGATTGGATTCCTTGTGCCTTGGTAATCTGTAAGAGAATATTTATGCATAGAGTTTTATGCATGTGCAGAAAATGGAGAGAAATCAAATTTAACAGTGAAGGCTGCCCATGTGTCCTTTCTGGAGAAGCTGCTCATAGGGCTGGTGTCCCAAGGAGCAGACCTTTGCTACACAGGAAGAACAGAGGCTGCAGTTGATGTTTTCTCCTGCATAAGAAGAATGTGCTCTTCTTTCACCCCTTCCCAAGTAATGAAATGTGATGCCAAATACTGGCAACAAATTATAATTAATTATGAAAAGGAAACTCCTCTTGCTGAGCATTTTGAAGAGGCACAAATTTTTATTTTGAAACTAGCATAACTAAAATAGATTTTGTTGTCTGATTGTTCTCATTAAGTGACTGGGACCATATTAAAAATTCACAGGAAACCACTTTATCAGAGTCACCATTAATTGGTGTAAAGAAAGCCAAGGTGAAATAAATGAGTCTAGTATCATACACCATCCTTTTGCCAGAGAGAGACCTCTTCAATTTGCAGAGGCATGTTGGTAGCAACTAGCATTGCTGCTGCCACGTCGTAGCTATTTTAAAGACAAATGTAGGACCAGAGTTCTGGAGGATTCAGTTTAGAACCTGAATTCATCCTGAAAATACTTTGCAAAGGGAAAAAATTGTAGACCTACCAGCTTCCTGTGACTTGAATATGAAAAGCATTACTTTAGAAAGAGAAGCATTTTATATAATACATGCCTGAATGTAAATGACAGACATTTTATTAGGAAAGAAAAGCCTTTATTAAAATATAATGATCTACATTGTTTTTATGTAATCTAATGAATTACAATAAGAGCCTGAGAAATGAGCTGGAAAAGGCAGAGTACTCTCCCATGAAAGCGAGCTCTGATAACCTTTTCGTAATTCTTTAACATGTTGAAAGAATATTTCTACACAGACTTATTAAATTAAGCAAGGTCACCTTTTCATTTTATTAACAGATTTAGTTTGCCAGATCATGGACTTTGATACAGAAAGATGTGGATGAATCATGCAGGAACATATGTCAAGTAGAAAATTGGTTACAAGATGGTCAGTCATTTTGGTATACATTATATCTTTGGTTTTACCATTGTACAGTTGTAAAAAATTACTGTTTTCTACATTTGCATACTGATTTGCTTTAGTAACAGTGATATTTGTGAGAGGATTGAGAGTGAGGCAGTCTCAGTCTAATATTTGCATAAAGGGAAGAAAATACTCTTTTTGATGAGGGTGTAAAATTTCTTTATGTTGATGTACAGTGTGCAAACATTGCTTTGAAAGATTACCTGTAAGTAATAACCGGTGAAACTGGTCACCTGCTTAAAGACAAGCACATCTATTGCATTTATCAGCCTGTCTCTAGTTCAGCAAAGCAGGAATAAAACTAATGTTGTGTTGTGCACGTTTATCTCATACTCTGCAGAGATTTGGGGATGCATATTACAGTTTTTTTGTAAATTTCCATATATGAATTATTTTTAATGGGTGTTACATCAGTTTAACACAAAATCTTTCTGTAGTTGTTTAGAAAGAATTTCATAAGCATTTCTAATTAAGATATAGATGTCATTTTATATTTTCAGTCTCTTGGAATTACTCTATTTGCTGTATTTGCATCTCTTGTCTCTGTTGTCTCAGTAATGCATGAGCTCTTATGCTTGTATCTGTTGTAGACTGAGAGAACATCCCAACCTGTAGCCCCAGACTTCATGTAAATAAAGGAGTTAAGGAACACATTATCTTTGTATCGCATGTGTGGTTCCCAGTGAATAAGCACTCATGTATGATGTAGCCAAATCTGCCTGTGGTTAATGGTTCAGCAGTTGTGCACATATATGCAGAAAGCAGTGTTCATGCTACTCGGGGCATACAGGCTGGGTGCAGCAGAGTGTGGCTGGCTTGGCCCTGGCAGGCGCAGAGCAGGTGACTTGATTACACTGAAATCAGGCAGAAAATGTCCTCTTCTGGCCACTCGAGTGAAGCAGTCAAATTATCGACTGGCAAAACTAATTCTGTGCCTTGGGCCAGCAGAGCTGCCACTTTCTATAAGTCAAGCCTTCACTTAGTGTGAAATTGTTTTTTATTTTATTCTCTTTCATTTATTATGCTTATTTCAGCTAATCCACTTAGTGCCTGTGAATTACCCGGTATTCCAAAGCTGTTTCAGATGTGCAGCCTCCTCCGGCTTTGCTGGTGAAATATGAACACTGCTCTCCTTTAAGGCCCTGCTGACTCTTATGACATATATAGTTGAAGTGCTATTTAAATATTTTTTCAGATGAGAAGTCAAATAACAAGATTTTATGATTTAAAACTGACTAAAAGTGTATACTGTTGAGCTTTCTTTTAAAAGCAGATATAATTCATATGGGTCACATTTTTAAGAATGAGAAACAGATCACTGAAGAGTTGTAGACCATTAAGTACCAGTTAATTTGAAAGAATTTGAGGGAACAAATACTCCCCCAGAAAGCACTGAATGTTGTTTTCAACATGAAAATCTTGCCCTGAATTCTGGCAGAAACAAAGCCAAGATCTGCTTAAAGCACTCATACAGGTGCTATACCCTAGGCAATATTGAGGTACTTAATGCTGTCCAAATGGCAATCCCTCATTTGACTGTACCCTCTGGTACACAGCGTTAACATTTTCCAATAAAAGAAGAGCAAAACATAAGAAGTCTTTCATGTCAAGCAAAGGAAAATAAAAAAGAATAATGAAAATTAAAAGTAAAATGCCCTGTGGTGATGGGCAAGGGAAGGATCCAGGGGAGCTGCTCCAGAGGAGTCCATTAGAATAGAAAATCAAAAGTAGCGAGGAGACAGGTCCCATAGGCATCTAAATACAGGCATTCTATGTGTGTAAGTACAGAAATATGTAGATAATATATGTGTCATATGCTAAACCAAAGAGGCACAATCCAGTAGAGGCCAGATACCTTGTGTTAGCTCATATTCATACAAGGCTTTGAGCTGACCAACATCTTGGGCAGAGGAGGGAACTCAAAGGGTGGAAGGAAGTAAGCAGAGCCTCAAAAAGAAAAGTTGAAAGGATCATATTGTGATTAAGATGAATGTGTTGCTGACAGTGTCAGAGCTACAGCTGCTAAATCTAGGAGGCACTTGAAAGAGTCTCTCTATTTTGTTCTGTATGAAAGTCAATAGGTTATTTGGGCTAAGAACACCCTATTATTCAAATTCAGCTGACCCAGAAAACCTTCCCATCTTTCAAGAGCAATTCGGAGGGCTTTGCCATTTAGATAGTGGGTTTGGTATTTCCCAGTATGAAATTGTTCTGTGTAGTCTTGATGGCATATGGATATATTGATCTCTCCAGTTTTGTTATGTTTTTTTTTCCCGAGATGTATTAGATTAGTCTGTATAAGGCTCCAGAAGGTGATTTAGTGTTTGCAGATGGGTTAGAGCGCTGAAAACTTGTCACCAGAATCTCTTTTGTAAAGAGATTGGAACTGATTCATTAAGATACTTAATGCCAGCTAATATATCTTCTTAGTAACTCATCAGTCCTGTACATTAACTGAGCATGTCCTAATCCAGCTGAGAATGTGACGGCAACTTTTCGCTGTAGATTACGTGTAGGAAAATATCACAGAAACAGGCTTTTTTGCCCATTGCTATGGACATGTCCTTCCCTTTCTCATGTGTCTCTCTTGATCTCCATTTTTCATTGCATCATATTACTCCACCTTTCCTCTTTATTTTTCTGTCCTTGACTTTTATATCTGCACTACAATTCGTGCTGACCTTGACGTTGCCCTCAATTAGCTGAGCCATTTCAGTATCCTGGCCCACACCAGAGTCCTCAATCCTCTCCAACCTGCTTCTGGTTTGAAAAGCCGAGCCATACTGGAAACTGATCTGTGGCCATTTTTCTTTTCCTTTCAAGTCAGTGTTTATTTCCAGGCAATAAAGAGAAGGAGTGATACAAAAGAGATAGAAATCAGAAGCAATAAATCATCGGATTGCTTCTGGTAGGTTTGCGGTGCTCAAACCTGCAGTTTACTTGCCACTTGCAAAAAAAGGGAAGGATTAGGAAAGGTTTGGGTGAGAGAGATAAATCTTATCCCTGAAAGTTCAACAGACCTCTCAGGATCCAAGGGGTGGCTGCCAGAGATCAAGATCAGGAATACGACAGCGGGTTAGGCTGCCCTTGTGTTTGACCCTGGCCACGAGGTGAGTATTGCAGTGGCCACGAGGTGAGTATTGCAGTACAGTCAGGGTTCTTTGTGCTTTCATCGATGACAGAAACCCCAGGATCCTACTGTAGCTCTCCTCTGTGGCCGTTCTTGGTTGCACACCATGCCTTGTGTATGGAAACTCAGTGGTGGCCAGTCTGCTTTAGCTTTCTCTGTTCTCTGTTGGAATTTGTTGTCTAGACAAAGTTCTATACTGACAGCAGCAGGCCTTGCTATCTAATGGCTGTGTGGGGAGTGGATTTGGCTTGTGAGTAGGCAGAAATGAGGATAGTTTGTGTTACAAAAGACAAAGTATGATCAAAGGACAGCCTTTGATCTCTCTGGCTGTTTTCTGTTCTTGTTTACCTCTTATTCATCAGGTATTTTTCTGATGGGAGCAGCAATGGTCTGCATGTGTATTTACGTACTATCTCTCTGGAAATTCTGTGCTGATACAATAAACATAGCAATGAGATTGAAATAATTTACTAAATGTAGTATTTTAGTAGATAGATTAATGTTCTCTGTTTTCTGGTTTTCCAGCTCAAGAAGGTCATGTTGGTCTTTAAAAGACTGGGTGAACTGTGACATCTATTGTTATCACTCACACGTTGCACATGTGTTTTTGCTAGATGACAGCCAGTAATATAACTCCAATGCTTTTATCTTCTGCATCATCAGATTCTGTTTTTATATGTCTCCTGTGAAGTAGCGAATGGAAATTTTGCTATGGATTTTGTGAGATGCCATTCAACTGCAGTTGGAAGGACAGCTAAAGGATTTTTCACAAGTACCAGCTACTGTAAGAGCTCTTCTAAAGAAATGGGCTCAAGAAGCAGTAAATCTTTTCAGCCACATCTTTTTTTTTTTTTTTTCACTTGATGTAGGTTTTTTTATATTTCACTTTGCAAAATAAAAAAAGATGCTTTTGTGTGTGTAAAATTGGTTATCAAGGCTAGAGTCATTTGACCTGTGTTTTTGCAGTGAGATTCCTTCAACAGGAAGTTTGAATAAAATGTAAGTGAATTCCTCTTAGTTTTGACATTAAAACCTAAATTAAAAATTCAGCTTCCTTTGATGAATTAGGCTGATTAGGGACAATAGGTTGATACTGATATTCTCAGTCCAGGCTTCTAATCATGGCAGTATTTACTATTGGTAGTCTGTGTTTGTCCATTTACACATATCTCCAAGAAATGGCATGAGATCCGTGCTAGTGCAGGGTCATTTCTTTTCTCTGGCACCTAGATCACAACTGCCTGCATAAATTTGTTTTAAGTCTTAGTTAAGCTGCTTTTCTAAGGTAAACAGTCATGATTATGCTTTTACTTTATGTTTAATGTCAAATTCTGTGTTACCATTGCAGTTAACTGTCCTCAGCTAGTTTGAGAAATGTGTAACATTGTACAGCACTACTGTATTAAGGAATTTAGGGACTTGTGGCAACTTTGGCTGGAAGAGTACTTTGGATTGTATTAGTCAATAAGGATAGCATGGAGCTGGTCGATTTTAGTAGGCTTTCAGGAAAAGCTGTCTTGCCCAAGACACAGGTTGGTGTTTTGCTGGTAGTTAGACACAGGCAGAGCATGGAGGGTTCTGCTGGTTAGGTTATTTTCTGGCAGAGGGTATGGTGATGACTGCATGCCTGTGAAAACAAGAATTTGTATGGCTGAACTTCCTGTGTCTCTTACATTCATGTAACAGTATACTGGAGTGTTATTTTCTTTAAGTCTTTTTCATTCTTTGATGAGAATTTTGTTGAAGAGAGCAAGCTGTGTGATGCATGTATTTATCAGATTAACATCAGAGGTTTCCTTTTGATAGGAGGGCCTTGAGTTCTTGAGTTGAGACATTCATTCTGATCTTTCATGAACAGCAACTGCAGGCAAAAGGAAATCAAAAGATCTTCCTTGCGTTAGTTTTAATTTTCGGCAATGAATGAAGGAAGGCGAAAGGCAGCCTCTTCCCCAGGGCTATTTAATGTTAGGATTTGACCCAAATTAAAGGGTTTTAGATCACTATTTGTAAAAATTGGTTTTAAAATGCAAGATGTGTAAGGCATGTGCTAGTGGGAGGTGCATGGCTCCTGGTGTGAGAATGGGCTGGGCACTCAGAACCTCCTGGCATCCTCTCCCCATTGTGCCGTGTTGCCTTATGTTTGGGTTCTGAGTATCAGATGCCTGTCTGCTTGCTTCCCCACCTCTCAAACGATGCCAGCAGTTGAATTATACCATGTGGTGAGTGGGGAGGATGATTAGTCAATAGAGAGGAAACAGTTAGTTGGTGCAAAACATATGTAGCACAGTGAGACCATCATTATGAGTCACGTCTGAAAACTCTTGCACTCAATTTCAGGGACCTCTGCCTGTATAGGAAGAGTGAGAGCAGACTTTACTGTGAAAGTGTAGAGAACTGTTGTAGATTAATTTGTTACAGTCCCTCAACATTTGTATTCCATTGGGGATGTCACCTCCAGTGAGCTTTGTAAAAATACAGTGGTGCAAATGGAAAAGTTTCAGCAAATATTCAATGTAACAGTGAAGACTTTTGTTCTTCATTAGACCATTTCACAATGTTTCCTGATAGATTTTCGTCTAAACACTTGCTAATCTCAGAGCTCTGACAGGCAAGGCCTGCTGAATTAGGCCAACCACTGCTACAAATAGCTACTGCACATGAAACAGTAATCATTGCTTTCCAGTCTATTATTAGATTAACTTCATAGGGATTGCTTTTTTCTCCTGTGAGTTGATGCATAAATGACATGCTTTACCCTCCAATAAATCTAACAGCAGAGTGGCTATGACATGATGTTCATACCCCTTAGTCCCATGACAGATTATTTTTGATGGCTGCAGAAGTTTACAGCAGCTTGAAACCATTAGAATTTAAAGGCATCATTGAAATTTTACAGCGTACCTGACTCAGACACAACAGGGCTAGCACTGAGCTGAGTTTGCCACATACTGGCTCCGTGTTGTGATTACCTGTCACGGGGAGTCTGTCTTAGTTATAGTGATCCCCAGCTGCCCTTCAGGGGAGGTCCTCTGGCACTGGACCTTCACCGTTTCTCTGAGAGCACAGGCTTCAATGCATGATGTTCCTCTGCTTGAAACTTTCACCTGGAGACAGCAGTAACATTTGCACACACGTGGAGACAACGTTATGCACACACAGTTCTGCTGTACTTGCATGGATGAGCACACTGAAAAACATTTGAACCTTTGTTGCTTGTTAACCTTTGAAAAGACTTTTATATTGCTGGTGGTTGCTTTTTTCCCCCTCTGCTTAGCAGTAAATAGAAGCTTGCATTGTTAAAGGATGAAATTCAGTGTCAGTAGCATATATGTGCTTTTAATAATATTCTTTTTTTCCAGATTTAAGAACTTTGTTTTTTCCTGATGAAACCCAGATAAAGTGTGCAAAGCTCAAGACTCTTCAAATCCAAGGTGTTTACTACTATTTCTATCTCATGTGAATGTATTTGGCTCTGGTCCTAAACTGTCTTTACCTGTGGGCTCATACAGCTGTCTGAAATTTGCTGCTTTTAGGTATAAGAATCACAGCAATGCAATGCTTGTCTTAACAGAAAGATGTACGCTGATTTCCAGTGATTTGTGTGTTTGTACCTGCCTGCATAGTAGCGTAGATCTAGAGATTTCCATAAATCTCTCAACAGATTTCTGTTCTATGCAATTCCCAGAGAAGTAATGAAATCTTTTTTCTCCAACAGCTCAGGGTTTGTGATCTGGACAATGTGATTGAAGCTGCCTGTGTTCTTAGCTTCTGTACAGTAATGGGTATTTCAGGTAGCTTCAGGTCTCAGGTAGAGAGCTGGTCCCAGCACAGATCTACTGTAGCCTGACAGTTTTGTATTTAACAGATCTCCATGTTAGGGAATGGCATCATAGAGAATAAGATGAAGATAGAATAAATACAACAATAAATTAAGATAAATGTGAAAGTCTCGAAGCAAACTTTCAGGTAATTGCTCTAATTAGGGTGCCCTTTTTCCTTAACACTCAGAACAAAACAGTTGTTTAATAGTTACATGGGTTGAGTCCCTCCGTAAATGGATTTTAGAAATGGGTTCCATGTTCTTCATATCTTGTGGTCCTAACTGGCTTTTTCTGAGTGCTCTTTAGCAATTTTTTTTTCTGTTCAAGAAAGAAAACAGCAGGCAGTGACAGGCAGAATTTTCTGAAGAATTCTTAAACTATAGGTTTAAATTGTCTATGTGTTTATAATATAGTATTTTTGAAAACAGGACTGATTTTATTAGGATAAAATATTTATGCTTTAAGAGGAGAATAATTAAAAAAGATATGGAGAAGCAATTTGGAGTTTCCAAATGTTAACTTCAACTGAAGAAGCTTGAACATTAAGTCAGGGAAGTTAATGAATCTTTCAGTACCCAAGCAGGTATTAAATTTGGCCTCGTTATAACGTTTTGAAATTTGCTTCCATGTATTTATGGCACGAGCAGGGTTTGAGTCTTGTCTCTGTGATAGTGTTCACTTGGGATAGCTGAGCTGCCTAACTGCACTCCCGTTGTGGTTGACCTACACACTGCTGTTACAGCACTGTAGACAAGGCTGAGTGGCTTTTATGGTACTGTGCTTGCCTCTCATGTCTCCAGGAGTGATCTCTTTTCTCTCTCAGTATGGGCATTTCTACCTGTTTTGTGCTAATGAAATTATCCTCTGTTAGGATCTGTCTCACAAAGCCTTCTGCAGGTGAAATAGAAGCTGTTGACAATAGAGGGAACCATACAATTTCAGAATTAGGCTATTTTTCTTTTGACTTGTGAGAGCCAAAACTGAAGGGAACTGATGATTGATCCACTGTTTATATGCATATATAACCTTGGAACATGTGGATTAAATCTGCTCTGCACCTATAGCATAACATTTTCCTCATGCTACAGTGTAATACCTTAACTAAAACCGTGGCACTTCCTGATGGCTTCAAAGACATGAAAAACCACATGCAAGTTGAAAGCATTTTATTGTTTGTAATTTTTAGCATAGTGCATATTAAATCTCCTAAACTCATCGGTTATGACAGCAATCTCTATTACCATATGCAAAGAGCATGCTTCAGAAGTTGTGTACATTTTCAAGAACTGTTAACTTTTATAGAACGTGTTGCACAGAATGTTCGGCAGTGCTGTAAACTTGTGTTTGCAGTCGAGCTTCCAGCATTTGGTTGAAGTATCTTCTGTGCTTCTATCATCTCATAATTTCCTGCAGAGAAAAGAGAGAACGATCTGTGTGTGGGGTGGGAGAGTGAGGGAATGCTAATTGAAACCATGTAATAAAAAGGTAATTTAGCAAAACTATTAGTTTTTAGGTTTTTACTATTTTAAGCCTATTATTTTTAAAATTACTTCGATATTAAAAAGGCAGTAAACCTACACTGAATGTCAGCACATTGCATCTTAATTCTCATTTTCCTTTGCATGAATAGTAAAATCTTTATAAATTGAGAACTAAAATTAATTGAATAAACTTCAGCTGAACGTTTTTTATGTTTCTATTGGAATTTTAAAGAGCATATTGTAGACTTTTTCATGAACATGTAATGGTTTCTGGTGTTGACCACACCTCAAACACAGCACAGGAAAAAAGTGCTGATGGAGAGAAATCAAGAACAAATGTTAATGAGTGTTCTATCATTTACAGCGGTGTTTACTGCTGTGATATAGTTACTGACACCCAGATCTATTGTAGATCATAGTTCCCCATCCAGTAAAGAACCATTATCAGCAGCTGCTTTTTCCAGCCTTACAAGTAGCGAGTTGCAGCAGTTCAGCATGGAGGCCTACCAGCAGGCTCAACCTGGTGAACTTTTTTAGCAGGTTTAAGCAGAATTACTTTCTCTGTCTAGTTCCTACAAACCCCTCACAAGGAGGGACTTCCATTTTAGTTGATAATACAGGGGATTTGGCAACCAGGGAAAGCAAGGGCAGAGGTCAAATAGTCACTGGAAGCCCCAGAGGAAGGTAAAATGCAGAATATGAGCAACTTTGCATCTTTGAAAGGCACCAAATGCTTCTTGAAACAGCAAAAGTGCTGTTTGAGATTTTTCCTAGCCCCTGAGCTGGAGACAGTGTTACCTGCCATTTCTGAGCCGGTACAGTGCCTTAAATACTTTTTACTTCTCCAGCTTTCTTGGTTGTTGATGGATGGCAAAATCTGCAAGTGCCTCCTTTTTACTGAAGCGGAAATTGGCTATGATCTGTTTAGTATAACAGAAATCACAAAGCAAGCCAAATATCTTAATCAGAGCATATACAAGTCAAGGATGTTGCATTTCAGTCATTGTTTTCACTGGTTGAAAAATGATGTGGTAAGCTATTGATTATGTTCTGTTACTCCACAGCTTCCAAAAGTTTTATGCTGTTTGGTGAATCTAGCATAAAATGACTAGCTGCAGATGCAGAAGACAGCATTTAGTAAATCCAGGATACTTACATACAAACGTAAGTGTGTTACTAGGAATAGAATGACTGTTTCTAGAAAAAAAAAAAAAATCATTAAAACTGATTCCTAACATTCTTCAGCTGCAGACTTAGTCTCAGCAAGGTGCTAAGTGGCATAGTGCCAATTTCTCAAGGAGTTAAAAAGATTTTAAAATCTATAGTTAAAAAAGGTTTCCATTAAAAATGGAAAAGTCATACATTAAGCTAAACTACAGATTGGGAAATTCGAATGACAGTCAGAGTGATCTAAACCTTTTATTTCCTGCTGATGGTTCTTGCATTCTGTAAATAAATACACAAGCTACCAAATAACTGATGCTGCTGAACTCCTTGTACACCAGCGTGTGATGCTTTAAACCATTTGAAATGATGTTTGGTCTTTTGAAACAGTTTAAGTAGTTAATTTTGTGTTTACATCTATGAAAGCTGTCCATAGCAGATGCCAAGGTGAAGAGATACAAGTTCTGTAGCATAGACTTGTCTGTCCTTGTGAGGACAAGGAACTTTTTGTTTGCAGTTGTCACCTTGGCATTTTGATTCATCTCCATTAAGCTCCCAAAACTCAGTACCAGAGGAGGTCATGGCACAAAGTAAAGTAGTTCTTGCTGCACTGGCTTGTGTTTACAGGAAATAGCGAAAGCTGGTGTCAGTTCCTATCACATTTCCAACTCATTTGACTCTGTGGCACCTAGGGAGCATGTAAGGTCCTCACAGCCTACACTCTTGTTGATCCAGTCATAAGGTTACATTGAAGAATGTCACCTGAATTTAAATAGCTGAATCTGTATTGCCCAAACCAGGAGATTCTGGTACTGGTTTTGCAAATTTTCAAAATTTTATATGAAAATATGTATGCTTTGTAAGAGTTTAGAAAAGAAATTGAGTCCTGAGTCAACTTGTAGAGTACTTGCCAGCAGCAGGAGTGCCTGTAGTTCACTACCTACATGCTGCTCTGTTCCAGAAGACTCAACAGCAGCTTCCATTACCTGCTGGAAAGAGCTGTGCAAAGTTCACAGACCTCAGCCTGTGGGCTTGATTGCAGCCTGTCTTTTAGGAGTGGTCATTAGATATTAATGGCTCTGTCTTCATGCAGTCTTCATTACTGATCCCCTGCAGAGAGCAATTGTCCCCTCATACCTCTGAGCCCGGCTGCTCAGGACACCTTTTCTTAACCATTTTCAGTGAGATTAGTTTAACAACTGCAATATAATTTTGAAACAAGTTACAGAGCTATTGCCAGAGTAGCCAAGCTGACACATATGACGGCAGTGTCCTGCAGAAGTTGATGATGTGTGTCTGATGAGCATTCAGGTGGGAACATCCAGTCAGTAACACTGCAGCTGGAAAGGTTAAAGTTAAGCTCTCTTAAAATGAGTTTCTGCTCTCCTCTCCACTTTGGGTGTATGGATGCCTTCCTGTTGCTTTTCTTTCGCTTACAGATTTGTGAGGTCAGATGTTTCTTGAGGGTGATCACACAAGTCCCTTTGTGTTCCAGGACTGTACACAGGGTGAGCAGATAGGGCACAAACCCAAGTCTTCTGAGTAGCAGCTGTTGCTGAGTGAGGTGTACTAGGACCTACCAATCTACTGGAATTTTCTTCATCTTGGTCAGTAAATGGACAATAGAATGAAAATTATGTGTATTTTTACCCAGAAGTATGTTGCAATTAGCTTTACAGAAGCTCATCCAGGAGTTTACAGACATCAGGAAACAGCTATCTACAGTAAAGGAGCTGCTCTATATTAAGCCAGTAAGTAACAAAGTAAATGGTCTATAGCAATTTATTAGGGCGGAGTAATTGTTTTGCCTCCTTGCTATTGTTTTGCAGATGTTCTTCCAATGACTCAGCGAGATCCCTTAGACTTGCCGCAGCAGTGGCAGGACTAGGAAATACAGTTTATTTAGAGGCCTCTTAAAGGATCTGGACTTTCCACATTTTAAATATGCAAAGCCAACGAGGTGTCCACTGGGTGTACACAAAATTCTGCTGCTATACTGTTGTCTTTCTCTTGTGTTTGTAGACGCCCACCCTGTGCACGGGTGGTGCAGCGCTCCGTTGCCTAACTGTAAAGGGAGATGAGGCTGAGCCCTGCTGCTGGTGGTGATGTGCATGGGCACACACGTGTGCATGTCTCTGTGTGTGTGTGGACACTCACAAGTCAGAGCAGTGTTGACAGAGCTTTTCTCTTTGCTCTCAGTTCTAAATGCTGAGATTACCTGGGCAATTGTTTTCTCAGAATGCCATAATGTAATCTCAAACCTAATACTCCAACAACTATGCACTAATTAAAACTGCAATTATATTTTTGCTCAAACAAAACGACTTAATAAACATTATCACAAACTGTTTACCCTTCCCAAAAACAATTTATGCTCGCTAATACAATTTCCCATTAAAACTGCTGCCAGGTAAATTAAAAACTCTTGAAATAGTAAGTAAGTGGGAAATTAATTCAACAGTTTAATCTAGAGCTAATAACAGTTGCAAGCTCAGAAAAAGATTGCTACAGCGGGGAGTTAATTAACAGCTTATTCCCCATTTGATAAAAGTAATCCACTCTAATTCCAGTGTAATTTACCTCAATGTAATATAAAACCACAAGCTGCTTCTGGTGCTAGTAATTATTAGCCTTGTCCTGTGGCCACATTGACAATAAAAGTCAGCAGTATCTCAATGGTAAGAGGCAGTCTGCTAAATGCCTGCAATTAAAGATGTAACATAGAATCTTGAAACTGCAGCAATCATCTGTGCTAAAGAGGCTGCAGGTATGATTTCCACAGAAAGAAGCACATCTCATCGCTGTCCCCAGCTCTAAGAACCAGGTGTGCCCTTCCTAAACCCACCTTCTGCTGGAGCAGCTTCTGTCTGATAACTGCGCTGGGGAGACTGCAGGATACAGGTTTCAGACAGGTCTGCTTGTTGTTTCCATTTCTGAGCCAGCCAGTGTGGATCCATTGTTACTATTTTCTGTGTTATACAAATGAAATACAAACTTTGGAGCTCTTGACCCAAAGTATCGTATGGAGATGATAAATTCAGTTTGGCTTTTTTGACCTCAGCTATACTGAAGCCTGTTTTCTTTCATTTTCTCCTTCCATGGGGGTAAAGCCATTCATATGTATGTATTGATACAGAGAGGAACATCCATCTGTATGAATATGTGAGAAATACGGCTTTTATTAACTTCTTGTGCTACCCCAGAATAATATTCTTTGCTAATTATTTTGATTTTCTCTTGAGTAATCATGACAGCCTGTCACTAGGGATCTTGAGCTTTGTTTAAGTATTACCCCTTAATTTAGCTTTGTTGCTGAACATCAGGTAGCCTCCCTAGCTGGCGTATGAGATGTGTTCTTAGCACATTTCTGTTGTCACCAGTTGAGGGATGCCACAGTAAGGATAAGCATAAGTTAGTTCACTGTAATCACAATTTAAGGGCATGAAATTAAATGACCTATTTTATCATAGAAATACTGCTACTTAAAATAAAAAATGTGTGGCATCATTTTAACTCGTTGGTTATTAACAGGAGGTGAGTGGTTTTGATCTGCTGTCACCTACAACATTTGCTTTCAGTGCTGATGTATTTGAGTAACTTCTTTCTGGGGCTTTGATGGATTTCTCAGAAATAAAATTACTTCTGGGCCATGCTCCATTGGACACCAATTGCTAACAAATACATCCGATGGTACAGTTGTGGAGATTCTGAAATTAAGCAGAGAAAGAATTAATTTTACTGGCTAACTTTGCAAGTACAAAGCACAGATTTTGTTATTGTATGGTCATCCTGTTATGAAGATGTCAGAGCTAGTGACAAAGACAGGGACCACAGTGACAGTTCAGTTACAGATACAGAATTCTTTCTCGTGTGTTTTTTGAGAAATTTGGATTTTTTGGGGGTTAATGCAAGATCAGACAGACATTTAGAACTGAATGAATGCTTTCATCATGCCTGGGATCTGGTAGCACACTGTCATTTTTCTGCTAGTGCTGGTTACTCTTGGTTTTGGTACATAAATCCGACTCTTCCTTATTTAAAGCAAGTTTTTTTTCAGGTGGAACTTTAGCCTGCTTTCAGTACTGATTTTTAGTTGGAGCAATCATCAATTAGATGAGGAGTGCTTTCCCAAGGAGAGATGGGAAATTCCACATGCTTCTTCCCTGGCAGGTGGCTTGCCCTCCTTCTCACCTTTGTTGAGGGTTTTTTCCCTTGTTTGGTTGGGGAAGGGTGGTGATGTGGGTTGTGTTTATTAAAAAAAACCAACCAAACAACAACCCAACAATAACAGTAACTAAATCCCCAAAATACACAAATATAGAAAACCCTAAAACAAACCCCAAAAACCAACAGCAAAAGGAAACAAAGAAAGGAAGAAACAAACGAAACATGGGAGAATGGTTGAGTGCAGCAGATACTCACAACCTATCTGGACTCTGTCCTGCGCAGTGACTTCAGGTGACTCCTTTTTGAAGTGGGGAATTGGGCATACATGATCCTCAGAGGTACTGTGCAACCTCAGCCATTCTGTGAGATTTCTTCATGTGCTGTGATTTCTCCTTAAGCTAATGGCAATTTCTTGTTCTGAGATTTCTCTTTTGGGCTTCTTGCATCAAGTGAGACAAGATTAGAGCTGTTAACTGGAAGAAACATAGAGAGGAGTAGGCTGAGCATGTGAAATGATAGGTTTTTATTTCTGATAGCAATGATAAGAACTCTTAGAAGAAACCGTTAGTCTGACTATATAACTACACTTAAACTATGCTGTCTGCTCCCACTACATTTATTGAGATACTTAGCAACAGTCAGGTCTACCAGGGTTAAACTTGATTGACAGTTCTGAGTTTGGAAGGATTTTCTATTTCTGTTGTTAAATGAATCTTCAGTAAAATAAGTAATCTTTCCTGCTGGCAAAGAAGTCATCCATAATGTGTATTTTGTCTATAGACAAAATCTCCACTGTGAGTGAAGTGGTGCTTAAAATTCTGTAGGTCAAGGATTGAAGCCCAATCATTGTGGATGCTTAAACTAGATAGACCTAGAAATTAATTAGCACACCTCATCAGCTGCTCATCCTTGCAAAATGCAGTCCTCTGTGCTTCCCCTGCAATCATTGTGGGCCAGGGTGGGCTTAGAGCAGTTCTGCAGCACTTTGAGTCCTTAATGATGGACGCTGTGCAGTGCAGCTTGGACTGAGGTGTTTTCATAGCCAAATAAAACGTTATCTGTAAATACGATTTCTCAATCAAGGAATTAGTATTTTTTAATTGCATTTGACAGTTCAGGGGAAAAACCTTCAAGAAACATTTGAAAAAATGCTATTTTGTATTCTCATTGCCTGTACTCCAGGCTTACTGGCAAGGTGCTATATAAATTAGTGCAGTGCCCTGTGAGAGTATGGTACGCTCCACAGAGTGTGGTACAGATTCCATAGTATAGAGTGTTTCAGCTGGACACTGAGTTGTGAAGGGTAGAATTGTGAACGGCTGAGACTTACAGGGGGAGCTAAGTGCATTGTCTTCTGTGTCTTATGGTGGAGAACTCAATCACGAGTCTGCTCCCAAGTGGTGTGGACATGGCCAGAGGAGTTCTGTGCCGAGCTCGGCACTGTGGTGAGAAGGTGTCCTTAGAAAGATCCCTTGCACAGACACCTGCAACAGGAGGCAGAGAGATGCAGAACTGTTGTCTGTGTAAAGGACATAAACATAAACAGTCTTCAGTTGGTGCTTCAAAAGCAGTATCATAGGCTCAAGGTGTATTAAAAATAACCTCAAGGATGCAACTTTAATTTCCAGATGAGGATGTTAGTCATCTTGGATAAATGTGGAAAACCCCAGCCACGGGGACACAGGTTTTCAGCAGTGCTTCATGCCTGTTAGAAATGTAGCTATCTAAAGAACAGCTTATGCTGCTAAACCCAGTAGATCATTAGCATAACCTTCTCTTTAAAGTTTTAAAATTTCACCAGAATATTTGAAACCCTAATGAACTCTCTGCATACATAATTATGGAGTGCAAACAGCCTGCTTACCTCCATGGTACACAAACCCTAAATTATGCTATATTCCAAGGAGTTCACCACTTGCCACAATTCTGACTCTTCCATGAGGAATCCAGCACTCAGTAGGTTTAATTTGCAGTGCAATTGGGGGTCTTTTGGATTTGGATTGCTCTTGACTTGCATGCATGAGTAAACAGGAATGTGTCAGAGGACCATACTGCTATATATACTCTGTAGTCCTCTGTCTAATCCAGGCTATGAAATGTCACAAAGCTGTTCCTGTGTTAAGCCTTAACTTGTAACTAAACTCAGTATCTGAGCAGCACATCCAGTCCCAGCTCAAGGAATCACTTGACCCTAGTAAACTGTCTCAGTGTTTATTTAGTTGTGCTGTTAAAAATTGAACTTTTTTTCCAGTTTATATTAAGTGTTCTGCCTCTTGCTGCAGATTCGTTGAACTTCATCTCCGTGGTCAAGTGCTTGCCATTTTTCTTTCACATGTTGCTTTTTTTTCCCCTCACTTGACCCTGAATACGGTGAGCTGGTAGCAGATGTACCTAGTGACCAGGAAAGTGCAGGTCCCCGGCATGGGAAGAGAGATTATGTCAGTAATGCTGCTAACAAAGATGGATGTGGAGTATGGCTACAAACAATGGGGACTGGGATTGGGCTTGGCTATGGGAAGGAGGGTTTCAAAGCTGTGTCCAGTAGAGCTGGTGATGCAATTCATGATTTATGTACAACCTTAGCTGGCATTTAGTCATATAACATGTTACCACATTTTTAGCAAGTCATTTATTTTCTTCTGCCCAGTTTGTCTGGCCTTTCAGACAACTTCCATTATGCTAATGTAATTAACAGACATTCTAAAAAGCAGGATCACAGCAGTTTATTTCAGGAGTGCCTACTTTGCTTTTTTAGTTCTTGTGTCCACGCTGCCACTCATCATTTCACAACTAATGCTAAAAGAAGCTGCTTTTCAGTGGTTCGTTCTGACATGGAAGGGCTTTCCTGTACTTCTCTGCCTCATTGACTCTCCATCTCATTTAAAAATCTTTGCTGAAAATACATCTTTTTTCCCCTTGCATGACCCTCTCATAATTTTTACCTCTCTCTGCTGTTATTTTAGTGCATAATTTTACTTTTAAGCTATCTGATGGCCCTTCGTTTGAGAAAGGGCAATCAATTATGTGCTGATTGTAGATATTCTTCATCATATTTTTGTATTTCATTGTCCAGACTGTAAGAGCTGATATATATTTTTGTTTTACTTTTTCACCTTCTTTAGGGTATCATTATTCTTGGCTTTTAATAATTGAATGAAAATCCAATCTTTTTCCATCATGAGAGAGAGAGAATGAAGGACTGGTTCTTGACCCACTAAATATCATTGCATCACTTAATGGCCTGGCTGAGGAAGCACAAGCTTGAGCAAACTCGACATGGCTTGAGCAAAGAAAGTGAATGGGTTTCCTGAATAATTTTAAGTTCATGCCTCTAAGTGATCCACAGGCAGCTTCTAGAGGTAGTAAAGGTCTGCGGAAAACTGACCAAGAATTTCTGAAATGCTCTTTTTTGTGAAAACAGAACCTTTTGGGGGGGAACTTTTACGACAAGAGAAGTTAAGACTCACCTTGGGTCTTTTCTGAATGTGTGAAAGGGGAGCTGTGAAGCTTCGAGGACAACTTCAGGTTAATTCGCATTTGAGTGTGTAGTGTGCAAGATCTGGCTTCATGCCTGAGCTCTTGTCTTGGGATAAGTTTGCAGGAGGAGATGAGTAACATCCATAGGAAGTCACTCTTCCCTGGTTGGTAGTCAAGCCCTGGAACAGGCTGCCCAAGGAAGTGATGGAGTCGCCAGCCCTGCAGGGATTGAAAAAATATGTAGGGATGGTGACCTGTGTCAGTGCTGGGTTAAAGATTGGACTTTTAAAGATTGGACTTGATGATCTTGAAGGTCTCTTCCAACCAGAAAGTCTGTGATTTTGTGACCGGGGGACCATTGAGTAGTTAGTTACTGCAAGGACAGTTCTGGCAGGAGAAGAGTAGTGGGAGGTGCTGCTGTGTGTCTCTGTCACACTGCTGCCCACATTTTCACATCCACTGAGTATGTGCAGGGGCAGGTGTTACAGGGGCATGCTCATTCCATCATGACCAGCCTTGTTTGTTGCCTAGGGTTTGCTTCCTGTGACAAAAATGTTTTCAGTGGAAAAATGTCCTTCATTACAAAGTTTTAAAACAGGTTTTGCAGTAATATTGTGTGATTTCATGTCTGTTTGTTTTCTGAATGTAAAGAGTCTACTGGTGACTGTAACTACAATTTGTAATTAATGGTAACTTTGGAGGAGGGAAATGTAGAGAAATAAGATCCCACCTACAGTGAATACTCTCAGTTCTGACAACACAGAGGTGTGGGTATGTGTTCAGGTAATAAAGCACAAGTAATATTGTCCTTTTCTCTCAGATGTATGTAGATACTTGTTGTAGGTTGGTTCTGTGGTCTCATTACGTGCTAATTAAGGGGAGAAGAATAGGACTGAGCAACTTCTGGCAAAACAATTTTTTTTTGCCTCATGAAATCCAATTTTATTACTTTTGTTGGCAGTTTTGACAGCAACTCTTTCTTCAAAAATATGATTGAAACATCTTAATTTAATATTAAATATCTGCTTCTAGTAGCACCACCCATGTGCAAGTTGCTTTCCCAGCATTCAGGAGTGGTTGGTTCTTATCTTCATGCTGTCACTTGATAACTAAATTGTAATATGTAAAAAAGCAGGAGCATATTCTTAGGTCATCTCAATGCATGAATCCAATCTCATTAAAAAAATTGGTTATGGTTTGAGGAATGAGATGTGCATCTTATTCATTTGCTCATACTGATTCTTGTTGCTGACCCATTCGTCAAATGCACAAGTTCAGGCCAGCAAGAATGATCTCTCCAAGAAAGGTAAAGAGCAGAAATTTCAAATGAAAGAACTTTGTTCTTTTTACCAACTCACTTCATCTGCTGTCCCTTGGAATTGATAGTACCTAGTATGTCATCTGAGCACCACCTACGATGAGAGCAGCTGGGGAAAAAGGCATAAATAGAATCCAGAAAGTTTACAAAATAAAATTAGGGGAATTCCATTTCTCCAGTGTTTTGTGTTCTGGAATACTGCTTAGAAACCTTTCAATTAATTCTGTCTAGCAATTCCCAGTCTGGGGAAAAAAAAAAAAAAAGAGCAAGAAGTAACACATTATTGGCAAGGGAGTATCATCAGTCAGCCAAAACCAAACACCAGGTGAGACTACCTTGCAATCTGAAAATGCTGATTGCACTTTCTGCAAAGCCAACAGCAAAAATATGCTTATTTTATTTCTTACTTTTGGTAAACAGCTTAATTAATTAAATCTCATTGGCTAATGCTCTACCTCCAGCATTGCAAATGAATGTGTTCATATTTGACTGTTAGAGTGCCCGGAACTTGGAGGCTGCTGCTCAGTTTTGTAAACCAGCATGAACTTAGTATGATACATTCTCAAACTCTTTAGTGAACGAAAAGGGCAGCTCTTGTAACCATAAACATTATTTACTAACTTCTAGATAACACTCACTGTTGAGCTGTATCATGACTATGTCAGCATATCCAGAGTGCCGCTAATCATGCCAGACAATTTGGTAACGAATAATTGATGCCAGCCTGTTTTGGCCAGAAACCTTTGATATGAAGGACTCCTACTTCAAAGATTACTTTCCTGTTTAAACAGCAGTTAGCATATTTGCTGAACTTAGAGTTGGTCCCTCGGGTAGAATTCCAATAAAAATTTGGTAAGGAATATCTCAGCAGTGAGCAGCATCCTGGCTGTGCTGCAGATAATGTTTGGGTGAGATGTGCAGACTTCTTTAGCTCTGGTTCATAATTATTATTTACTTAGTTGTCGGTGTCAAGATACACAAAAATGTTTATCTAGTTTCTTCCTTTTTTAAAGGTATTAATGTAAGAAATCTTAATAGCTTCATTTCTCTCTAGGAGAGTGTGGGTAAGCAAGGAAAAGGAAGCAAGTTGCTGTGACTGCAACAGTGCTGCTGTCAAAATTTAATTCCAACTATCTTGAAGTCTCCTCAACTTGGTAATAATATTGTTTGCAGACTCTTAAAAGTGGATAGCCAAAATATTTATTTTAATGTGTATTTTTATTACACTAGACAGCATTATTACTGCCACAGATTACAGACCTGTAATGGGACTTTAATATTGTTATTAGGTGTTAATGTCTTAGGATAGTGCTCTGAAGATGAAATAGTTCTCATTTACTTTTCACCATAATGAATACTAATGTGTCAGGGGACAGTAGGCATCTTTGCCTTCTGTTTGGTTTGGCCAAATAGGAAAGACAAGAATGAAAGAGAACAATTAGTCATCTGTGAGGGAATGTAACTGGAAGTTGTGGGTAAAGCCAAGTAAAATCCAGTTGTACACGTTTCCCTCTCAGTCTTCTGTACTGACTAATGGGAATAAAAGCAGGCAGTAGGCTGTCCAGTTTGCAAGGTTTGTAGTGGGAATTAGTCTTAACAGATGCGTTGTTTCTGCAGGAGTTTACAGCACCATTTCAGCTCATTATTGGTGATGTTATCCTCTTTCAGGAACAGAAAAATAACTAATTTCCTGCAGAGTTTGGTTTTGGCACTTAGAACTTCTGGACAAAATTTAATAAATCTAGCTACCCATCCCAGGTATAACAGAACAAAGTCTTTTTCTGCTGGTATGCACACAGGGAAATGTGTCCTCACCCATGGTTAAAATTGTTCAGGGCAAGTTTTTTTCAAGTGAGGAGCCTGAATTTAGTTATCAGAACTTGTTCACCCTTTGATTCCACCTTAAATGTAGCTTATAATAAATACCAACAGGGATACATGCTAAAGTGGTTACAGATTATACTTCTATAGTCTTAGAATGTTTTGCCTGTAGGAACACAAGTGACATACGAACTCAGCACGTGTGCTCTTTATCACTTCACTTGACCTAAAGGGCTTTACAACTGTTGGATAAAAAAGTGTTCTTCCTCACTGTCACTTGTATGACTCAGTCCTAATTCCAGAGGTTTGGGAGAGGTTTGTTGTCTGAAAAATTGGCAGAAAGTTTGTTCATGCTTTTGTGACACATCCATCATCGTAACACAGATATTGAGAGTGTCGCTTATGGAGGTGTTAGTGCTAAGCCCCTAAGAACAGCAGGGAAATTCATTGGATGCAGTTGCATTTCATCACCATGGTTTTGAGTGCTGCTGAGTCTGGACTGTCCTGAAAATCAAATTCAATCTGTGTCTAGACATGCATAACAACGCGAGAGTGCATCTCTGCAGCCCGTTGGGTTTCTTCCAGCAATAAACAAGCAAGATACAGCAGCATGTGTTCTAGGTTTTACATTATTGAGGAGGAAACCGTTCCATGGGATATTTTCATCATGGAAGTAGTTAACATTTTAATTTAGTAAGTGTTTTTGTCTATGATGTTAGTGGAAATGATTCTATTAGGAAAACTAAAGTTTCACCTTAAGCATGAGTTTAGTAGCAGCCCAGTGCTTCTGTCTGCCTTTGCCTGTCACTGCAGGTCTGTGCACTGGCAGCAGCTGGCTGGTGTGAGGATGCTGGGGACTCCTGGCTGCTGCCATCAAGGCTTGGGTTCAGTCATGTTGCACTTTCTGTTTTACTTTGGAAAGTTTCTGTCTTTAAAAAGAAAAGAAAAGAAAATCTCCTAGTGATAGTCTCTGCTCTCTGGCTGTTATTTTGTACAAGGTGCAGTTATTGATGTCTCTATACCAGATGGTGTGATCCCATGTTGCCTCTTAGAAAATGTGATATATAAGCATATATCTCAGTAGCTCAGTGTTCATGATATAAATCAGTCTTAGGATGTGTTCTGACAGATAGGGCTGGTCCTTTTAGATTCTGACTAAGGACCAAATTAATCAAGCACTATTTTTCTTTTTGTTCTTATGCATTTTATTTGAGAGAAACTAATTTATATGCCTAAATACACTCTTGCTTTTTAATAAATCCTTTTTCTTGAATGGAAGCAGATGCAGAAGATATGGAGGGTTTGTTTATTTCATTATTTAAGAAGCATATTATTTAAAAAATTGAGCCCAGCAGCAGAAGAGTTGAAAGACTCAAGAGAATTTGGCTTACCATACATCTGAATTATTTGTGTAGTATTCTGCTCATTGATTTAGTTCTATTTTTTTTTCCTTGACACTCAAATACATTTCTGACTATTCCATATAAAGAATTTTGTTTCTGTGTTTGAGCTTTCTTCTTTGGAAATTCCAGTAGCAACAAATTCCATAGCTTAATCTTCAAATAAACTTAAACCTTCTCCAGGAAACTTGCAAAATGCAGTGAAAAGAATGAGACTTAGACCAAGACCCATTGTGGTGATGGCTAAGATCTGCTGTATAATTAATGTTGTACGTTTTTGTGTCCTTCAAGCAGAACAAGGGCTGCAGAATAGCACACGTGTGGCTCTTGAAACAAAGGAAGTTATTTATTGAAGTTCTGTAGGCTTAGTGTCTTAGGGGAAGAGATGGGAAAATAATCCTGGCTTCAAGAACAGACAGGTTTCAATGCATGAGGAAATAAAACTGAAAAGAGAAACAGGGACTGGATTCCACCTTGGGTACTGTTTGTTGTTCATCAGCAGAACCTGCTGAGAATAAAAGCACTCTAGATAGAGAATGTTTTCATTATATATATGTAAAAAAACCCCACCCTTCACGTGCAAGTGTGATTTTGTGTGTGTGTGTGTATATATATATATATATGTAAAATAAATCTCCTGCATTCCTGTGTCATACAGGAGTTTAGCATATATCCTCATGCAGCAGTTAAGGAAGCCCTAGCAGTGACTGTCCCATGATTTTTTGTTTCTTATTGGTTCTTCTGTATCACCAAGAAATACAAGTGGTGGGTACACAACCTCAGGCTGTAAAATGCACATCTTTACACTTCAGTTAATATCCAGCTTGTTTTGGTAGTTTCCATCCTCAGTGTATTTCCCGTGTTTTCTGTCCTTGGAGACAAGAAATTTGATGCTTCTGAAGAGCTTTGCTCTATTGGTTGAAATTAGTTTTTTTTTTTTTCCTTTTTCTTTTCTCTTCAAATTTTTAATCCCTCTCTACTAAGGTGGTACTTTTTAAGCGTTAGGTTTGCAGCCACGTGGGTCATTACTGTTTTGCATGGCTAGAATGTGAATTATAAGGTTCCAGTTTGGCCAAAGGTGTCTTTTGTGACAGTAAGCTGAAATAACTGAGGTGCTGAGAAACAAAAAGGTTTGTTAGATATATGCCAGGGTCCTGTAAGTAGGGAGGTGCATATATGTAGTATTTGAGAACGACATGGCTAAAATTCTGCTGGGTGCAGGTGTTCAGTACCTGGGAGACTCAGATCTAAGCTTACTGGATTTTCTGGTCTGCAGAGGTCTTCGGTGTGCAGGTGGATTCAGCAAATCATGTGTGTTGCCTCACCAGCAGAAGTATGGTATATAAGAGCATCAAAAGGAATAATAAATGACGTCCTTTAGGGAAAAAAAAAGGGGGGGAGGGGTAGTAAAAGAAATAAACTGTATAAAGAAAGAGTGAACAAATTATTGCTTTGTGTGATTAAACTTGTGGCTAAATGTTGGAGAGCAGAATTATAAGGCTTCTTGTGCCTTTATGTTTTGTTCTAAGTGGCATTTGAGAAAAGGTATTGTGATAAGTGGAGATGTATATAGGAAATATCCTCTTTCTTCCCTAGGTTGCTTCTAAGTTTTGTGCAGGAATCTCTCTTTTAATGATGATAAATACCTGACATAATATATTTGAAATTTCAGCTCTTGGTCCTTTATCATTGCTTTAATGCAATAGTACCATCACTTGAAAGAAAGACCAGGAAGTTCTTCCTTTGTCTGTAATTTCTGTGTAGTTCCTAAGGCCAAGTGTTTGCCTAATGCAGACAGAGTATTTTCCATTTGAATATATTTTGTGGTATAAATCATTAATTCTTATCAAAACTCTAAAAAGAAAATTTGAAGCTTGAGGCTGGGGCGTTTCCCTGCCATCAGTGGTTTTTGTCAGAGGGCTGGGCTGATGAAACTCCTCTACAAATTTTGACTGTAGCTTACTAAGTGATTTCTAGGGTTTTTTTTGCAATGCTTCTAATGGCTAATGATTTTTCTAACAATAGTAATAATTGAGACATACTACTTTAATGAATGTTATCTCATCACTTAATTAAGCAAGTTGTTTTCAGTGGGGAAGCACTACTATTACTGAAGAATTTGAAAGTAATAGTTAGCTGATTGTAATCCACTCCTCCCTTACTGCTGTTTAGTTTACAGATTTGGCTACCCATAGTTCTTTTAGGAGGCTTAGAGCTGTTGAATAATTTGGTAAAAGGATCTGATACTCAGTCTTGGCTAAGAACACAGTTATTTGGTTTAGATGAATAATTCCAAACCCCTTTTCTCAGTGCTCTTCATTTCCACCTAGGATTTCTTGCCAGGAGTAGTGGTGGTCCTCATTTAGCAGCACCAGTTCTTAAATAGTTCTTAAAATTGCCTAGGATTAGGGAAATGTATTGTTAAAATTGTAAGTACGTGTCAGGCATTAGAACCAACAGGTAGATTTCACCTGTCTTCATTCCAGTAAGAAAAAAAATTAAATAAATTCTCAGGAAAGAAATTTCCCCAAATGTTGGTAAATGTCAAAGTCTTACTGAACTATTAAAGCCTCAGGTCTTCAACCAATTCATTTTAGTCATGATATGGCCGAAAGTTGAAGTATTTTATAAAAGCCTAAACAATGCCAAATGCATTTGGCTGAGATCAAAAGCCAAATCTGTTTGTTCTCTTTCATCTTCAGTGTTCCATTTCCTAGGAGTGTGACCTTAGTCAAACATCTATTAAAGTTAGCTTTTGATCTTACTCCCTTTCCTGGAAAAAAAAAAAAAAAGAAAAAAAGTCAATCTTTAAAATTTTCTTCCAGAGACAATCACACTATTGTGTTTTAATGTTCCAGCAGTGTGTGAGTAAATAGGATTCTCTGATGTATGTGATAGAACAGTGGTTAAATGGGACAATCATTTTTGTGTCAGAGACAAGAATCAAAAGGAATCATTCTTCAGAAGCTGTTAACTGGAAAAAATCCCCCCAGGTCAGTGGAAACACTTTAGCTGGTCAATGTGCTGCATTTTTGGGTTCTTTGATGAAAACGCCTTGTAATTCGATAACCGGTAGCCTTCATTTGTGATACAATTTTCTTCTCAACAGTCAAAGCTACTTAGTGATTAATCAGTAAAAAAGGTTAATTTTCTGCTCAAGTATGAGCAGTTTAGTGGCTTTTTGAAAGAAATAAGGACTGATAGGATTGTGGATAGTGCAGCCTTTATTTCCTGAATGCAATTATAAAGATGTTTGTTGACCACCTGTAAAGTTCCTACACATTAGGGCAGCTGAACTGCCTCACATTGACTTCTCAGCTTAAGTGGAGTGAGTAAATCTTTCCTAAATACCTAGCAGTTCCAAAAGGTATGCTGTGGAATAAAACAACAGTTAAGATTTTTATTTAACATGGTGATCGGGTTAATTACTGACTAATCCACAATAATTATCCTGCTAAATCCACTCTTACCGATGCAGTGCCACAGCTAGGGAAATTTCAATTAAAGTATCTGCTGAAAAGATCTATTTCGAAGCAGTATCTGTAGAAGAAACAAAATGTGGCTTTTTAATCAACTAGTCAATTGACAGATGTATCACATATTAAACTTCTAAAGCCAGAGTTAAATGCACATTGGGATGTTACCTAGATAAGTTTACAATATGTAGTGCTCAACTGATCAGTGTGAGGAAAAGCCTTAGAGTTAGCTTAAACTTGCAGATAGCTGCAAAAAGTATGATGTTACTATTGAGAGGATAATAATTTTAAAGGGAATATTTGCAAAGAGTTACTTACATAATACAGCTTCTGGAAAAGCAAGATGAATGTATACCTGCAGCGTGCATTAGAACTGGCCAGAAAAAAAGACAATACATTTTGGGCTTTGTTTATATACAGAATGTTTTTACTTTTGAAGTATGTTTAGTTAGCTAGAATATAAAAAAATTAATAATTTGAGAATCTATTTTGAGATCTGAATGTACTGCTGAAATAGTTGCACAAAACCTAAACTAAAAATGTTTGTTGCCATAGTTTTAAAAGAAATTAAGCTGCTCTAGCGGTACAAACTCGGGAGTATAGACCAGCAGAATTTATCTGTAAAGATTGGCAAGGGCGAAGAGAATATTTGCATAATTTTAGATTACTGAGTGTTTCAATTCAGTGACTAAATTATTCCTTTCCTTCTTGAGCTTGCATTTGGCTTGGAGGCTGCAAGTTAATTCAGCTTGACCAATGAGCAGAGACACATCCTTTAAGATTTAAAAAATGGTGTAGTTCATCTTCAACGTGTTATTTTTATTCACCACCTGGAACAAGAAAATAAGCTTCCAGTCAGTTTTTCAGCTTTGAAAAATGTGCTTTACCTTGCATGGCATGAAATGGAAATAGATGTTCTGGCATAACTTCATAAACAAAGAAGATATTAACCTATTTGGACTAAATTACTTGTCTCCTCTGTTATTTGTGTAAGTAAATGTGCATGAATAAGCTTCAACAAAACTAGCTTAAAAAAAATCAGAACAATCAGAAATAAAAACCACTTTAAAATAGAAAAAGTTAAGGTTCAGGCTCCTCTGTAATCATGTTCCGTGCACTCTCTGGTTGTGTGATCAATAGTCATCAATTTACACCCCAGAGGAAAAAAGCAGCTTTTTGTGTTTCTTTACCTGTGGTCTAAATACAGCTAGAAGTTGCGTTGTGTTCCTCCAGCCCGTGGGCTGCTTCTACATTTTTCCTTTGCAGTATCAGAAATTCACTTATCCATCACCTGTTTGCAGAAGGGTGCCCTAAGCAGCAACTCAGCTGTGACTCATGGAAGCAGTTGGGCAGCTTTTGCTGCCTGATGTGGTTGTTTTGGAAATTTGCTGGGAAGCTGCATGAAACCTTGTCCCTTCCCGAGCGTGGCTGGTTGGACTGCTGTCCAAACCCTGCTGAAATGCAAATAAACTAACCTAAAATACTGCATTTTCTTCTTAGAAAGAAGTATGTGGGTTCTATATGCTGTGACGCACCACTAGCATCAACTCAGTGCAGCATCCTGCTTCAAATAATCAATACAAAAGAGACTTAATGGCAGAAGTTACATTCCTGATGAGTGTGTGCAGCATTAGATCATAACTGTTTGGGATGGGTGCAGTTGTCCACACCCTGAATTAAAAAAAAAACAAACAACAAACCCAAACCCAATAAGTGCCTAGAGGAAAGAGGCCATAATGTAACAGGTAGAGTCTCCATTTGAGGAGATGGAGATCTAGAGAGTAGTCTTTGCTCCCTTATTTTACCTTGCATGGGAGAGTTAATGGAAAATTAATCTGTGAAAATCCCAAGGTAATCAAAGTAATGTTTCTGTATCTTCTGACAAGTTGACAGTAATTGTAAAAGTGGTAGGTCCTACCTTAAAGCTGCAGGTGTTTTCTGGATTTTCAGTGAATTGTTTCCCTTTCTTGTCAGAAATGTTCCTGCTTCCCTAGTCTATCCTGATACTGTCCAGAAATACTTTTTACTGGGAACAAGCTGTGCTCTTCCAAATTACCTTCAAGTGCTAATACTTTGCTTTCAGATGGAATTGGAAAGTGGTTACAAGTCTCAGAAGAATATTCCTTGAATTTGTGTCCTTAAGTGACTCTGCTTTTCAACTTGCATATTTTGAGGTTGTGCTAATTAAATGCTATTTGGAGAGGAGAGCTTGGACCCTCTCTTTTCATCGCTTCGGTTGTGGTTCATCAAATAAGCATAATACTTCTGTGGGTTTTAGGAACGGACCAACATTTTCTCAGCTGTAAGTACTTAAGAGCAGTGGTAGCTGTGTTATCATATGATTCAGGTTCTGTTTTGGGCAGAGCTCTTCAGAAATGGTCACGTGGAAGAATACCATGTAGGGCACAATTTCTACAAAGTTCTTTAAGTGGAGGAACCCCGTTTAAATTTTACCATCTCAGCTAGCACTGGTTGTCCCCTGATGGTCTGTTCCCAGGGATTTTAGTGAAAAGATTCTAAACTTTTAAAGCATCCCACTGAGCAAAACTGCAGTGCCTATGAGGTAGGCAGAACTGTTGAACACTCATGCTTGCAACTTAAGGTATTTTGAGTTCAAGGATTATGAAATGTTTTCCCTCCTTCTAGCCAGTGTGAACCATAGCGGAGAACAGTTTATTCACAGTATTTGCAAGCAATTTTATGGAGCAGTTGCCATTTGAGTAAAGCAGGAGCTCACAGCTGCTGTTTGTAGCTTGGTGAGTAATAACATGAAATTATTATTTCTTCCTCTAAAACGTCATCTTCTGGGAGGGGTTGCTTAAGGGTTCCATGCAGTGTGATCTGTGAAAGCTCATGGGGTTGGTCAGGCTGGTCCAGCCAAGAGGACAGCAGCTTGCAGGACTACTATTTGAACAATCCAGTCTCTAATAGCAGTGCTGATCCTGACAGTATGTTGAGGTTACCTCTGAAAGATGTTAGCACAATGAATTTACGGAAGTTGGTATTCACTTCAAATACACTATTTTTAAAGTTGTGATTTCGGACAACTGGGATGTAGCCAAGCTGTGCCGTCTGACACCAAAATACACATTCACATGGCGTTTTCCAACTGCAAGTAGGAAGTAGCATGAAATCAATCACAAATTCCTCATTCTCAGAAGGCTTTCCAGCCCAATTAATTTTAGAAACTCAGGAGATTTGTGTCAACTCTAGATAAGCTTTCAGACTTTTCGGTACTTAACTAAAAGGACCTCCAAAAACTTTAGCAATTTCCCTGTGATCACTGCTTATGGACAAGTGCTTTAAACCCACAGAAACTGATTTAATGGGAAAGGAATAAACCTAGAGAGAAAAATAACAACCGCTAATTCTAGTTTCAGATGGCAGAACATGCATCATGACAGACTCCTGTGATTATAGAGATGTTACAGAATGTCCATGATGAATATGGAGGCTATTAGACTTAAACATATTTATGAAATAATTTTAGGTTCCCATGAACTGAAATGCATTTTGAAATGGATAACTAAATCCCACCATCAGCAGCAAATGCAGTGAGCTCTGAAGCCCAAGAGAAGGTGGCCATTAAGAACTGGATGATCTTTAAGGTCTCTTCCAACCTAAACCATTCTATGATTCTATGATTTTAAGTTCTTATCTCAAAGAATTGTGATCTTTAGTCTGTGACAGCATATAAAGTCACATGCAGATAGTTTGAGAGTTTGGATGAATAAGAGCATTTAGTTTAACTTGTCCTATCTGTACTGAAATCTGAACCCTAAAGCACAAATTTGTCACTCTTTTGATGTATGAAAGTGGTTTTTTAAGTACATCACATAGGCTAAGAGTTTTCATTTTGTGCTGAAAATTTTCAATGACATGGCTACAAAAATTGCATCAGATATGCACTGAGATGATCTGTATGAAATGATTGTGATCTTTTCAACAATAATTCAGCGGCTGATGTGTCTGTCTCGTGTATGCTTCAATCTTCTGAAACCTGTAGATTAAAAGTGGGGTGGTCAGTCAATCAAATATACAGAAGAAGATAAAGGTCACAGTAGTGCAGCATACTAAAAGTATTACACATTACAGTCTTGACAAATCATTCTCATGGCAGAGATTGTAAAAAGGAGCAGGAAATGTCACAAAATTAATCATTCTCGTGAGACGTACTGTAAGAATGAAAGAAAAAAATTGTTGTAACCCTCTCACTGCTCTTTGTAGTTCTGATTTTTCTGTTTCACTTCAGTGAGGTAAGCTGCAATTGTGTTTGTCATAAGATAAAAGCTACCCTCTTGGATGCAGAGTTTAAAATCTGCAGATGGATATCGCTCTGTTTCTCTTTGGACAGGAGTGCTCACGTTAACATAGGTTTAAGCACAAAATTGGGATTAAAATTTCTATACACTTCAGCCGGAACTTCTTGAGTTCAGACATGAAATCTGGCAGGTCTTCATGTGGATAGAGTATATCCATACGAGGCATGTCAGGTACAGAGATGGGATGGAAAAAGTGCATCTTAAAAATGTTTCCAGACTTTCAGAAGGATGTCAAATGGATGTAGCATGGGTTTGAGTCTTGGCTCCGAAGTGTCCTCCCAGGGCCCAGGGTGAATACTTGCACAGGGTAAGCCTGTGATGAAGCTGAGTGCTGCGGTGCTTGTGCTGAAATCCCATCCTCTGCCTGTAGTGGCCAATTACTCACTAAATTCTTCTCTGAAATGTTTCATGCTGATGGACTATTATAAGCTATGTGCAATGGAAGCCAGGATATCTTTGAGAAGCATTTGGAAACAGAATGTGGGCTAGAACTGAAAGTTTTTGAATAGAAATAGAAAAGAATAGGAATAGAACAGAATAGAATACACCTGCAGCAATGAGACTGATGTATTTGGACCAGTCTCCAAACTGCTCTAACACTTAGTCATTTAAAAGTTCTTAGTCAAAGAATTTGGTTTCCTTGTCCTTGGTGTTAGTAGCTGGGTTTTATCTACCTAAATGAGAATGATTCATTTCAGCTACAGAGAAGTCCCCATCTTCCAGGCTGAATGTTTAAGTTAATTAGTAAATTGTCACAGGCATTCTGAAAGCATTAAGGACATTAGAAGTATTTATTTATATCAGTTTCCTTATTGAAGAAAATGGGAAAGAAAGGGCATCCTTTTTCAGCCTTCCAAGGCATAATTTATTGGATTTTTCAGAATTGTTTGCAGTGTCTGCAATATGGTGTCTCATATTAACATTTCATATGACCAGATGTTTCATTATTCCTGTTTTAGCACATCATGCTTGACCCATAGCACCTTTGGATGCAAATAACAAACAAGCTGATGCACAGTGCTTGCCTGTTAGACTGAAATAGTACAGCAAGGCTAAACTGGCTTTCATTTTTCTTATTGAGTATTATTAATTGCAATGTGTTGACTGTTAATTTAATTAAATGTTTTGTTTTAATATAAGACCATTCTTCAGTTCACTGACTATTTAATTTAATTAATTGCAAACCTCAAGATTTGATTACTCATAGTACTCCTTTAGTTAATTTTCTAGTTCATGGTTTTGACAGAAAAGCTTTCAAACTAATATGAAGGAGGGGCACTGTCTAACTGAAAAAAATAGCTGTAGCTAGAGCACAAGATTAGCAGATACTACTCAGGGTCACCTTAAAATGCTCAGAGTCCTTGTATTCACCATCAAAATCCAATTTTCAGTGAGTGGACATTAGTTAAACTTGGAAGATTCACTTGCACATGAGACATCCTTGGTACCTCTCTATGGGAAGGTAGCTGAGTTTTGTTTGTTTGTGTCTCCAAGGTTAATGAGTAAATTGTGATGTTAAGGTGAGGCAAGAGACTCTTGTCCTCTCATCACCTGCTGCCAGGGAGGTGATTGGCTTCAGCTCTGCCCCTGGCACTGAGGGTGATGGACTACAAGTGATCCTGGATTTGTGATCTTTGGGCTGCGCAGTAAAAGTGTTTTTCTTTGTGGAGACAATTCACGAGACTTCACAAAGAAATAATCTGCAGTAGTGTTTTGGTCTAGATAGGGGATATTTGAGTAAACAACCGCTAACTTTAGTAGAATTCAGGCAAGGGGTGGCCTTCATGCTCTCTCAAGTACTAAATTGTACCTTGGCTCGAGGAGCAGAGGATGTATTCAGTGGGTCCAGCTCTCCCCAAGTCTCACTGTATGTTCAGGACTCTTCAAGCTCCAATGCCCCACAAGCAGCAGGTCTTCCCCAGATTAGTGTGCCCTGCTATGCTGGGTAGCCTGAATATGGTCTAATTTGGATCCAAAAACTTCATTTGAAAACTGTTTGCTGCTTTGGTATATTTTAACTGTGGTTCAGGATAGAGCTGCAGAATTCTACTGAAGTGCAAACTGAGCATGAAGTATGGTGGTTTGTGTGTCCTTGAAGGGTTATTTCAGGGCTAAATTTGTGTGGCACAACAGAGATACGCAGACTCGTCAAAGGGAGAGTACACAGTGTCCTGACAAACCTGGAATTAGAGAATGAAGATTACTAATGGCAGTTGTTGTTTTGCCATATGCACGATGCAGGTGTACCTGAGTGCACACCATCACAATCTGTTACGCAGTTGTAATCAAGATTCATGTATAGAGAGAGCTGGCCCAGAATATGGCTCTGAGATTCTGCGCTAGTGCTGATGTGTCTTTCTCAAAGATCCCTACCAGCTCTTCAAGGAGCTGCTGTCTTCCAGCCAAGGCAACTGGTGGGTTCTGGGCCACCATTAGTAGGACAAGCCCCAGTGGCCACACTGTTGCTGACAGTTTTGAAAACAGACCATTGCAGCTGCATGAGACTGAGGCTTTTTCATTGTTGTTAGCACTCTAAAGGTTGTATGTGTTTGATAATATATAGTTTATTTCCTGGGTAGTTAGTGATTGATCACAGCTGGCAGAAGATAACTGGAGGAAGGGAAATTTAAAGTGTAAATGGAGAGGGGAAAAAAGGGAAGCTTTGAAGTATGTAATCCAGCATGTCAGGTTTCCTAGTGATCCTTTTTTGAAAGCAGAGGGATAGATGTATATGTTACGGCAGTTTGTGAGTACATTTTTCAAAGGGAGGTACTCTTAAGTGAGATTCTGCTGCTGATAATGATTCATCCAAGAGGATGGAAATGATTCTGCAGTTCCTTGTAGATCTTTAGATAAGTCAGTTGAAGAATAGCTCTCTTTGCCACAGCTAGCCAGAGCTGAGTCAATTATAGAAGGGAGTTTTATTAATAGTTAAATTAAATAACAGCTTCAGTAATGTTAGCCGCAGCAGTAGCCTTAAGTGAAGATTATGCCAATGGGTGATTTGCTGTATGCTTTCTTCCATCATTTCCATCAGGAGCACACCCTTGCTGCTGAAACTATTTGCTTTAACCTCAGTTCTATCAGCTTCCAGAAATGCTGAACAGTTAGTGCAGTGTTGTAAACAGCCCTGTACAGTCAGATTCTGGGGCTTTTACTGCTATCACAGTTCAAATAAGAAATTACATAAACTGGGCAATAAGCAAACAAGAGTATAAAGACTTTGCCGACGCTGACCTTGGGGATTGTATTGGCTGTATCTGCTTCAAGCTTCTGCCTGACTGCTCAGGATCTTCAGGCTGGAGTGTTTTCGACGTTAGGACTGTGCTTTACTCTTTAAACTTTTAATGCTGAAGTAGAGTGACTTTGGTGTGGCAGATGGCACAGCGTAGATTTCTGATACATCGCTGTTTTTTGGCTGTTGTCCTTATGGCAGCTGTGTCTGGTTAGGGAGCTCAAAAATGCCTGACAATAATTACCTTTAATTTCTGCAGGCGGCATCATGGTGACTTTGGGACTGGTTTTGTTCTTTCCTGTTTGTTCCTCAGTACCTTTTCTGCCTTTGTTAAGCTTCTGAAACAACTGTTCAGTAGAAGTTGATTTGTTGGTTGTTATGGGTTTTATCCAGAGCTCCAGATAAATTTTTTTTTTGTCTTTTCACTAAACATCTTACTAAAGGTGTGAGTTCACTTTCCATTCCCTGTTAGCCTCCTTATGAACAGTTTTATTTTCTGCATATTTAAGCTAAGTGAAGTTTATGACTTACAGCATCAAAACCCAGGTGAAAACATTTACTACTGGGATATTGGTTCATCTTAATGATAAAATACTCCACATTGAGACTCAGGGTTTTTGTAACCTTTCAAGAGCGCAGATGGCTTCTTGTGGTCATGTTAGATAACATTTTAGCAATAGGGCAGGAGGAAATGTTCTCAAATTGCACTAGGGGAGGTTTAAATTGGATATTAGGAACAAATTCTTCCCTCAAGGGTTTGTTAAGCCCTGGAACAGACTGCCCAGGGAAGTGGTGGAGTCGCCATCCCTGGAAGGATTTTAATGACATGTAGATATAGTGCTGAGGGACATGGTTTAGTGGTGACCTGGCAGTGCCGGGCTAAAGATTGCACTCAGTGATATTAAAGGTCTCTTCCAACCAAAATGATTCTATGATTCTATAAATGTGAATTCTTTGTAAATGGATTGGAGGTTTAAAGTGAAAAAATGGTTCTGAAAATAGTTTATTGATGGCTGTGTCTCAAACCTTGGAACTGGTTCAGATAAGGAGCAAGGATCTGCAGATAGGCAGGCAGCTCACACAGGTAAATTCCTCAGTGCTGATGATTGTGTTTTGAACTTCATGCAAATAAGGTGAAGTGCACTCGAAAGAGCATTCCACTTCCCTCCTCTAGGAAATAAAGTTAAGTTTATAGACTGCTTCAGCTTCTCTAAAAAGTGTGTAAACACTTTCATCATTTAGGATGACTAGTCAAAATGATAAAGCCTAAGAAGTTTACTCTTATGACAAAAAGATATTGGGAATATAATAATTAAAAATATAGAGATAATGATAAGCTCTAGCTTGATGCTATTTTACTTTTTCTATTACTGGAAATTAATTTGGATTAGTCACTTGAATACCTTCTACTACTCCTGCCCACCCCCTTTTAATTTTGCACAGTTTTTGATCTTAATGGTCTCTTAAAGGTGGTTTTGAGTTTTCCAATGTAATATTTTCCAGTACAAAAATGTTCATCCAAACCCACAGACTTCAGAAAAAGACAAAATAATATATACATTTCTAATCTAATAGTAGAGCAATGATTGTTCCAGGTTAATTGAGTTGGAACTGCTAAAATTAAAGAATTCTGGGTCTTACTGGTGTACTTGGAAATTTTGTATTGGCTAAACAAGTCAACCAGAAAGTGATCAAAGTGGCAAAATGATCAAAGTGGTAGGAAATTATATTTAAAAGTCTAATCAAAATGGATACCACTAAATAAATATTCCTCTATGTTATACATGGGGAGAAGAAAAAAAAAAAGAAAATACAACAAGAATTAAAAAACAAAACAAAACAATCTTTAGCATGGTGTACTGAAATAACTTTAAAATAAAGGTGGGTTTGCAAGTAACATTACCTAACGGGATGAAATTCTCACTGAAAAGAACTGGTTTGCTCTTAACATTCTTCAGTGGTGCATTGAGTGGTGTGATGTTACATTTGCTTTCTTTATGTTTTTCCAGGACTGACAGCAGCTGCCATGGCAGAGGCTATGAAGCTGCAGAAAATGAAGCTCATGGCAATGAACAGTCTTCATGGAGGTGGGAGTCAAAATGGAACTGAATCAGAAAACGAAGAGCTCAATTCTAACGCAGGTAGGTTACACTGTGCATGTGAACTGTAGGGGGGCTCTTAACTCCAGGTTTCCTGCATGGGAAACAAAACCAAACATCTGTTCAAGTTCACATGCTCTTTTCTTCTGTAAGCTTTGCTCTGCCAGTGCCAAATCAAAATTATTGCACTCATCCCTCCGTTTTTCCTCTGAACAGCCATCTTCTTTTTTTTTTCCTTTTTAATACCAATGAAAGTCTGTTTTAATTATGTTAGAATTTAAGATGTTCACTAAATATATTTGTAGTAATGAAAGAATTCTCCTTGGGCAATAATAAAGTGAGTAGAGTTTGCCTGTAAAGGATGGAAAGTTTCTAAAACATCAGGTTGGTGTAACTGTGATGACTTCCACAGCTCACTGGAGAAAGGTAAAGGGTGGAATGCTATATCACCAGATCTTGGCTTTTCTGCATTTTGCTCTTTCACTTAATTGATATTTGCAAGCCACAGCTGTGAAGCAAAGTCGTGATAAACCTTTCTTGTGGCCTGCCTGGCTGGAATAACCTTGGGCAGGAGACGCTAACACTGAATACACACTCAGCATTAAGCAATACAATAAGTGCTGGTGTCAGACTAAGCTGCCTGAGTCTTAAGTCCACAGGAATAGGGTTCAAAGTTTAAGTTAGAAATGGATCCTTAGAAGGGGATCTCTTTGTTTATTGTAATGTTCTTTACAGATGAATAGATTTTTGCTTGGATAGTGTAGGAACGCTAGATAAGACAGATACATTGTTGTCTCAGAAAGCTCCATGATACTTATTACAAGCTTCACTTGATTCACTTTTATTGACACAAACTGTCCTAGAGTACACTCTTACTACTTTGGAAACTTTTGCCTCCTTTGTTTCATTGCCGATTCAAGAGCAGAGGCACAGTGTAATCCCTCACTGCCTTCAGCTCTCCCATCAGCATTCACACATCTCTGAAGTCACATATGCATCTCGCTCTGACAGTTTGCTTACTTGGATGGTGTATAGTGTGTATGCATTGTACCATCAAAATGGTAATTTATTAGACCAATAAAGCAGCAGCTGGGAGGTCTTAGACTCATTTTCTAAAGGAAGAACTGAATTCATGACAAATTATGCACAAAGCAGCCTTTCCAAAAGTGGTATTGCCTTTTGCTAATTTTGTGTACTCATCTGTATTGAAGAAATCTGGCTTCTAATTCATGCATTAAACGCTTTCCCTGCTTTCTGTTTTGTAGGATGTGTATTTCTTATTCACCTCTCAGACCCTAATTAATTAGTGCATATTGAATTCAGAAAAAAAAAGCACTGAAAAGGCATATGTAACGTGTGTGACTCTCATAGTCTGTCTATAGTTCAAAATGAAGCTTCACTGAAAGCTAAGAAATATGACTGAAGATGGAATTCCTACAGAAAAGCAAGAAAGTTTTAGATGGAATAGTATTGGAGGTGTTAAAAGCTGTCCTGCAAAGGCTCACTGATGGGAATGTTCATGCTTTCTTGTATTACCCAATATGGCAAAATTCGTGTACTTCACTGGGGGAACCTGCAGTACATTAATGATATTATTTTAGGTACCTCACTGACAAGCTTTATGGGGGTCTCTCCTACCAGCCTTTCAACAGTACGTCAAGAGCACACATATTAAGTGAGAGTTCTCTGTGGTTTAGCAATTCAATGAGTTCTACAACTGACTCAATACCAATTTCGTTATTTGGAAGAAATCCCGCTGACTGCAGGGGAAGTTACAGTGAGGCCCAAGGATAAGGAGATGGTGTTAGTTTCGTAAATATCTTTCTCAGCTCTTTCCCCTTTTCATTGCTTTATTTGGTAAAGTTGCCAAGAGCAGGTGTACTGGATGGAGTAAGAATGCTGCTTGCAGACAGAGAAATAAGTCCTTAAAAATAGCTACCACTCATCACATGAAAAATTGCCATTTCTTCTCTGGTTGTTATCTGCCATGCCAGCGTTAGGATAGTGTTCGTAGTGCCGGACTTCTCTCTTTTGGAGGATCATTTTTAGCCATTTACATTAAGCAGGTACAGCAGCATGTGTCAAAAAGGAAAACCAAAAGGATGTAAAACTTCAGACATTTAGGTTTACAAAATAACTGAGAGATTATCAGATGTTCGCCATAGGGAACTCTTTGGAGACTGAGACAGGCTGTGAAGAGAGTGGGCACTTTGTTTAGAAGCTGATTTTGATTTGCTAGGAGGAGAACACTGTGGTAATTCTGTGTGCAGGAAACCTTTGCCAACTGTTTGTTTTGCTCTAGACTCTTAGTTTAAGTGACTATTAAACCCAAAATGGGAACACAAAATGAAAAAAAAAAAATTTAAAATTTTTTTACTAAGAAGAGCTAAAAAGAAAGAGGGCAAAGGAGTCAGAAGCCTCATACGCGAAAAAAAAACCGCACATTTTATTTTGGGAGAGAGACTTACAGTTTCTTTGATTTGAGGTTGTGTTTAATAGCTTCTGTAATGGCTGCAACATGACTCTGCATCTAGATTTCAGCATGAATAACAACCTGTTCATGTTTCATTTAGCTCCAAATGAGAAATTCTGTCTTTTATTGTTTTAGGAAATTAGTCTGTGTACTATTGCTCCTGGAACTTCATAATTAATCACTGAAGGTTATGGCTGTGGAGAGTTTGTGGGAAATAGATGTTTGAATGGTTATAATTGTAGCTGTCAAATCAGAAATATACAGAGCAGAGGACCTTTTACTTCCTGTGATTTTGATTTTTGTTTCTTTTTACTGTAACAAAGACTTGAAGGATTGCTGTTAAAAAAAGCAGCTTACAGAGAATGGCTTGAAGAGACTGTTGGGCTTTTACCTCAGTGTTACACACTGACTTCCTTTGTGTTCCTTCCTCCTTATTCCTGTCTGAAAGATGGCTGGAATAGCCTCTTTTGCTGTCGTTTGTTTGGAATTTAAAATCTAACCAATCAATATTAAGTCCTATTTTGGAAACGTGTCATTATGCAGGCCACTTAATAAAGAAGTGGTGAGAATGTTTTGTCATACTCACGTCAGTCCTCATCTATATCTCTTGAAGTCAGTATGAAATGATTTTGCATTTGTGCCCCAGTGTCCTTGTCTCTGTGAGTGCTTTCTAAGAATCTCTCTGTCTGAAGCCAGAATTCATACTATCAGTTTATGATCTGAAAACTGTAACTCTCAGAATCACTGCCTGTAATTCCATAGGTATTGTATTGCATTCTAGGGAGTTGCAGATGTATAACTAAATGCATCTTACAAGTGTGTCTAACAAAGTGCCACTCACTTTCCTGCATCTACTCCAGCTGGTATGTTTTTGCCATCAGATCCTACCTACCTTCTTCTTGTGGTACTACAGTAATCTAGATGATGGTGGAGTTTAGCACTGGTATATTCTAAATAACTTCTTAAAAAAATACTACTGAAAGAAACAATATAACAACCATGAAAAAATGTACCAAGAAAAAAAAAAACAACCTTGCACCTATTTTTTAACTGAAGTACTGCATTAGTGCACAGTGCTGTGAAGAATGTTGTTATACATTTGGACATTAATGTCCTCTTTCCAATCTCTCTTCAGAAAAGAGATTCTTTTTGCACCTTCCTACTCATCATATGAAGTGTTGAAGCAAACTTCTCAGGCAGTTGAAAATTCCATATTTTATCTGGCACTGTAGGTTCTCTGGCCCCACCATCCAGCCAATCTGCTAACTGTTCCTTGTGGCTTAGTGTCTGTCTCCATCTTCTTGTAGGACCTGGGAAAGAAGGTTTATTTTAGAGAACTGTGTTGCTGGGGGCTTGGGTGTCTGGACATGGGAGAAATTAATCCCTCTGAAATCTCTTAAGTCTTTATTATCTTGTTCCTTCATTATGTCAATTCCATGTGAGTCCTTGGAGACAAGAGGGCTTGATGGCAATGAGGGCACACATCAGAGGATTGTCTTGATTCTGGAGGCTTGCTGTGGTTAAGGCAAGTCATGCTGTAATAATATGTGCCAGGAGTGATGCAGCCTTTCATACTCCACTTTGGAAGATGAGTAAGATCAGGAGTTTGAAGCTGGCAGCTGAAGCCAGATGTGCTCTGTGTGTGTGTGTGTTGGTCTCTCAAAGCCCAACCACATAATCAGCTTTGTCATTCTATAGAAATAAGCTAAACAAAACAAAGCCTCTCTGGTTGCACAAAGTGTTTGTAAAGATCATCTGTTTCATCATCCTGCAGTGCTAAAATCAGATGAAAGATATTCTGGAAATTAGTGCATAATTGCCTGGGGAAATGTGAAACTTATTTGAAATCAGAGCTTTTTTTTTTTTTTTTTTCTAGTAGCATGGCAGCAGGTAATTTGTACAAGTGTGTGATAGAGCTGGATTGTGAAGGATAAATTGCAAAATAGAGTGTTGGTGATACTGCCTGAATGTCCTGTAAGCTGCACAAATGAAGAAGGATCAGTGCAGAGCAATCCAGGAGAGTACCTGTTTGTAAAGAACCTCAGTGCAAAGAATAAAGCAGTTACTTCCTTCTGTTGGCTTTTGGAGTTAGCATGCATGATTTAATAAATGTGTTTTGCTTTCCCTGGAGAGATATCAAACAGTGCTAAGTGTTTCAGTGGTATTTCCTTAGGAAGTCAAAATGTTATTCTGTATGTAGAATCTTGTTGCTTGATTTCCAGACAAGGAGCTAAGTTAGGCAGAAAAGAAAGGAGAAACACTCCAGCTTCTGGCATATGAGGATCAGAGGAAAAGCTCTTAGTAGGGAAAAAAAAAGCGTTATCTTTTTATCCTTTTTTCCCTTCAGTACCTGCCATGCAGCTTTCTCATAAATGCAAACATCCTTCACAATCTGTTTAAAAAACCACAAATACATCACTCAGAGGAATATTTAAGGAACCATCAGGAGGGAAAAAACTCATTGGTTTAATGGAATGCTGTCAAGGAAAATCAGCATCACAAACGACACAGGGGCAGAATTGATACTTTTGCACTGACATGTTAAAAGAAAATCCCATGCATTATTTAGAAAACCCAGAAATCTGTCAGCTGTATGATTGCCGAGTTAGCAGAAGCAGGAGGATGCTGCTCAAGTTGAAAAGAAATGCGTAGGCACAGATCCATATTGTAACCTTTCATGTTCTCCACCCACCGTGAATACCCAGCTATTACACGGTCAGCATTTTTCAGTTTCTCTGTTTTAAAATTTTTAAGTGCTTGAAAAGTCAAAAGAGGTGGGTCTTTTCTTCTAAAAAGCAGGATGCCGAGGCTGTTATTTTTATTGTAAGAGTAAAAATGACAAGAGCAGAGAACAGATTTTTTTTTTTTTAATCCTTGAGTGCCACACAGACTTTATGAAGTCATTTTTCCTGTTGTTAGAGCAAGTGTTTTTGTGTTACGTGAGCACAGAGTTATTGTTTCAAAGATGATCATTTCATTTAAAGAGCACAAAGCGTTTGTGCCATTAAAAAAATATAACCAGTCAAAACTACTGTTAATATTTTTGGTCTCAGCTGAAAAGCTGGTGAGGCATACGTTTGATTTGCCTTCACTGTCCTTGTGCCAGGGGGAATATATACCGTTTTGAAGAATTTAATGTGTCCATTCAAAAACTAGGTTTGGCTCCAGCCTTAGCAAACACGTGGAAACATTTAATAATTGGAGACATCTGTGCTGTTTCTGTAGACACATAGCTGTGCTGGTTGTGGTGACTGTGAAGATACTTGCTTTTCATACTGGAACTGGAGAGTAGCACATAGCAGCTCACTGGACCTCCTGGTTCACCGGGCGGTGAAGTGCAGTGAGCTGCTGGTGCACTGCTGTGGAACACAAATGGACTGAGCACTGGAATAGGCAGGACAGGTAGGAAGGAGATGAAGTTCTTGATGTGCTTTCTTCCTCCAGCATGCAGATAGTGTGCTGCGAGTATGGCTTGTGCTACAGCACACGCTGCACAGCCAATGGGACCAGTGATGGTCAGTGTCATGCAGAGACACAGCTTGAAAGCTCTCCTGGAGGTCAGAAATTACTTCAGAGCACTTCATGGCTCCTGTTTAGCCCATCAATCTGGAATGTGTTTCTCTGAGAGAGATTGGGCACTCCAGTAGGACCAGGCCACTACAGTGTACATCTCAAAACCCCCACACTAGTGAAGCTCCTGCATGAGACATCGGTTCTTCAGGCCTAATTCAGCCCTTGCTGAGGCAAGAGAGCAGCACACTGATGTCTCAAGTATTGACTGTCCTCTAGGTAATGAAGGCCTGCATGGCTCCACAGGTGACTGGCTGTGAGAGCAAGCTCTGCATAGGAGTCCTTATCCCAAGGCCATAATAGAAAATGAGTATAGTGATGAAGAACAGTGGCTTTTAGGATCCACTGCCATACACAGGCTTGGAGGTGTGGTTTCTTGGAACTTTCTTGAACCCACTTCCAAGTGATAGCTAAGAAATTGCAAGCTTTCTTCTTCCATGAAAATGGAGTGAAAGAACTAAACCATTCATATAACACTAAGGCTTTAAAAAACTTCACCCATTGCTGCTTGTCAGGAGATGTCTGCAGCTGCTGAACGATACAGAGCAATGAATTCCCTGCAGATAATGCCAGGGAGGCCTTCCTGGAGCTGGCAGAAGGTTGATCTGCTCTTCTCCTTTTTAAAGTACAGCTCCTCAAGCATTAGCCAGGGAGTGAGGAGCTGTTTGCTTGGCTCAATCGTGCTTGCTTTGTATTCTGCTGTTTTCTTGTCCATTTCTTCCTAATGGTGATGGCTTTCATGGGCCCCTCTGTGTGTGAAGCTTGGAAACAAGGTGCACAAACATCTGTTTCTTTGCCAAATCGGGGGTTTGGGGAGAGTGTGATAGTTTCAGCTGTGTCACCTCACCACTGGGCACAATTGAAATATCAAGAACTTTAGGATGCTTTAGATACCCACAGTTTTGGTGAAGTTTGTTTTTCTTTCTTTTCTGCAAACTATTTTAAGGTCCCATTTTAGGTACGTTCTACATGTCGAATGCATATGAGTTCTTTAACTGTCCACTTAAATATGGATGTAACTATAGTAAATATATAGGATTCACACATAAATTTTGATCCATCAGCCAATATTTACATATTTGGATTGACTAACACCCAGCTCTGAGAAACTTGCAGTTTTAAAACTGCTAGAGGAAATAGAATTTCAGACAACTTAGAATCATAGAATGGTTTAGCTAGGAAGTGACCTCAAAGATCTAGTTCCAACCCCCCTGCCATAGGCAAGGACACCTCCCACTAGAACTTCTGAAACTGAAGTGTTCTGTGCTTTTCTCTCTAACTCTGAGACATCTTTTTCTTTGAGAGACATTTCTGTTTCAGATTTTGGATGCTCATCTCATACATGATGCAATTATCTGATGTTTATATAATACAGGCCAGTGTCAACTACTTCGCAGATCAAGAGAATTTAGATATTATCTTGTATAGACTTAGGAAACTTCTTATGAAATGTCTGCCTATGCAGATGCTTTTTGAGTGGGTGACTCTCATGACAATTGGATGCTGCTAAATGTTCATGAATGGAGAATATATATACTTGTAAGTTTGTATTTCAGCAGTTCAACATATCACACAATCTGCTTCCTCAGTGTATTTTGGCTGTTATCTTATTTCAAGTCAAAGAACTGCTGCTCCTTTTTTCCAGAGCATAAAGAACTTTTTTTTTTTTTTTCCCCATAAAGCACAGAATTTCTTACAATGATTTCTAACTTTTACTGGAACAAATTTAATATAGAAAATGAAGATTCATATCTATCAAGCCCCCTCCTTTCCTAACGCCAAATAAAATACCTCTGGGTGCACACAGTGTAGTCATAAACAACCTCTCTAGATTCTTGCCATATCTGCTATCAGAACTAAGTGCAGCAAAAGATAAACTAATGACAAAATGCAAATGGTATGGCTACACCGCGTAGAATTGAGAGCTTTCGCATGTCTGTCACCTTTCAGATCCTTTACAAATTTATAGCCTCAGAGTGCAGAGGTCTAAATCTTCAAAGCTTGGAAAACAGAGGTGCAGCATGAACTAATCTTCATTTTTCCCCTATCTTCTTACAGCAGCACTAATGGAAATGTATTTTGTTTAATGACTCTGAAATCCTGTTTGTAATTAGATGTGGGAATTGGTCTTACTTTGTAACAGATGATACTGGAATAATAATATGAGAGATGCTACGCTGAGACCACTATCCTCCTAAATCTATATCATTTTTCATTTTATTGACAGGAAATGTGTTCCTGGAACAAAGAGATTGATTTTAAAGAGCAGAAAAGGAATGTCTAGTGAAAACTCAAATGAAAACATTTTAGCATTACTTTAAGAGCATCACAAGAGTACATTAACCTTTTAACTTTATTTTTAATTTTAGTAAACAGTCTTCTTATAATTGTTTCTTTTTCACTGACAGGATCTTTGAACTAATGCACCAAAATGTGGGAACTTTAATTAATGGCAGGGTGCATACAATTAAAATGCATATCGTATTTCAGAAGGATTATTCAAAATAATTAATTTTGTCTGTTAAAACACTTTTGCAGTCGTAAATGAAGCAATTAGGAGTGGGCACAGAACACGTGAGTGCTGGCTGAGCTCACACAATCCCTTTGGAGTATTAGTTGTCTTACCAGATCTTTATGTCATAAATCATTTTGGCCACTGTAGTGCCAAGGCTACCTTTTTTCTTTGCTGTAATCTTCATATTTGTTAGTAGGAGCAGATAGTCATGGTCAATACCAACCCAACAAATGAAAGCAGCTTGCTCAGAAGAGTCCCTCATTGAGACAAGGTCTCCTGTGTCTCTGCAAAGCACAGGAGCTGCTGCAGCACTCTCTATTTGCCAGAAATGCACCAAATGTAGGACTTCAGTGTAAGATTTATTCAGATCAGTAGAGGTTGGATGCACTGCACTTCTAAAAGGAAGGTATCATTCCAGCTTAGACATTTTACTAGGCTTCTGCCTCTGCTGAAGGCTGTGGTGTCAAGAGTAGTGCCCTGTCCTTTGGGAAGCTGCTCTCTGCAGGCAGGTGTAAGGTGAGAACATGTTTGCAAACATCTCTACCTTTCTGGTCTTGATGCTTAGTGAAAAAGGGAGGGAAGGAAAGAAAGGAAGCAATGAAGGGAATAAGGAAGGGCAAAAGAAGAGGAAGGAATTTAAAAAAATTATTGAGATCTACCTGTCTGAAAGGCATTTTGTATTTTCTCTTAAATCATTGCTGCATAAAATCAAAAGCAGTGCTGGGAGCAGAAACCATCAACTGATGATCAGATGACCTCTGGCAATCAGGGATGCCAAAACTACTAAGAAGTAGGCTTAGTGATCTGCAGATTTTCTGCAGTGCTACCAAAGAGCAAGGAGAGTGAAGTACCGTATGTCCAATACAGCTTTTCTTTTTTGTGGTCTTTCTATGTACTCTGATTCAACAGTATCTTGTCTGCCTATCACCTTGCACAAAGTAACATATTTGTCTAAACATCATGGTGCATTAGCATGATTCACCAGTGTGTTCTGGTTTCCTGGTTGAGAGTGCAAGGATGTTCAGGGTCCAGCACACAAAGAATTAGGAAGCATTAGTTATATTTGCTTAGTTAATACTAATGAGTCAACTTAAGTCTCACCTTAATGTTATTTTAACAATAAAAAGTACTTTAACATTTTAATTACATTATGTTGTCTGGAACATTCTTGTTCTTGTTAAGGCATATATAAGTTAGGATGAAAACTGGCATATTATCTTCGATGTAGGCCACATGCTGAGCAGCCCCCAAAGGATGTCATTGATGGTGATACAGCTGCCAACAGCAGGAGTCTCCTGAATGACAATTTTAATCAGATTTTTTTAAAAAGTCTCTTAACGGACAGTTAATTTGTGTTTGAGGAGAGAATGTTTGTGGTGTGATCATTTGAAATATCTTCTTGCTCAGAAAAGTAGAATTAACCCCAGAAAACCCCATTTTAGTAATGTGGGGGTTTAGTTAAGGATTCAGTACTAGATTTTTGCAGAGTGCCCTGAGCTGACATTTTTGCTGCTGAGATTCAGTAGCAGTTTTGCTTGCAACAGTTGGCGCAGTTTAAATGTCTAGCTGATTTGTGAATTTGATGAGACATGAGTCACGGCGGGCTCCAGTCATTCTGTCTTTGCCTCACCCACAAAGGAAGAGGCAGCACTAAGTTCTGGAGCAGGGACTCCAGGGGTAAACAGGACACGCACCGACCAGAGCCTCATTACTTTTTATAGAGCACCTTGCCTATCTTGTATAGTTACATTCAAGTTCTGTTTTCTTTTCTAAAGTTTTGATCCATAAGGAAATTAGGATTATGCATTAATTTCTCTGATTTTAAAAGCAAGCATCTGACAGCTTTGCATAATAGGTCATGCTTTCTGCTCCATATTCTGTTTAAAAAAAAGCTGGAATCCAAAGTTGTGAGTGACATTTTGGTAGAATTTTAACAAGTACAGTCATTACCAAATTAAAAATAGATACAGGTGGGTAGTCTGTGGTTTTAGTTCTGTTTAAAAAAACCCAGCCCCGAACTGTATACAGGAGCAGCAATTTATCAGATCGTTCTAGTCACAGTGATGAAAAGCCAGCAACGGTGTCTCAGACCAAGGGTGAATGTTCCTTTATCACCAGAGTCTGCCAGAAATCTTTAATTTCCATGGCTGCGACATCTTTTTCTCAAATGAACTTAACTTTTCTTAATTTCTTAGAAGCCTAATTTTGATTAATAAGAGCACCGAAGAATATTAAAATCTGGTCCCTTTAGTCATGAAGAAGAAAATCTTGTTGGCACCATATAACTGAAGCTGCTAATTTGTCCATAATCTAAAGGGGAGATGCATGGGTTTTTAGTATGTGTTTCAGATCCCATCTTAATGTGTTCATTATCTGGAAAATGCAACCAGCAGTGTGTGAGCTGGGAAGTAATTCAGAGGTGTTTTAGGGTGGCCACTTTGTGTGTTAGTTTCTGCAGGTATGTGTTTCATTTTGGGAGGAGCAGATAGCCTGCACCTCATGGCTTTAGACCAGCAGCATCTTCTCAGACTGTGATATTTTCTTGAAGAGAAGTGGTAGGTAAAGCTTTAGGTGAGTGATTCTTGTAGCTCAAGAAGAGACTATAATGGAGGATGATGATCTTGTGTTGTGCTTCAGAGCCCCAGGCCATACCCTGCAGTGTGCTGTGTTAATGTTGCAGTGTACAGATCTAGAGCAGGGCCAGATGGAGTTTAGCAGTGGCAGATGAGTTCAGGATGGGCCGTGTCACCCTGCAGATTGGCACTGCCTCTGGTTCTGGGCTCTGTGTTGCAGTTTGTAGTGTTCAGGATCATAGGAAAACAGCAATTTGAGGCTTGTTTTCTTACCCGTGCTGTCAGTGAAGCAACTCTGCCAGTGTCCTGTCTGTCTGGTAGTTCTTCAGCTTAATCTTACAGGCTTACTAACTGTGCCCATTGTCCTAATGTTTAACCTACGTTTTCCTTGATTGTTATTCCTTGCTGCTTCTTGTTCTGTGCACTGTGGGTACAGAGAACCATTTATTCCCTTTTATTACTGAACATCTTTTTTATCAAGAGGAGATTTTTTTATGAGTCTCTTGTCTTCCCTCCCCTACAGTAAACAAGCCTACTCTTTTGAACATGCTCCATACTGATGATTTTCTTGGTCCCTGGTCAGTTCTCACTGCACTCCTCTGGCCTCTCTCCAGGGGATTCATATCTTGCTGCTTCCCAGCCCAGCACAGTGCTTGAATCAAGGCTGTGCCAGTGCTCAGGGCAGCAGAGTAGAACAGGAGAGGGCAAAACAATTTCTTCTGGTTGTACACGGAGCTATACATGTGTGAAACTCTGCTGTCCTGACATTTCCTGGAAGCAGGCCTGAGCTCCTCTGCACCGTAGCTGCTAGATCTTCTCTCTTTTTAAAAAAATACCTAGTTTGCAGAAGAGCTACACTGGCAGTTTGTGGGGGTAGCTATTTCAGCCTTTCATCTGTTCTGACGAAAATTTCACATTAATCTCTTCTATGTATTCCAAAGGTTCAGATAAATTGTGATCAAAATCCAGAGTCTGGGATAGGTTGGTTAGTCCTGTCCTCTGCACTTATGGTGTAGACTCTTAATATATTAGCATCTGCCTTTGAATGCATTTCAGTCACTTGAGTTTGGCCGTTTTTTAGTTCATTGTATCTTAACAGATTGACTGGGGGTACATCCTGAAGGCAAATTAAAATTGTTAGTTGCAACTGAAAATCAACATTTCCTGTTTAGATTATGTGCATTTTTTAAGCTGTACAGAGCCACCTGCAATTAATGCTCTTTGTTGTATATCTTCTGTATTTACAGGATATTTGACAATAAAACCTTTTTGACATTTAATCAGTAGCAGAGTTGTTCCACCCTCATTATATATTCATTAACTTTATCACCAAGACAAGGCATAAATGTTGAGCTTGCCTTTAAGATGCATTGATATTTAGAACCTAGAAAACTCTGTGTGTGTGTGTGTGTGTGTTTGTTCTATATTTGTGCAATATAAAAATGGGAGTAGATTGTTTTTAAGTAGATACTCAGGCTGCTGTAAAGAAGGAGGCCAATGAAACCTGGTGACTAGTGAAACTTCAGCATACTTGTATGGAGCTCTATATTCCATTGCCCATGTCATGGGACAAGTATTTTAAAACCAGAGGCTGCATTTCCCCCTTTTACTCTGAGGATTATAATAATAGTTAAATTGTGGTTTACATTCTCATTTCAGATGGAAAGTTGAAAGGTATTGGGAATAAAAGTGCCTTGCAGGTTGCAGTGGGCCTGGTTTCTGATTCACTATCTCAAGTACTTGATGTAAGGAGGATTTTTGGTTTTTCATCCTTGAGAAATATTCCCCTCTCCAGTATTTTTCTTGATTTTGACAATGCAGGTACTGTTCGAAAGCTGAATGCAGTTTTATTCCCCATCTGTGTAAAATCCTAAATCCAGGAAGAAAAGTCCTTTAGAAAAGATTAGAATAGCTGGCATGAGTAAGATCTTGAATTTACTTTTTTATAAATACCAAATGTATCTGAGTATATAGTGTGTCTTAAATAATATTTCTGTGTTAGTTAGAGATTAAACTTTAATAGAAAAATATTATCTGAACAGAAAGGGATGAAACTTGTAGGTATCTTACATTTAGGAGGATAATCTCTAATGAGCCTCTCAGAATTTAAACTCTGTGGTGTTGTCTTTAGAAGAAATGTTCGCGTTGTTCTGTTGCTAGCAACTGATACCAATTTTCTGTGGAACTAACTTAACAGCTCTTCTTTCTTTGAAACTGCCTTGAATAATTACAGCCCAAACCCTGCCCCTACTATGTAAACGGAAAACCCAAGTCGTAGGATAGCAGTGAATCTTCAGTTTGGATTATTTTTTAAAAAAAGTATTTTATTTATTAGATGCAGTTATGGCAGTGAAATAAATGGTTGGTGCACTTATACAACATCTCACCTTCAAAATTTAATCATCTACAAATGCTATTTATATTTCATAAGCTTCTTCCCCTTTAATATGATTCATTAAATAGCCCCCCTCTTTTTTTTCCCCTGCTCTTTGTTCATCTATTTTGGATGTAGACTCCAGGCATTTATTTCCCTTCTGTCTTAACGTGTGAATGATAGACTCATAGAATCATTCAGGTAGGAAAAGACCTTGTTGAGTCCAACCATTAACCCTGCAGGGACCAAGTCCACCAAATGCACGGTGTGGTTGATGGAAAAACATTTTTAAAAGGAGTTCATACTATTTTTGAAAGTCCAAAACCAACAGTTTGAAATGGCAGCTGGAACTTGCCTATTCCATTCCAGATTTGACCTGAAATTGTCCCAGAGACTGATTTCTTTCCAAGAACTTTGTATTTTCGGTACGGGTGTGTCCAGATAGACAACTTCCTTCCAGCTCCTCCATTTGTAGTCATCTTAATTGTCTACATGCAATAACTTCTAATTCAATTAAGACTAGCAGTGTTCCACATTAGCCTGTCTGCTAAAATCCATCCAGTATACTATAAAAAAGCAATTAGTTTGGTAATATCAATTTAACAAGTTTTAGCTCATTAACCTTGACACCAGCAGTGCTGGAGAGAGGACCATTTTGACACTTTTCTCAGCATATACCAGGGAGCTCTGAAAATCTGGTGAAATCTATGGCCGTTATCCTCAGTTATCAGCTAGTTGTGTGCTAGCTTTCTTTATGCAAACACCTCATAATAAGCCACAAATTACACCTTTTTGAGTCAACTTCATGGACTGGGGTAGTGTTTATTGAGGAAAGACTTGTTTTCCATTAGGAATTCTATGTTCTTCAGATGGCACTGTAACAGCATTGACAGCTATTTCCTACATTTCATTTTTCAGATAGGTACCATTCCAACACTGCTTCTAAGAAGCTTACCTGAAGTGGGACAGAGAAATAATTTTGTGAACATTTTAGTGGCTTAGTGTATTGCACAAATGCTTCTCCAGTTACTTCTTTTTGCTTTCCAGGTTCACTTTTGAGAACTCACAGTTAGATTTATAATAGTGTTGCTGTTCTGTCTTTAGAAATTTTACATTATACTGCTGTAGGTACCATTATAAAATGGGAAAATGAGCAGTCATTTGAAAGTAGGGCACAAATAAAGAAAAAATATAGTGGTCAAAGTGCTGCTGTTTGTTGTGTACTTCTATACTCAAACTGGATGTGTCTCAAGTTTCAGAATCGAGAAGAGGTAGAGCAAAACTCATGTTTAGCCTCCTAATACAGCTGTAAGCCAGAGGCTTTGGAAAACAGTGAGAAAGGATTCTACAAAACCACTGTATTTTCTTAGCTTCACCTAAAGCTTTGCAGTCACCGTGAGTCTGCCACATTTTATGGTTTGGGGATTGGATTTTGGTGTGAAGAGAATTAGCACCCATCTCTGAGGAAGAGCTGCATGAGATAGAGGAAAAAGAAGAGGGACTTAGAGAAATATTTTAATGTGGAAGTGGGAAATCAAAGCAAGATGAATATGGAAAATAGAATATTTCATTTGCAGCTCTGCCTTTGTCCTATTAATGTGAAGGGAAAAAAAATATTGTGTTTATTTCTGTCACTTCTCTTTGTATCACTCAGAAGATACAATTTACTACCTGTTAGGTCATGGAGGTATTGTTGAAATGGAAGTATTCTTGAAGGTTCTGTGTCCAATGACCTATTGGGTTAGGGAACAGTTTTGATCCTTTTTCTCCTTTTTCCTGTGCTTAAGTAGGTCTCCATCCAGAATGGCCCCAGAATGGGTCTCCCCATCGCACTGTGGTTTCTGCCACAGCCTTTTCCCTCCCGCCTGGCTGCAGCGTGTGGCCCTCAGCCAGCAGTTGTTCTCCACAGGGCAGCCAGTGCTGCTGCTGGCAGTGAGGGCCAAGGGCCACACATTTCTCAAATGCTAAATAAAAGGCAAGTGCTGGACTGGGCATTGTTGACTGCGGCAATGCTGACACACGTCAGGAGCACCCACAGAGAGGTGTATTTTGGCTTTGTTTGAGAGCACTCAACCCTGTGTGATCCCAGGAGATGGAGGCTGCCAACATGAGTGTTGGTAAGAGTGTACAGCTGTGGTGCAGGTGTGAGAAAGCAGGGCAGAGCCGGAGGGAGCTGTGGCTGCCTCTCCAGCCAGGACACGGACATTTGTTCCCAGTGGAAAGCCAAAGCCTTGCTCAGTGTGGCTTAGTTAATGTGTGTGCTGTACACAGTCACAAGATTAAAGATTAACTTGGAATACTTTGATAAAGTGTCAAGCCAGGAGATGGACAGCAAAGAATCTGTACTCATTTACAATGTTAATGAGAGAAGAGTTTCAGCAAAAGACCAGAGATGTAATATGTGCCATTTGAATATTGCAGACTCATAAAAAATGCCCTGTTCTGAGTTATATGTATAAAGGTTTACTTCAGCTGAATTTTCAGCTCCAGTAAGATGAAACAAGTTACATTTAAATTTAAGTGTAAACTGTAATTATTTTTTTTCCCTCATGGCAAGTTTGCCTCATAAAAGGTGGAATATGTTTTGTCTTTCATAGGTATCTAATCCAAACTGAGAAAGTACATTGGACAAGGCTAATCTGTAATTTCAGTTGATCTCTGGGGAGTGGGGGAACAGAGCAGTGTTGAGACAGTAAAGTTTTGCATATGGAGAAAATGAGGAGGAGAGATTATACTTTGCCAAAGTCCTCTGAGTCTGGAAAGGGAAAGGGATCGCTTCAAATGCTTTCAGCTTTGAGAACATACCAAGGAGCCACACTCTACACTGCAAAACAACTATGCTGAAAATCCACATTACAGAATAGATCTATCAAGTTGTTCTTCTTTAGAACATTTAACATCTTCCAACAGATACCCATATCCTTTCTATGAACAGGAACATTGCCTTTATCTAAGGAATATTTTTAAAGTAGGCCAAAAATATTCTTTTAGTACCTGGAGACAACATGGCTGCAGGAAAAAGTGCAGTTTTATGAGGACTCTAAGGCTTCAGTCAGAGAGAATCAGCTGTATATGAAAGCAGAAGATAGACATGTGAGTAGTCAGGGAGACATGTCTGTAAACCAAAGCTGCCTCTGTAAATATTGGTTTCTTTTCTAAAAGGGGATCTTAGATTCTTTGCCGTTTGTGACATTGTTGTGGCACTCTGAAAGAGTGGCTTTTCTGCTGGCAAAGGTGACCTTTGTGTGTTCACATTAAACTGTGTGCACATTGAATGTGCATATCCATGAATGTATCTCAGTGTATGCAAAAGAAGAGCTACAAATCAGATTTGTGCCTTCTATTTGGGAGCTTTGTAGTCTGACCATGTTCAATTTGGATTTAAATACTTTTGGAGGTGTTCAGACTTGATCACTTGGCCTCACCTAAACAGTACAGCCTAGAAATAAGGCTCATCTGGCCAGCTGTCTTTGTATTAAATGTGTGACTAAAAATCCATCACTCCTAAGGTCTTTCATGAAGTGTTTCTTTTATGTTATTTCACTCAGTATTTTTTGAGTGATATTTTAAAATGCTTGTTCAATTTGAAAAATGGAGGCCTGGCTGCAAAACATGGGGCTGGACATTAAAGAACCTGTATTTTAAGGGAATTATACTCTGGGGTTGTTGTCTGGCCAGTGGCATGGATGTAATATATTTACAGACTGAGACACCAGCTATGGGTACCAAAGACATTCAGAACTTTGTAACAGTCAGGGTTCTCTGTAGCAATGAGGGAAGCAGAAGCCTTCATCCTTTTGGTTAAACCCACAAAACCAGCCCCACTGCCACACAAGAGCTTGTGGTGTCAGATACTGTGCTGTAGGTGTGCTCTTGCAGAGTGCAGTGCTCTTTAAAAAATCTCTTTCCCTTTCCTTCTTCTTCTTTTTTTTTTTTTTTTAATACTAAATACTGCCTAGAATCTCAGATATTGAAATCACATCTTCAAGCTTCCTAAAGTAAAGAGCTTTGGGAAGAGTGTATTTGTCATTATGTTTAATTTGCACACACCTCACCAAAGAAAAGGCCAGGGGAGCTAGGCCGAGAACACAGCTGTACAGGCAGCTCAACTAATTGCCTCTCCATCCTCAACCTCATTTATCTTCATTTCTTCCCAATTATACCAAATTATCAATAGTCTCTGTTGCATCAGAGTCTTAATCCCCTTTATTCAGGCAGCATTAGATAGTGGCAGATGAATTCTTGGAGGGAGTCAGGGTAAACAGCCATGAAATGCCACCTCTGGCAGATGGCATTGCTCACAAGAAATGTGACAAAACATTTGGAATTTGTTACTAGGCACTAGTATGAGAAGGCAAGCTGTCAATATTTTTTTAAATGATAATCAAGGTGATACATACTTATACCACAAGCAGAAATGAATCCTGTCCAAAACCTCAAGCTTAGTTAAGTTCCACTTGGCACTGTACTGTTGTTATTTTCTTCCTGAAGCCTCTCACTTTTTTCTTCCTAAGAAATATTTTCACTTTATCTGCTATTGATATCAATATTTTAATAATGTTTGTTCTGGTGATACTATTCATGGTTTCATATACCTCAGAAAGAAATATTAATTTGAGGATGTAGACTATCCTTTGCACAATAACAAACTCAGGATGTATTTTCTTGAGTAGTTTCTTTGACACTGTTGGTCTTATCTAGCGGTTTGATCCTGCTCTTTAGAGAAGCTAATGCAAAGCTCCTGCTAATACTCATTGAGGAGAATTGTACTAGAGATTAGATAAGAGTACCTAATGGCTAGGTTTGCTGAGTTAGAAAAATAATCTGAAAATCAAAGATTGATGGAATGTACAAGCTGTCCAAGTGCTGTGGTGTAGGTATAGATTCAGCTATGAGCAAAAAGGAAAGTAATTTTTAAAGGAAGTATGAAATTGGTTGCTAATATAGTTCCAGATTGTTTTTTCCCATGTTATTTTTAGGCTGGCATTAAATGGAACTGAGAAGATTTCACTGCAGGCCTTTTATGTGAATTAGGTTTGCTCACAGGCTCTTCTGGTTTTGGCAGTACTCTAGATTTTTTGGAACTCAGTAATGGCAGGCATAAAATCGGTGTATCTTTGGAATTAGTTTATACCTTGCTGGTGTTCCCCATACTGACATAGCTTGCTGGAGCTGTGCGAGCATCTGTGCTTACTGATCCTTTGTGGAAACAGGGACTTAGGGCAGGAACACTAAAGTGGAGAGATTCTGCAGTCATTCAGCTTCAGTTTTAAAGGCTATTAGGCATCCCTTTGTAGCCTCTCATTTGCTAGGAAAATCTCCAGCATCCTTCAGTTCTCTGTAGATGCTTTAAGTTGCAGCAGTTTGGAAGGTTGTCCAAATGTGTGTGTCTGAAGTGCTGCATGCTGTATTTAATCCATTCAAGACTATACTTAGTATTACACAGAGTTCTTTCAGCATTAGGTTTTGAAAATACTATAGATACATAATTCATTTATGTCACTACAAATTAACTCAGAAGATTACAAGCTGTAACTTGAACTGTTCAGAATAATGATTTCAAAGAAACACTAAATGAGAAGTTGCTGAAACTGAAATCTGATTTTGTACTGTAGCATTACCTGTGGGTGTCAAGATGTTCTCAGCGCCTCTCAAAATCAAACTGGCTAGTTACAGTCACACTAAAAATGTACAGTACAGCTATCTCAGGGGTTGTTATATGTTGGAGAATATTAAGTGATTTAAAAAACAAATGAATAAACAAAACAAATGTTAAACAAACACCCCTAGCCCCATAGTCTGTGGTGAGTAATGGCTGCAGTCATTGAGTTTAGAAGGATGTATGTTTTATCCTTTCTGGCAGACAGCCCTGCAGACTCTGTTCAAGATCTGAAAGTTAAGCTGTTTTTATTTCTGGCTTGTGCATCATCAACAGTAATAAAAACATGACAGACCAAAATGTTGACCTTACTTCTCTCTGTGAAATGCATGTGTTCCTGGAGACAGACTTTGGGCCTACAGTAGAAAATGGGGATTTCTGTTGTTGCTGTCAGTGGTCCTAACCCACTGTTCTAGTACAGTGTTCTTATTTTTGCCTAGAAAAATATGTAGCAATAAAGTCACACATTTATTACTGAAAATGTCAGCAATTACAGTTTGTGAGAGTGGACCAGAATCCTGTGGTTACATTTCAGAATAGTATTGAATGTTTACAGGCTGTTCTCTCTCTTAAGTTCACAACCTCTTTGGATGTACATAAGCTTTCCTTTGTCACAAGCAGGTTCTGTGAGCTGTCAGGAGCAGGGCTGTGCCTGACCCAGCTTTCTGGTAGGAAAGCAAAGATACATTGGCTGCTCGCTAGCTCGAACTTGCTGAAGTTCCTACAACAGTGGAGGTCATTCATTATCTCTCAGGAAAGAGATTGCAGATGCTTTTCATACTGATGCAGACCCAAAAGAAAGTTCAGACTTCAAATCTCTCTAATTCTAGGAATGATACTACACATTGTATAGAAGAAACTGAACATGGGTCTGTTATTAAATCCACTACAAGAACCAGAAGTTGTCAGAGGAAGGCAGCAAATGCCAAGTTAAGCCTCCAAGACACACCTGCAAAAAAAAGGAAGTAGCTGTTCATACAGTACATCACCAAGCTGTGGAACACCTTGCTACAGGATATTGTAGATGCAAATACTTGGCATCCAGTTAATTTAATGGAAGAAAGATCAATTAAAGGTTATAAAATTGAAGGAGAAGATCTCTGTTTCAGGAAGCTCCTAATGCAGAAGTTGTTGGAGAGCATTCTGGGAAGTTGTTGCTCTAGGTTTCCTCTGTTTTTAATCTCTCTGGTGTGTGTTTGCTTTTGGCCCTTGTTCGAGGCAGCCACTCTGGGAGATGTTACTCCTTTAGTTACATTACCCTTCCCTTCTGAAATGTCATGACTGATTTCCACTTAGGAAGCCATAAACACCTAACTATTGATAGGAAGATTACAGGCTTTTCCCTGACACCCCCACCTTTCATCATCACATGGTTAACTATCCGGTAACAAAGAAGCAAATGTTTCATTTATTAATGACCAGAACTTTTCTTCAGCGTGTCACCTTCCTAGCCAAGAAGCTACTTGTTTCAACTAATATTTATGCATGACTACATAAGTAAAAGAAAAGTGGGGAGTGGTATGGAGAGCTAGCTTTGAGAAGTGCTTTCAGATATTGGTGCTTTTAAATGAAAATTAGTATATTCATCTAACTTTCTGAAAATGTAATGCTTCATCTTGCTAAATCAAGCTTTAATGGTGTGCTGTGGTGGTACAAGTTGAATCAGTTGACCTGTTTGAGGTATTTTTGGCATTTCATTGAAGATACTTCCTCTTGGAGCAGTTTCTGTTTTTATCAAACTAGACCCTTACATCATACTGTGTTTTCTTTATTTACCCTGCATCTTTTTATTTGCTATGCAACATTTTCCCCATTTCCCTATATCAGTTCCTCGAGGAGAAGACCATCCACACTTCAGCAGTAGCCACAGAAGACTGTTTTTGAGTCTGCAGCCAGTAGTTCCTCTACACTGGTCTTAAAAAGCAGGAGAAAGCACCCTGGCATCTTTTAGTAACCATCAGCATTTCTGTGTGTGTCATTGGAAGGGATGAATGACCCAGGCCAGAAGAGAGGTTTTACACTGTTAATGAGCGTTTGACACCGAGTGCCTGATTTTAGCTGTGAGATTTCTTTTTGACTGGGAAGGCCCATTGTAGGACAGTCTGACTTTGCAAGGTAGCTGGCAATAAGGAGACTTCCCAGAGCTTGTGCTTTAGCACTATAATCATCACTTGTAATTTGTGAACTTCAGATTTGGAACTTGGATTTGCCACCTTACTTCTTTTTCTTTGTTCATTTTAAAGGAAGCAATTGACAGTTTGGGAGGGATAATTTGATCCCTAAATAAATAGCACGTCTCTGCTTTTATCTTCTGAAAAAGTATCATCCTGGAATTAATTGTTCTTAATTAAATTGGCATCAAATATTCTGACATATTCCCAGTTATCTGCAGTATCCTGTTTGCTGTGAAATAAGCTTTGATTTTGCTGTCATTAAGACTTTTCAAAAAGTTTAGAAATTATATTCAGATTTCAGATGCCTTCTTATTGTACAATTATCAACAGATTACTTCACCTAAGTTGTGACAGACATATTTTTTAAGTATGACTGACTGATGGACAGATTGGGAATTGCTGAATTAATGGGCACATTTCAAAGCTTTGGCAGGGCTAAGCAGTAATTACATCTGCTGAACCACTTGATAAGTTTTTGGAAGTAGCCCAGTAAAACCATCACTGGATTTCTTGAGGTTTAATATCTTACCCTACACACTTTCATGGCTTTCTTGTAGGGCACAGTCCAAGAGTTGATGAATACACACAGCTAAGCAAGTCAGAGCGCCAAAGCTTTAAATGCGTTGCAGAATTCCAGTTTGATTTTTCAGGTGGGTGTCCTGTTTTGGGGGACTGATTAAAACTCTCATTCCCACTTGAAAATAAGTAAGTTTATTTGGGATTAATAAAAGACCACAGAAAGTGTCACTCTTGTGTGGTCTCCATGAACAACATAACCTTCTGCCAACATAAAGGACAGAATTGAGGTGAAATGGGTCATAATCCTGATCCAGACATTCAAATGCTGATGCCATCGAAAGAGATTGTAGGCTGAAGTGTTTTCACAGCAGAGAATATCCTGTGTAGCCAAAGAAGCAGCCATTTCCCACAGTATCAAGGCAAGCTCAGGATATTAGTAAAAGCAAGTGGTCTGAGACACCTGAAAACGCTGGGGCTGGGAGGGCTGGCACATAGGCTCCTGTTGGTTTTGGTGTACTGTGCTTTTGGGTGAACCAAAAGCTTTCAAAGGTCACTTAAAAGTCAAAGGTGTTAAGTGCTTTGAATTTTAAGGTAAAAAAAAATGGTACCAGTAATTAAATCTTTGTTCACTGGTTGATTTTGTCCCTGCTGGCTGCAGGGGAGGTTGGACTAGATGGTCACTTGCTCCCTGTGATAAGACAAGGAGCAGTGGATGGGAGCTGAAGCACAAGAGACTCCACCTCAACACAAGGGGGAACGTCTTGACTGTAAGGGCCACAGAGCACTGGCACAGGCTTTTCGGAGAGGTTGTGGAGTCTTCTTCTCTGGAAACTTTCAAGGCCTGTCAGGATGCGTTCCTGTGTGACCTGAGCTAGATTGTCTGGTCCTGCTGTGGCAGAGGGGTTGGACCCAATGATCTCTTTGGGTCCCTTCCAACTCCTAACATCCTGTGGTCCTGTGATCTTTACAGTTCTTTCTCAAACCAAACTGTTCTGTGACTCCATGAAACTAGCAGTGCTGAAATAGTAATGCTGTGAATCCTTTTTTCTTTGCAGCTGATATTAGGCTTAGTCTGCCCAACAGCATGAAAAATGTGTTTTAAAATAATTTTGGAATAAAATTGGACATTGAAGATGGTATTGCTTTGAACAATTTGAGTTCCATTTTTCAGAACTGTATCACAACAAAAAATAAGATGAGAGACATAGATTGAAGCAGTGTGCTTGTTCAATTCAGAGGTACCCCTGACAGAGTGCATTTCATTTAGCTAGACCGGACGGTTTTAAGGCTGATAAAATGCATTTGAAACCAAATGAAAAGAAACTGTCACCAAATTGAACTTTGATTACTTTCTGGAGGTCTTTCAGTACCTAAAAACAAGACACTAATTTGATATCACAAATATATCTTCATCAAAGAAAGTTTTGGGGCTCTCTTTTTGAAAACCATAAATGCACAGAGAGGTTTATTACTAGAAAATATGTAGCTTGAAGTGTCACCTTCTGAAATCACTAAACTCAGGTGAGCATTTTCAGAGAAATTAAGCTCAGCTTATCACTTACATTTCCTTCAGCTAAACAAAATGAAACTTAACCAGAAGCACTTTGCTTGCAGATGTGTACATGATTGTAAATCTCCTTGCAGTGACTCTGAGTCCAGTGTGCAGCAGCAGCAGCATGGGTATGTATTGCATAGCCTGATTTTCCCTGTTTGTCCACATTAGCTGTGGCTTAACTCCTTCTACATCTGGATTCACTGTTCACAGGGACTTGGGAACAGGTACATGCAGAATCTGGTCACTGTGCTGTAAATGGGTCTGAGGGAAAGCTCCTCTCTGCCTGGATTTTCATTTTGAGGTGAACGGGCTGGCCTTTCTAACATTAGCTTTGGCTGTGCGGAGTTGAACGTAAGTGCAATTCATTCACAAAGTACTTCTCTCAAATAACCTGGTAGGACTGATAAATACCAGGCTTCAATAACTAAGCATATGGTGAGTAACTCCTTCTCTTACTACATCAATGTAGTGTCCTGTCTGTCTTGATCTGTGCCCTTTGAAACACACACCGCAGTTCTATGTAGGCATCTGTACAGTGCAGCCAGCCAGGGCAATTCCTGTTGTGCCTTCATCTGCAAAGCTGAAAGCAGACCTCTACACCACACATTTGCCTGAGCTGGGTGGTTGAAATATCTGCTGCTGGGCAGTCAGTGTGTTCTGCAGTCTCTTATGGTCGGCTAATATTGCTGCCTTTTTCTTCTCACTTTGGTTTGTCTGTATGAAGGAAACTGCAGACTCTCTGCTGGCTTCTGACAAGCATCAGGAGCTTTGGAAGATGGAGGCTCTTGTCTCTCTTGCCCTTTTTTAGTGCTGAGTACAATCTGTTCTGGGACAAGATCGACTAGAATGCAAACAAGATAAGGAAAAATTACCTTTCTGTCCTTTAGTTTTATCTGTTGGAGAGAAGGTCATATGGGTAGTGGGATAATAGTGTTAAATGTAAAGGTTTTTGCAAAGCCTGTAAATGGTGTATTGGCGTTCTGACAAATCAACAGACTTCTGAGTGCTCTAATAATATTTATATGACACTTAAGAATCAAGGAACTAATTAAGAGGAAATATTCTTTCCCATTTAAAATAAATAAAAAGCTCTATTTCCCTTCATGATCCAGACAGAAAGTGAGTTGTGTTTCTATTTTCTCGTGTCATTTTCCATAGTGATGTATGTTTCCTTTTATTATCATATATTCTTCCCATTTTGCTTCTTCATATACACCTAAAAGAAATTACTTGGAGCCCATCTCGCTATGTACAGCAGGCACAGGTCATTGTCGAATTTTAGACTCCTTATCTCCTATATCAAAAAGAGAGAAAGCCTTCACTAGCTTACTGTGGACAAAGAAATTCTTTTTTTCTAAGACAAATTTCTTCAAAGATCAAACATTTTTTTAATATAATGAGAGGAAAAAAAGTTTCTTTTCAGTTTCACCTGGAAACTCTTCATACTAAAGATTAAGAATCAAAGCATGACATCTTTGCCTTACTGATGCACCAATTTGGACAAAAAATGACAATGAACAATAATCTGAAAATTTGTACCTAAACCTAAATGTGAAGTATTACGGAGCAGTTACTTTTTATAGATGTATTCACTTCTAATTGTTATGGTAACAGAGAAGATTGAGAGATACATGCGTGTATATGGGTATATATGTGTGGGTATGCAAAGTATGTACTTGCTGATACAAGGTGCTGACAACAGTATTACTAAATAAGCAAATGGGCATGCTCAAAAGTGAACTTTTAACAGAAAATGGCATGAGAGTGGAAGGACTGAGAAAATCACCATGTTTGCATTTCACGTAGTGGATTTAGAATGTGAATCTAGTTCTGGTTACTATTGACACTTAAACTTTTCTTAGTATGTAGGATCTGATACAGCAGAGAAAGATGCAAGTTTTCTCTTGAAACCATCATCTTTTAGCTATGCTAAAAGTGGGTAGGATGAATCTCTATGTCTGTCCTGTAGAGCACAGGAGTAAGACCCATGAGATCTGTCTTCTAGTGTTCCAGGTAACATGGAGGAAGTTGCTGCACCTAAGCTTTCCCACCTGTAGGTTAGTGATCATCATACAGCCCTTGTGAAACGTGTCACAACTGAACAGTTCTAGGTAAGAAGTAGTTCTCATTGTTTCCTTTTTAAGAGACTTGCTACTACATGGTAAGTGCAGTCCAGATGAAGTGATGAAGCTCTTACCTCTGCAGTCTACAGGACACATTTCATTTACCATGCACTTTTATTATACGTCACACTCGGCAGTAATTTTTCCTTTCTTTAAGGGGAAGTGCTAGAGAACATAAGACTACAGGAATGGTCTGTAGAGATAAGTGTGTTGCAATTTATTCTTCTGTTGTTGGCACTGAATACTAGAGCAGATTTACAAGTGGAATTTGCAGGGAAAGAAGTTATTATTGTCCCCATCTGTAAGAAAAACTGGTTTTAAATTCAGTTTGCTGGTCCATGCAGCTTTCCTTAAGTCACTTTCCTGTGCAGTGCACTTCTCCACCTGTGAAAGAGGAATAATTATACTTCCCCCTGGGATGTGCAACCTTGTAAAGCTGGGTGCAGAAAGCTGGTAGGGCCACAGAAGTGTGGTGGGTAGATGCATGAGGCTTTGGAAAGACGAGAAACTTCCAGAAATAAGTAAATGAACGAAGAATTTAGACCATTTGTGCCTGGGGTTGGAGGTACTAGAGAGAAGCAAATGGGATGAGGGAGGCAGTTGGATGAAGAGTGCAGCTTTTTGTTTTCATTCAGAAGATCTCCAGTAAGCTGTCTTGTGCACAGGTGTTTTTTGTGGCCACTGCCCTGATACCTGAACTTACCTGTGCAAAATCTGCTTCTAAGAAAAATATCATCTGAGGTAAATGTTCTGTGTGCTTCTAGAGGAAGAGTGAAGTATAAATGTGAAACTTCAATGCACTGAAAAAAGCCTATGGAGGGAAAAAACCTCAGTAAAATCAAAGGCTAAACATTTCTTCAGAAAATCCTTTTTTAAATGACACATTTAAGTTGATAAGTATTTAAGCAAATAATACCACTTCTATTACACACGAGTCAGAACCAACAGCTTCTTTGTGAAGAATCAAATGTCGTTTGAAGAAGTTGCTCTAGCCTGTATTTAGCACAGGTGCTAACAGCCTTAACTCTAGTAGTTCTCATTACTGCACTGGGCCATGTCTGTTCTATCACACACCCTCCCTTAGTGCATCTTTTTTTGTCTCATCATTTTACAAATTGCAAATCTTTGATAAGAAGGTAATTCATACTTGGACATAGTGCTAAAATGATGAAATTATTTCCTTTTTCCTCCATCACTGATCTTTCAAACTTTTTCATTTAGCTGAATCCATCATGTTTATTAGGTAACTATTGTCATCAAGAATGGAATTTTTCTCTTTCATATTCAATTAAAATATTTGGGGTTTTTTTGCTTGCTGCCTGTCTGCTGCATCAGAGTAATATCTTCACTTATTCTAATTGAAATTCTTTTTCATAAATTCAAAAGAGTCAATAGTGCCATTATAGATCAGTGTAATAATGTGTGATCTGAGTGGAAGTGTGAGTATACCTGAGAAGGGAGCATACTGAAAATGCCTCTTTACAAATGCTCACTCTTTTAAGCTGGTTTGTTTTGTGGACCAAATGTGGATCAGAATTCACTGCCATGGTCTGCTTAGCTGCTGTCTAAAAGGATGTCGTTGTTATTCAAGTGTGTAAGTGTAATCCTGGAGGAAACTGTGATCTGCAAAGCAGCTGCAGAATGCCCTCTCTTCAGGATACCAAACACCTATCTAGACCAAACACCTGAGTTCTTACTTTGCTGTGCTGTGGCTTCCTCTAGATAGTAAATACCTCACATAGTCCATATCTGGACTCTTTGAAATTAAATTCCTGAGTATTGGTGTTTTCCAAACCCAACCTAATGCCTGGCTTTTTCTCCTAATTAAGTGTTTCTCTTAGGACATCCCCAGGACTAAACCCAGCAGCAGAGGGAAAGCTGTTTAAGCTCAAAGGTAATATAGGAGCAGGGTAAATTGATGTAACCCATTCAGGACTGAATTTAAGCTGGAATGCTAGGGAGTGTTGGAGAGAGCCCCAGGGTGTACAGCCATTAGTCTCTGGCAGGGTTTGGGTAGCCCCCTTCATTGTGACAGCAGGAGATTGGACTTTCCTGTCTCTTAGTGCTTCCTTTCTGCCTTCCTTACTTGTGACTGATATTTACTTGGATGGTTTTATCCTTAAACATGCAGCTTTTCCTCTGTCCAGAAACTGATGTTATGAAGGTAGGTGATGCTGAAAGTTTCTGCTTGCTTTTTTTTTTGCCTGATGTGTATTTTATTAATTTATTTTTTTATACTTAATATGTAGGTTTTGGGTTCTGTGTTTGTCCTCAGTGCTTACCTATGGTAGGATTAGCTCTTTGCTAACCAAGCACATTGTCTTTTAAGAAAAAGTATGTGTATTTATGGTTTGTTTGTACCCTCTTTTGCAGGTGGGAGTGAATCCTCCTGGGATAAAGACAAGCTTCAGTCTCCAATTACAACAGGATCACAGCACAGCATTGGTCATCCCACACTGTCAGGGCAGTCAGGCCTTGGAAGTGCACACCCACTCAGTCCTCTGCAGCAGAATCACCTGCTCACCAACAGTATGTACTGTGCTCTTACAGGGGAAGAAAAGTGCTTGGAGCCCTGCTTGGAGGCTGGGCTCTTGATCCTTCCCAGCCTCCTGAAGGTGGGGAAACAGAGTCGGGCCTCCTTTCACTGCTGCACTTGGGCATCATCTCCAGGCTACCCTCTTTGAATCATCACCCACAGCTGGGTTAGCGACTGTCATTCCCTAAGTGACATTTCCATGGCTTGGATAGAAGGGAAAAATAACCATAAAGTTAGAATTTTATGTGAGAAAATTCCCTTCCAGTGGAACATGCTGACTACTAACCAAAAATATGAGAGTCAATAATAAATACAAAATGCCTGGTTAAAAGTGGGCAGAAGCAGTCCCTCTGCCTTGCTTTGCCTCATCTCTGCCAAGTGTGAGCAGGGTCATCCACTGAACCCAGCTACTCAAGGCAACTGGATTCAAATAACATGGAGGAAGTCAGGATTTGGAACTTACAGCTCCCTTCAAACCCATCTCTTCTCTTATTCTTAGAAAGAAAGCATATGTGAAGCCAGCAGTTTCGCTTCTCCTTTGCACCCAGAGAGAGAAGGAAAGGGAAGGGAATGTTATATATTAAATATATATATATATATATATATTTAGGATTTATAATTTAAAAACTAGTGGGGAGTCAAGTTAGTTCTAACAGATGATGGTGGATGAAGAATGAAAATCTCACTATTTCTGAATTGCTGTTATTTGTTCAAGTTCTTAATCCTCAAAGTCTGGAAAGCTGATTTTTGATGTTAGTTTTAGTGGGTAAATGACTCTTTACACAGTTTTATGAGCAGGTAATTCCTTGCTGCCTATGTAGGGCCACAGACTTGAACAAATCAAAGCCATTGAAATGACTCCTGCTTTGTGCAATGAAAGGTCTGGACCTGAGCATTTTGGGTTCAGTGTTGGTAGTAAAGAATCACCAGATCCTAGGATTCACTTACCCTTTCACTTCTTGTTGTTGCATAATTCAGCAATTTTTTTATGTTTCCCCTTCAGGGGATATTGGTGTTCTTTGCTGTTAAGGGAAATTTTAAAGATATTTCCCAGTAGATTTTGTAGTAGGCAAATTTCTATAGGCTATGAAAGGGTTTATTGGATGTCAGACATTATGTCCAATGATTTGCAAGTGTAGGCTATATTTTCTTCATAGTCCTCTGAAATGTTTGACGGATTGTGTCTTAAAACTGGTGATGTGCTGTTAAATTCTGTTTGTAGTTTGCATTTAGTTTGCATGTCAATTGGACTTTAAGTAGACACACAACTCAATGCGGCCAGATGGTGTCTGGGAGTTTTGGAACTCTATAGAGTATGAGGAAAGATTATTGGGCTGTTAAGGGAGATCTGCAGGGGAACAAAGGCTTGTGGATATAAGCACTGAAGAGGAGTGTCAGTATGGTTTAGAGTCATGGGAGGTGTATGTGGGCTTTGCTTATTACCTATCGTAATTAATACTGGAGTGGATCATCATATAAAATGTATAGTGCACCGGAAGATAGCACTGTTGTTGACCATGATATACTCAAGTGTGTGAGCTCAGGATACACATCATTCTGCCTCTGGTGGTGGGTGCAGTGGTGTTTCTTTATCACTACAGGCAAATTGGATGGGAATCATCTGAGCCGTATTCGTTAGTGGTGTTTTTTATGTTAAGTTCTTCATACACCAGAATGGGCACTGGCCTTCTCATTTCAGAGTTCAACTAGAGCCAAACTTTAAAACCAGTTTCTCTAATAGTGGCTGTGAATAGCATGTGGTTATCACTACCTCTATGATTATGTTATTTACTACTTGTAGCTGAGTATTTTAACAGAGAATTTATCACCTACATTTCATTTAGAAAAATGCTAAGGCATTCGGTCTGGCAGAAAGAGTCCTGGTTTTTATCAAAAAGTAGTTTTGGGTGTCCAGAAGTAGTTACCTTCAAGTGGTCTCTCTAAAGAACTCTTACAAGCCAGATAACCTAAACCCATTTTTTCTTCAGTGACTCTTTTTCTTGCTTCCATTAAGTAATGCACATGGTGAAATAGACACTAATGAAGCACAAGAATCCAATTCTTGCTAGCAGCAATATCTGCTTTTTTGGCAATGTCAAGATCTACAAGTCGGTCCAAATGAATTTCATAGCTTTTAAAACTGTTTTATACCCACAGCAGAGGACAATTTAAAGTGACTTTTTTGAAATTAAAACCTCTGGCAACAATGTCCCCCTCTCATTACATCTTCCAGTTTGCAGCCCTTCTATGCAGTGGTTCAGTAGCATATATAGTCCAAACCTTCTTATATTCAGATAAAATTGTGGAAAACCAATTCTGGATGTTTTGTGTTTTTTTCCCCTTTTATTACTGCTGTATGTTCATTTTTCTAATACTGTGTTACTTTAAGCTGTATGTTTGTTTCTCTGGCACGAACCATACAGCCACTTCTAGAATGCAAGGACAATTTTCTTGTGTGACATCAAAGTTATTAATGCATAATGATACTGTGTTTGACTACTCAATGTTCCAGTAGAATGCAGAGTCTGGAAATTAAGGTGGTTATGAATGAGGGACTGACACAACTAACCTGCCCCTGCTCTCTTCCAGGGATAGACCTGCCCTTTATGATGATGCCTCACCCTCTGCTTCCTGTCAGCCTACCTCCCGCATCGGTTGCAATGGCAATGAATCAGATGAACCACCTCAACACGATAGCTAACATGGCTGCAGCAGCCCAAATGCACAGTCCTCTCTCCAGGGCAGGGGCCTCTGTTATAAAGGTAAGAGTCATCTCTGAGACTCGGCAAAAATAGCCTGTGCTGGCTAACCAGAACATTTACAGGGACTTTCTTAAGGGAGATAACCAAGAGGCAATGAGCTTCTGGTGCCTGTAGCACACCTGGTCTGCTGTGCCTGACAGAGCTTCACTCTGAGGAAATACCCCTCAGTACTGTCAAGAAGTTAAGATGCTCAACTCTATCCACTAATCTGTGATGTAATTAAAAACATATACTAACACTCGCTGGAGCCTAGGGGAATAGGCAGTGCTGCGTCTGTTAAAGCTATTCTGCAATGTTGTTTAAAATCAAACTTAATGTTACACATAAAAGATGATGTTATAAACCTTAACAGGAGCTGTAGTGCAGTGCAATTCCAAGACAGTAACAGAGAAAATCATCAGCAGTGCCTTACTGAGCGTAGTCTCTGGTACCCACACCTAAATTTCCTTATGGATGGATAAAACGTGTTTGTACTCCATACTTGAATTAGTGATACCACCATACTTTCAAGGAATAAAGAAATCTCTTCTGGCACATTACAGCAGCATAAAATATTAAAGCTTTCTGTTGCTGAGGTTCTGGAGGACTTTGGTTTTCTTCTTATCTTCTTCCTGGCCCTGATCATCTCCAAAATTACCTCAGATTGTTTTTCCTCTTTACTGAGAGTGCATTTTCCAGTTTGGGAATTCACTGAATTGGTAGAAATTAATTGAGATTCCATTTGTTTTACTTTGTAACCTTCTCTTCAACTGTTCAGACACCTCTTGAGAAAACCATAACCTAAGTACAGCAGTGGAGTATTTGTACCAGCCAGTAGACTGCATAAGCTTTGATTACATAGAAAGGTTGGACCAGATGATCCTTGAGATCCTTTCCAACCTGGCATTCTGTGACTCTATTTTAAATGCTGCCAGCTTGTCAAAATGAAGGTTAAATATGTATTTGTAAACAGCTTTGTTTCTTTTTTTCATATAAACTATAGATTTTACAAGCATTTAGGTTTTAGGATGTTCATTAGCAGGCCCTTGCTGATGCTAGTTACTCATTTACAGCTCTTTTCTTTCCCAGCACCTGCACTAGAGGATATACAGTATCTCCACAGCAACAGCAGGTCTCAGGAGCACTCTGGTGGGAATTATTTCCTCTACACGATGTCAGGGAAAGTACCCCAGTAGCTGATAGCACAGAGGTGAAATGTGCATTCATTGCTGTTACTCTCACCTGGCAAGAGATGCTGCATCTTTCTCTTGTTTGTTCCGAGTGCTGAAACACTAGATGCATTTCATTACACTGAGTGTGAGGCTTCTTTTGTCCTTTCCTTCCCTTATGTACAATTGTCTAGCTCTGACAACAACGAATTAAGATTAAATCCTTGTACAAACTGAAACATGTGAAGGAAGAGCACTGCTGCTGTTCTTATCTGTCAGCAGTATTACTTTTATTACATGATGTTACTGAAGTGCAGTTAATAAGTACAAAAAATACCAAGTTTTAGATAGGCTGCAATTCCAGCAGCATGGCATTCCTTAAAATGGGAGAAATGAATCTAATATACTGAGTGTGCATCTATTTCAATACTTTGATGACTAGAATACCACTTGGCCTGTTTTCTGGAGGTGTGAGAATCAGCTGCTTTATAAAGGTTTTGAATGAAGTCATTATGCTTTTTATATCACGTTTGCCATTTAGAAAGAAGCTTTTCTACCAAGATATGCATGATCAGCAAAGTTAACATTTAGTGCTCCAGAAAGAAATGTCATAACTATGAAATTTGATTTCTTCCTGACAGGAACACCATAAATTAGGTAGGAACAATGGTCAGGCTCACAAAACCTTCTTAGCCATCTATAATACGGTCTGGTGACAGCACAGCAGCACCCACTAGCAGTGCCGTGGCTCCAGTTCTGACAGTGCCCCTGTGATAAATTCAGTCTTTTAAGTCTTTACTGCACATTTGAGAGCTTGTGGTTGAAACTTGGCTCAAATGATTCTGAAGAATCTGTGTAACTGAGGGTCTTGTATGGCAAACCAAAACTTGACAGCAACACTGCACCACCCTCTCTCTTCTCTCTCTTGCTTCTGCTCTCCTGTTCATTTTTCCAGAGCTATTCTTCAGTTAGGTGAACTCTGCAACACAATTACTCTCCTAGGGCTTGAGGACTACTCTAGAGTGGAGGTACACTTGATTCATCATTCAGGCTAGAAATATGTAGTAGTTTGCTGTCATGCGATAATTTTGCTCCCGAGGCTCAGGAAGATCTGTTCAGTAATGGTATTTTCAGGTCTTCAGAAGCCAAGTTTTGATGGGTCCTTGTTACAAAGGAGAAAGGATTTTCCTCTGAGTTTTATAGAACAACTCAACTCCATAGAACAATAGCTACCTAATGTTAAGATTTTTATTTTGCAGTGGCCCTATAATGGATGTGGCTAATTATGTACCAATGAATATGAGTATTAATGTGCACTCACAGCATATGATACAGTTTATCATAAAGGGGTTATTAAGATTTATGCTGACAACACAAATAGGATGCTGAAAGTGGATCTAAATCTTAACAGATCATTTCAATTGAATCTAAAGGAGTTGAGCCCTCATAGCACCCAATGTGGTTGGAAAATACAGAAAGAGGAGTCACAACAAAACTGTGAATAGCTCTTCTGTTCACAGCTGGTACTTTGTTTGGAACCTCAGAGTCAGACCGTGCCCGTATCACGGCACTCTGGCCTGGCTCAAGCTCTGTACAATAAAGGTATCAGGAGTGGTGAGGCAGTGTCATCAAGCCTGAAGCCTCAGTTTATACAGGACCAAAACCCATATGAGCTGACACAGTGTCAGCCAAACAACAGGGAAGGGGCAGGGAGGAAATTAGGGTTTAGTGTGAGGAGGGCTGACAAGAGGCAAATTTCTGATGTTGTGATGGAGGTGGGGGGGTGTTCTCTATTCTCTGAAAAGCCACTTTCCCAGATGTTCTTTGCAACAGGTTGGTGGGAGATGCTGTGGTTACAGTGAGCTTGAAACTGGAGGCCTTAAGCTGCTCTCTTTTGTCTTAGATATCAAAGGAGTACTGAGAGTAATGAGGCAAGTTTTATCTCAGAGTTTTGAGAGGCTCTTTTACCCTTTTCTCCCACTTTTTCCTTACTTATTCTATTTGCTCTACATATTTTGCACTTTCCTTGCTCTTCTTGCTAATATTCCACCCTTCCTCCTCCATCTCTCATCCCTTTTTCTCCTGGCTATCTAACAGCCACTTCAGAGAGAGAGAGATGTGCTTCTCCTAAGTAGTAGGATTTCTGCAAATTGGTTTCCTGCTGTCCATTTTCCTTCTATTGTCATTCCCTCACAATTGCTGTTCATATTCCTACTTTTCTTTTGTTCTTCCTGCCCTTATCCAGGTCCCAGATAGGAATAAATGGCACATATGTTTGAACATAGCCGGAAAACCCAGAGGAAATAAGCTAAAACGTAATAGAAATGCTTTATTTGAAAAATACCTCAGAGCATTTTTATTTTTGTATCTGAATACATACTTATTTCATTTGGGTAGGGAAACTGAAATCTCAGAAACCAACTCCACAATTTCCATCTGAATGTTTAAGCTGTTGCTACAGAGAACTGTGCAGTGTTTGTACTGTGTGATCTAGACAGGCAGCTGAGATCTTGGAGTCTCCTTTTTGTGTTCTGTTCTTCTCCTGGTTTTGTGGGATCATTAAAGCATTTGTAAAGGGTGGATATGACACGATTTTAAATTCTACGAGAAGAATACAGATGGGCTGCGTAATTGTTGCTGAGAGGTGCTTCTTTCTGTGTGCTGTACAACTCATATTCATAATATTTACCTGACAGCCAGAAAAATGTGACCATCTCTGAATATTCTGAAACAATTATTCTCAGGATAAAAATATTTCTTGTTACAGAATTTATAACATTTAATTTCATACCTCTCTGTGCATTCATTTCATTCTGTGGTGTTTTCAGAATATTGCAAGATGTATAAAATGAAGCTGCTGTGAAAATTGATTTCTTTTGCTCATGATTAGATTTATTCTGTCCCATCTCCTAGCATGTGTTCATTGCTGGCAGCTTATTGCTGAAATGGGTATCAGAATTTGTTGGGGCAGTGACATGCGAGAGAGTAGTTTGAGTTTGCTTCTTCTAGGACTGGCTTTTGTAGCTGTATCTGTAGGAAAGGAGTTTTGTATCTTTTTATCCACTGATAAACTACTGTTGTAGAGGTTTATGTGAGGAGGTGTTATTACCTTAAATACCCTTCTCATCTCTTCTCCTTTGAAGGCAGGCCTGTCTCTCTCCCTGCAGTGCCAAGACACCTAGTTGCTGGGTTAAAGAATAATCAATGAACACTCACTGCAAACTTGCAAGTGGAAAATAAAGAAGCTCCTGTTCGCACAGCTTGCAAGAGAATATTGCCAGGCCAAGCACATACTAGCTTTTAGTTCTGGCTCAAATGTTTTAGGTATTGGCTTTAGTCATTTGCATGTGTACTTAATAACTAGTATAGCTGTAAAGTAAATTAGCTCTGGCATTATCATCATTAGTCCTGGGAACCCTTTTCTTTCATTCAGTAGTAGCACAGGATGAAGCAATTCACAGGAGGGGACAAGCAGAAAGTTCCCACTGCAAGATGCTTTGCAATTTCAGTCAGTGTTATACTTTCAGATTCAGAGTGAAATGTGAAGGTAAAATCTCGGTATCGGAGCAGAAGTTGCCACAGTTCTGTCAGTGCCTGCTAGTTTAAGAACTGGTAAAGAAGCTGGTGTTTGGCAGTTTACCACTGCCAGCTTTCTGTTTGGCTGAGCAGCTGGCAATTAATGAATTGATAGGAAGGAGTCACAAGGTAATGAAATTAGCAAGTGAACATCTGGTATTAAAAATCAGTAAACACAGAAGAGGGTTTGGTTTCTTAAATTTGGTGGGGAAATAATTGCCAGTTGACTACAACTGAAACAACTCTATGTACACAGAGGAAAGGATTGCATTTTAAATGGCAAAGTAGGTATCTTAAGTGAGTGGCTTCCCAACACACTGCAAAAGATGAATGGGATCCAGCTGGCTTTCAGACATACAGATCCTATCTTGGTTTCTAGACCAGCTGTTTACCTTGTTCATCTCCAGTTCTTACAGCAACTGGAGATGCTATAAGTAGCTCAGAAGACCAACAAGTCATCCATATTCTGTGTGCACACAGTTCCAGACTGAGGTGATCCAAAAGATAAACCTAAGCACTGTTCTCTTGCCCAGAAGCAGTAATTCTCACCATCATCGTTCTTCTCAACCACTGTCAGGCATCATTTCAAGTTTAGCACAGCTCCTGCTAACTGCGTCAGGATTATCCTTTCACCTTGAAAAGCTTAAATGCCAACTATGTGTTACTGTTCACAATAATGCATTAGGTAAAGACTGTAAACTTCAGATCATCACTAAAATTGTTATTAGAAGTCAGATAATATTACTACTAACCAAGGTCTGTTGGAAAGAAACATGTTGCTTAGTATTAGCTGAAAAAAAACAACCCCCAAACTATTAGCAATGCAGTTCTTTGCTGACTGAAACTGTGTGGACTCTTCCTATGCTTCCCTTATGGAGGATGGAATCCAGTCAGGGAAATAGCAGCAGCCATACAACAGCCATGAAATTGTGGTAGTTTTGGGTAGGAGGTGAGGAGGTTTTCAGCCAGTCTGACTGCTCCTGCCTTCACAGAGCCCTCCAGAGAAATGGGCCTCTGGTTTCTAGATGTTTTTTAACTGGTGGCAAGTACTGGGAGGTTGAGGTTCAGGAGAATAAACATTCCAATGGGGAACTAGACTGCAAAGTAACATTGGAAAATCTATTCTGCCAGAGCCCAGAAACGCTCTGTCATCAGCTCTGAATCTTTCTTATGATAGTTGAAAGCTCTAATCTAGACTTAAAACAAGTAGAATCCCCATTTTTTCTTCCCCTCTGTTTCTAGTGAGTTCCAGCTCTCCTGCCACTGCAGAGCCCAGCACCTCAATTGAATATGAAATATCAAGATAAATCTTTGAATAAAATATCTAGGACTCAGACAGCTTCCAAAACTGGCTTGTCACCAGTGAAATGCCGTTAAATCCTCTAGGAGATCATTAATAGATTAACATTTGGAAGAGTAATTACAGATAGAATAGAACTAAGAATAAAGGAAAATCCAGCAGCATCTTGTCTCTATAGACTTGACACAAAATGAAGATCAATACTGTAAAAAAAATCAGAAGTAAGGAATTAAGGTCAGGATGATTATGCCAAAAAACAGGTAAGCTATTCCCATATTTCAGATAAAAGTAGTATGAATCCAACTGTTGTGTGGTGTTTGATATTATTTGTGTGGATACTACCTCAAAGGGGATAGAAAAAGGGGTATTGAGGTGAAATCAAGGATGTATCTGGAAATTGGATGAGGTGATGACTTCAGTGCCATTAACCTAAATCACAACTAAAATTAACAATGTCAAGCTCTGTAGCTACATTTTCTGAGCCAAAGCAAGACACTGATCTTTAGTAGGACAGAAATATATTACCCTTCAAAAGGATTAAATACTGCAAAAGTCTTTTTTGAGAATTTATGTTACAGCCCTGTAAAGGGAAGAGAAAAGATGAGCTGAAGTAGGTACTATAGATAGATAAATAGGGGAGATATGAGAAATGTTTTAATTTTTCACTAAATTCTCACAATCTGTAAATTTTATATATATAATTCATTACATTATAAGCTGGAATATGAATCTTGCAGATTTATCAAATAGGAGGAAATACAAATGGGGGGAAAATTACTTTATTTAGAAGTGTTTCTCCATTACTGTGAGCACACCTACGGTAGAAGCAGCCTGCACAGCAGCCTGCTGACGGCAGCTGAGCTACTTTCAAGAGCAACAACAACAACAAAAAGATATTAAAAGTACCAGGGTTGTAAAATACATAGATGGCAAATAAAATGAAGTCATCAATGTGTAGAAAAATGTTAAGGTTTTAGATTTGCAATTTTCCTATTTAAATGCCCTTATTGATTTGTTACAAATACTGTTAACCCTGTGTTTGGAAAATGAGGAGGACATTATCACTTGTGTTCTCATTTGTAATAAAATAGATTAACTTGCTGTGAAATTTTAACTAGGCTGAGACACAACAGTAGCTACCTAATGAACCAGAGCACATTGCTGTTAAGTAGCTAAATAGATGCATACTGATTACAGGACTGAAAAATGGATCTGTTTACATGTCGAAAAAAAGCAGTCTGTTCATGGTGTTCTTCATTAGAGAAGGGAAACAGCATTCTATTTCCACACAAACACTTGAAAGTAGAGCATTTCTCCATCCATGTGCAGTCTTAGATGATGATGCTGTGCCCTCATTTGTAGTGCACATGGCACAGAGAACATTTCAGCTCCTTTGTTGCTTACAGGGAAAAGTTTGCCATCCTGTACCTGTAGCTTTTTTGTAACTGGGAAGACGTTAGGTGACAGAGTCAGCTGATGTGATTCACTGTGGGATTAAGAATGACATTATTATTTGACACTTTCATTTCTGTCTGAGTATTTCAAACCAAGACCCTGAGTTTGAAAGCAAATTAGTCGAAGCAGAAATTATTCTATAGCAAGAGACTATAGGAAATGCAGTTATCAGAAGGAGCCCAAATACTTTGCTTTTCCAAATCATCAGCTTTTGAATTACTCTGATAACTCCCATTTAAGGTGATATATGTGGCTGTTTGTGTGATATCAAAGTGTTAATTCATAGTCATATTTGTTCATAGCCATTTTGCAGAACAGTTGGCTGTCCTCTCCTTGGCTATTCATTTTCATGGCTTCAATAGACAATGAAATTTACTTAAAGTATGTACTCTTCTGTGAAAGTAATCATTTCAGAACGATATCTTAATTGTAAATGGAATTCTGTCTGTGGTAGAAAGAGAGGAAAGAGTGCTAAAGAGAATTGTTAGAACTGAAATCCAGTCGCATAAAGTTACAGGCAGAGTTATAGCCTGTTAGCAGTAACCTACTTGGAAGCTGTTATTTACACAGAGGTAAAAGACATAGAGTATTCATCAGCTCAAGATTGTATGTGTATAAGTTATTTATTTAGGAGAATACTTCCTGGGATAAGAAGGTGACATTTTAAAGTATTTTAATAGGTGACCCGTTGACAGAGTAGAGTCATGACTCTCACTCATGAGAAACCTCTCAAACCCCTCTGTTTTGGAGATGGAGAAGAAGAAAACACAAGAGACTGTGTCTCACAGGGACTGGTGTGTCTGAATTTTAAAGTTTGTTTGTTTTAAACCATTTGGTTTTCCAAAATTTCAGAACACATGACTGAACATCATAGATTCGTTCCTCTTAAAACTTAATAAACATTTTAATTAGCAGTCAAAAAAACTCTGCAATTAAGGGTCTCCCTTCAAGATCTATTAGTTCTTGTATGTTCATTGAATAACAGATAATTAGTGAAACCAGATCCATTGAGGATTAGCAGCTATGTAATAGATACACATCTGTTTCATGAGGCTTGTTTGTTACTGAATGTACGAGAACTATCCTGTTAAAAACACCTTCAATGCTGTTTTCAGCTGCCGAGATTGGAACAGGCAAAGCCACCCCTTACTATTAGAAAGCTCCAGTCTCATGTTCCCTGTGCATCATTCTCAAAAGTATCTGTAAATATGAAGATGACTGTGGTTTAGAGAGGTGGTTTTAATGGGAAATAGAACTTTCCTTAAATGTTGCTTACTGCCAGTGCTATTAATGAATTACCTCAACAGGTTATGCACAGCAACCATGATGCCAGCTATTCAGAATGGAAAAACTGTTAGCATCTACTGTTCTCTTCCGAAAGCTATCTTGCTCAATTAGTAATGAGCAAAAACTGCATGAAAAGTTCAGATCCTGTGGAGTTTATTTTCAAAAGCACATGGTAAATTGCCACCAAGTAGCCAGATTGCATGCGCCTAATGAAAAATCTCAGAGAATAGGTTAGAAAGGCAGAAAAATTGCAAAGTTCCTTTGAGACAGCTTCCCCAGATTACACTGTAATTGTGATTTTTAATGAGGTGGAGACAAGAGGATCTCCCTTTAAAAAAAGAAAAAGAAAAATGTAAGAAGTATTTCAGTTCCAAGTTTCCACAGGGAGCAGCTGATTGCCAGGGATGATGGCAGCTCCAAAAACAGTTTCAGGAACTCTGTAAATTCGAGCATCTCATTGTTAGTGCTTCTCTACACTTCATTGACTTGTAACAGAGGATTTAACTCCTAGAACAGATTTTAAGAATGTCTAAAATATCTCAAGCCATTATCTGTCCCTTTTAGAAGATTCTACTTTTTTTGGTGGTCCTGGAAACAGGAATGAAGGGTACTGGACTTGTGAGTTAACGCAGAAAAAGTATATTTGAGGGATCTTAAGTGGTCATATAAGATCTTGCCTCTCTTAAGACAGGATGAATTATTACTTATGCCACACTTGGCTTTTACTGATGAAAATTCCATGGCATCTTGAGACAATCTGCAAGTACACAGAGCTGCAGAATTTCATTTTCCTGCTTTTAAAATAATTTTCTATCTTTTTTTTTTCCTTACTTAAAATGCTAAGTTTTGTGTGCAAATGTACACAAGAAGTTACAATTATTTATGTTTGCCAGTGGTACTTTTCATGCATAAGTGAAGTTCTTACCATGCCACAATTTTTCTGAGTACTACCCTGAGAAGATGCTGATGTGATTTGCTCGGATACAGATTCTAGGGAGGTTACAGATTTGACTGCATTTAGTGACAATTTAGTCCAAATGGAAATAATTTGAAATCTGGCTGATATATGTGCATTTTGCTATCAAGAAGTTTGTGAAAACCGTGTGAACAAACATTCTCTAGGTTGTAGCCAGGTGGGGGTCAGTCTCTTCTCCCAGGCAACCAGCAACAGAATGAGGGTGCAGAGTCTCAAGGTGTGCCGGGGGAGGTAATAGGCTGGATATTAGTAGGGAGTTCTTCACAGAGAGAGTGATTGGCCTTGGAGTCGGCTGCCCAGGGAGGTGGTGGAGTTGCTGTCCCTGGAGAGGTGTTCAAGAAAAGCCTGGATGGGGCACTTAGTGCCATGGTCTAGTTGATTGGATAGGGCTGGGTGAGAGGTTGGACTGGATGATCTTGGAGGTCTCTTCCAACCTGGATAATTCTATGATTCTGTGTTGCTATGTGTGAAAAAGCTACCAAGCTGAAAAAAGAGAAAGAGGTGGGAAATGGTATGTCATGACAGAAAGGGTGAAGCTGTGCCTAGATACATTGCCTGCCTATCAGAGGTATGACTGTTCTGGGCTCCAGAAGATAATACTGCTCTTTTAACGTGAGTTCTGTTCATCTCAGAAGGATCATTTACTGTTGCTTTTTAAACCAACTTCATTTTTTTCAGTGAACTTCAGTCAAGTTCATGAATCAAGTTGTGCAGACCTTGTTTTGTTTTTGTTTCAAGGAAAGGATTCAAGACAGCCCCTCTCCAGCTCCATCTCTAGAAGACAGTCAGCGGCCTGGGAGCCATGCTTCCTCCCACCAGAGCAGCAGCGTGTCCAGCTCGCCCTCCCAGTTGGACAACACACCTGACAGAATTGGTTAGTGCTCTGCAGCCTCACATCTCTTCACACTTACTGACCTCAAGAATTGCGGAGGTTTATTGAAGCAAATACTTCTTAGACAGGAAACTCAGAGAAGCACTCAGTTGCTAAAAGCCCCAGAAAGTTCAACACTGTAGTTTCTGTTAGGCTCATTGCTTTGCACAGCCTAGCCCCCGGATTCATTCTGTGCCAGTATCCACCCAAGCACAGCAGGTAACATCTCTTTCTGATGGGACTGACTTCTCTGGCATGCTAGAGTAAAGAAGTGCCTCTGAAGTCACCTGGAGCTGGAAAACATGAGTCCTCTTTTTCTTCATATGTATGTCAGAAAAGTCACAGATCATATGATGGTTCTTCCAAAAACCTCTTCATGCCCACACATTCCCTCATTACCATGAGGTGAGGACTTTCTGACTTTTTTGGTCTCTCCGCCACAGCTTTCACAGCTTGTGCATTATTGATACTGTGTTTGAAACGCTCATTCAGTCTAGAGGAAGTTTAGGTCCTGTTCTTGGTGCTTCTAAGATCTAGGGCAAGTCAATATCTCTTTGTGTCAGTGTGTGTCAGCACTGTTGTCTTCAGTGACTGGAGCCCATGCAGGCGTTAGTGAGCTACATTTTTGAACTACAAAACCGGTGCAGCCCATGTAAGTCAGTGTAGACTGAGCTACTCAGGTGCTTGCTGGGATTTTGCAGTTTTGCCTCTGGTCCATGTGACAGCACCATGGTACTACGTATAGAGGAGCTGACTCTTCACAAGGTAGTCAGCAGAACCTGAACTGCTTCACCTTCACGCAGGGCAGAGACTAGAAAGTAGATCCCACTCAGCTTTTTCATATGCAAAATAGGCCCAGAAGTAGAACAGGAAACATAACTTCCCATAGCATCAGTGAAAAAGAGACTTTAGTCCTCATTGTGACGTTCCCTAAAATACGGCAGTGAAAGTTTTAACAAGTGTCCATGTTCAAATAACTTTAGTCTGTAATTGGTTAGTTATTGAGTGGGAAATGCTTTAATCCAACAAGAACAAAGGAAACAGGCATCCTGAAATCGTAAACTTAAAGCCACTTGCTGGTCTTGCAAGTGTTAAGTGAGGAATTTCACTCAGCACTGCAATGTGCTGGGATTTTACTGGCATCTGTCAACTTGGGTTACTGTCTGACAATCTGTCTTTTTATTAAGCTGCTTTATAGATAATTGCTGAGACTTAAATATTTAAATGTATTTTAAAAAAATACTTCTGTGAAGTACTTTTCTAATTAGTTAATTTGGGCATTTCATAAGAATTCACATTCATCTTGCTAGTAATTTGGGTTCCATGCTAGTAATTTGGGTTCCATCCTTGGGTTTTTTTTAACAGCTTGAGCATATTTGCTTTTGTTGCTTATTTGTTGGCTGTAAGTGCTGAACTGGAACACTGAAATGGTTGATTGTGGACAACAAAAATAGTCAGTTACTTTACAGTATCTATATAGTATAAATAAATGGGAAAACACCAAAATACTGATAAAAAGGAGATATAATTTGCCATTTTCCTCTCTCCTGATGTTCTTTTATTGATGGTCTTATAAAGCTGTGCACTCTATGATTTTTTTAGCTATGCTGACCAACAACAGGGAAGGAGAACTCATTGATCAAGAAACTGGGACCAGCCTAAAAAAAATACAAAAGGAGAAAGGTAAAATTACAGATGGTTTTCCATCTCAGGTGTTTGATTACACTAATTATATGTTTTGTTCCTTTATCTAGCATTCTGCATATGCAATAGTATTATATTAAAAATTTAAGAGAGCTAAGTGCTTAATTGCAGTGAATAATGCATCCAGTGAATTTACATGTCATTCTTGGGAAGTGTAAACAACCATATCTTTGCTTCTCTCTGCTGATGTGCTATGAGGCTAATATTTTGCCTGTCTTTTCACTCAGTTATTTCTGAAGGCCCTAGCACATATTTGACTGGTTACATGGTATTGCTTCTCTGCCTCCAGGGGATCTGTGTAGAGATTAATGCTGCCGCCTAGGTAAGGGAAATTCCAGTTTTTGTGTCTGGTAACATGACATGACCTCACAAGTGAGGGGCAGTGGGGAAAGAAGTGATATTTGGCCTGTAGTGATTGTCCTGTAGGCAGGGAAGTGCTTCCTCTGCCTGGTTGTCCCTGCAGTGAATGTGTGTATCTGGTGTGTGTGCAGGTAAGGCCTGGGGAAGTGTTTTGGTGACAGAGCATGTGTCATTTGTGGCTGCACATCAAGGAAGAGCAAGCCATTTTGTTTCCTTGCAAATGGAACAAAAAGAGGAATCTTATTAGTAAGTGAGAAGTTTATTCTGGCAGTATGAAGAGAAAGCACCCTCCAAAATGAGTGCCTGCAGGAAAAAGGAGAAGAGGTCTAGTCAAAGAAATAAAAGAAAGCTGAAGATAGAATACTGGAAAAATACTGTGAAGGCCTGTACTGAGGGAGGTGTTCAGGTTTCAGAGTTAAAAAGATAGGAAGGAAATAACCAAAAGAGGAGACAACATAAGCTAAAGGCACATAAAAGTCAACTGTAAATATGAGCTTTTTGTTGTAAATGGAACCCCAAACTGATTCTTTTAACTGAGCTAATTTTAGTTTGTTCTCTGAGAAAACTAAGAGGTCAGATACAGTTTTGTGAGCTACTCAAAAATGAATTTGAAGGCTGCATGTGCCCTGTGGTTCCAGAGTTACATAAAATGACTTGAGCAGCTTCAGCATTTCGTATGATCAGCTCTAATCCTTAGACTTCCCCAAGTGATGGATAGAGAGAGCCTGAAACTTATTTCTTATATTTTGTATTTTCATACTTAAGTCTCTTCTTGAAAGCAGAAGCAGCTGTTTTATCTTCAGTGGCTTCTCTAGGCATTTAAGCACTTCCCTCATGAACCCCAAAAGTACCCTTCTGTGCTATTCTGAGATAATTTTCTGTCTGGATCATGAGGCTTAAATCCTGGCCTCTTGACTCCTCTTGGCATTTATGGACCAAGACTGGAGGCTGGACAGTTACCAAGCATACCTTTATTCCTAAGATTAAAGAATTACTTTTCTGTAGTAGTACATAAGTATTTCATCTAACCCAGAAAGTGTAGTTGGTTTTAATTTTGTTGCACTGTGTATGGTTTCTTGCAACATATTTAGTCATTTTTCAGCAAAAGAGTTCAATATCCTATGGAGTTTGGAGATGTAAATCATGTAGATAGTGGTGGTAGCAGTCCTGTCACTCAGGATGAATGAAGGAAGATACACTTTAAGGATCAGAAAAGACAATTCAGAAATCCCAAAAAGCGTGAAAATAATTTAAACCCCACCACCTGTGAACCCAATTCCCAGGCTTCTGTGCTCTTTGATCATTCCCTGTAACACGTATGAGATGACAAAGATCTGATGCTGACATTTTATGTACCGTAATTCCCCCTAAGTTTGAAGTTGTACAGCTGCCTTCCTTTCCTGCTCTACATTTTTGCATACTATTATCTTGCTTTAATTGACGAGGTACTGGGAAATGTGTCTTTGTACATATTGCTGCTGCACACACCTAGGGGATACTTTCGGGATGAATTTAGTGTTGAGAAATTCACCTGCATTAGAAGAAAGTGCTTCAAAATCATGAGACATTTTAAATTATCATTTTAAGGACAGAATAAATCTTCTGTTTCTCCACCTGGTCTGCACAGGTCCAATTTTTCTTCTGAAAACACAAACACGGGAAATTCTTTATTTTTGCCAAGAGAAGATGTAATTTTCAAGTAATCTCACGGCTCAGACCCTTTTGGTGATGTTACAGTGGGACAAAAGCTGGAATATAAAAGTACCACCTTGGGATACCTGAGAATTGCAAGCTGGCTTTGCATTTGGCAGTGTGACAGACCTACAGCACAGATCCTGTAGGGGTCTCTGGTTTATGTGACACCCAATAACTGATGGACTGGACCGGCAGGGCAGAGACTCTGCTTCTGCTGCTTCTGAAAATTCTCAGCCTGTATATGCTGGGCCTTTCTGTCACCCCGTACGAGTGTTGCTACTGCTCAGTGGTTTGTCTCACTCCCATACAGATTCTTTGTTCCTAGTATTATTCTCTTGTGTATAATTATTTTAGGCTCTGCTGTACCTCAGATATGTTGAATATTTTTATAGTCAGACACTTGCTGAAGAGTCTGATCTGTGCTGGACTGCTCAGCAGAAACTGTATGTGTAATTTGTATACAGAACAAGTTTTGTTTTCCAAAACCTGCCATTACTTTTACTAAGGCAAAATCTATTTACCATGGAAAGGATTTTCAAAGTTATTGAGAAGAAATGTAGTTAAAATAAAAGTATCAACATTTATTAAGTATGACAAGTAAGCGGTTTATACAACCATGGCAAACATATGTTTTCACATCTGTTTTGAGTAATATCATCATGATTTTAAAAATGATTTATAGCTCTGCAGGCCATAAAATGCCAGCTTTGCTGTAAGTTGGAAGTTTTCAAACAACAAAGAAATTGTCAAAGGCATATATTGAGCATGGGCTTATGCTGTACACCTTTGGTAGAACTTTACGAATAAGAGCACTGCACTCTGTAACAATTAAGATACCAACAAAGAAAATTAAGCAAGTAACATTTAGCAGTAGCACTACTTATGTGAAATCTTAGCGTAAAAGCCAATAAAAGTTATTGCAATGATTATAGGCAAATATTGTGATACCCCTCAGGACACACAGGTTTTGTTTTCCGTGTCCCATTTTAAGTGATCTCAGCGCCAGACAAAAATGTGCTGCTTTGTTCTCATCAAAGTAATTTCAAGGTAATTAGGGCCGAAGAGAATGTGGTGTAAGAGTTTTTCTCTAAAAGACACAGTGTGAGGTTGTTTCAGTTACGCTGAGCTCTTTGCATATGTTGGTGGGGCAGAAGTTCCAGACTTAGTGGCTGCCTGGGTGCAGAAGGCTTAGAGCCCAGTTACAGACCATACCTGGAAGCTTTTTGAAGGAGAAATGCCATTAAATCTCAATTACTCCACATCCTTTCACCCTCCTTTTAGTTATCATGGTCAGAAGTAACATTAGAGGACAACAAAGGCAAACATCTTTGCAAGGCTGCAGTTGGTATTTTTTAATACAAAATACTTTTCAATATTTTGGTCGAATGTCTTTAGCCGTTACGGCACACAAGCATTTCACTTGTGCACCCATGTCAGGGTGTGAGGGAAAACCATCTGTACCATATTTTGCAAGCATTAGGAAAGGAAACAGAGCTAGAAAATGCCTCATAGAGCATAGCCCCAAATGTTTACAGAAACTTAAACACCAGTTGTTCCTGATTGTGTTTACTTGTGACGTCTGGGTTTGGGTAGTTACACTGTACCTGCACAGTCGCTCACAGACACAGAATTTTATATTCATCTGCTTCAGTACAGATCTTGGGGAAAAAAAAAACTCCATTGTATGGGAAAGATTTGTTTGACACAGCCCTCTGTGGCTTTACAGAACCCTCGGTATGAATTCTGGCTTTAGGAAGGTTAAATGAGCCAGAAAAAGATTCGGCCATGCCTGCCAGTCGGGTTTAGATTCCGCTACAATTATTCTGTTTGACTGCATGACAAGAAATATTTCATATGCTCCTCATATGGGATGGAGTAGTAAAAGGCACTGGCCCAACTCCTGCCACCGTGAAATCAATGAGAACATTGATGGTGTCTCCAATGGGAGCAGAGTTTGGCCAAAGCCTAATGCTTTGGAAGATTGCAGCCTCAGCTAATACCGCTGGTTGTTACTCCAGACAGGAGTGCTGTGCGCTCACAGGCTGCACAATTGCAGCTCTTCCTGGAGGCCTGGGCAGAGCTGGGCATGTGCCAGCTCTAGTCCTCTGGCTCTGACTTGAGCAGGTTAGCAGGAGGTGTGGGCCCTGGGGCACTATGGCGTGCTCTGACCAGGTGTTCACCTGGGTGGTTAGGGTGTTGGAGCTGCACTAAGTGAGCCAGAGTAAAATTTCACAGGAAAAGCTTGTACACAACCAGTATGTTCATACTTAATAATTTTTCAAGCAGTCTTTGAGTAGAAATAGAGATAGCATGTCTCAGAGCTGCTCAAGGGTGACGCTAGCCTCCTTTAGCCCACTTGTCTGCATTTTCAGAGCACAAATCTTGACCTAAGGGCTATATTTTGCATTTCCAGCAGGCAGTAGTCTCCAAAACTGTGCATCTGGCACCTAGCCCTTTTCATTTTAATATAGAAGACCTTTCCCTTTATTACTTCAGGGAAATGAGAATGTTGCATCATTACTGTCAGCTGAGCAAAATGTTTTCAGGTGACCAGAGACGAAGGCAATGAAAGAATAACTTTTATTTATTTATTGTATTTCATTAGCAGCCAAGAGGGTTTGTGCTGCTTAAATTAATCATTGCCAAAGGACTGGGTTTCTCAGGTTGTGAAGGGAGGAGAACAAACAGGTGCAGAACACCTGAAACAGTGATAGGTGGGTGCTGGGGGTGTTCTCCAGAGAAAGGACTATTCCAGCAGCATCCAGATAGAGAGTGCAAGGGACAGGAATGAGAAGTAGGAGTAGGGAGCTGTTAGCAGACAGCATGTGTAAGTGTGTGAGGATGCCAGCACAAGTGTTCACCATGCTGCTCTCTGATGTACCAATACTTGCATCTTAAAGATATCATGAGAAAAAAGCAAATTCCATCATGAAAAACTGCCCAGAATAGAAGTGGTGTTCCTTTTTGGTATCTGTGTGTATTAGGGACCCGGGGGTAGTTCCATAAGCAGTGGATGCAGCAATGTATGGCTTTAGAGGTTGCAAGGGTTCCTTTCCCAAAGCCTTCCAGTGACATGTGCAGTGCAAGTGGTCACTGGAAAATGCAGAGATATTTTTACATCCTCTGAGAATACTGAAAGATAAGAAGCACAGAGCTCTATTTTGGGCAAAGGCTTTTACCACAAGTTTTTCTTGCTGTTAAATTTAACCTGCAAGTGAACTGACAACTGTGAAAATGCAGGTCTAAGAGCCAATGTGATCTTTTGTCAGTCCATCAGTCAAAAAAAAACCCAAAACCCAACTCCATGAAACCAAGGCAAACTCTCACTAATGCTTATATTCACAATATGTGTAACTAGAAAATAATAGTCTAGACTAATGTTGTTGTGATTGTGTGTTGCTCAAGCGTTTAAAATACAAGAGATAGTAATGAAGTGTTCCAAGGTCACACCTTTTACATTAGGTTTATATTGGGTCTTTATTTGCAGAATTGTTTTTAAGAGTGTGAGTTTTTTTTCCCCTCAGGAGTAGAATACCTGCTTTGTAATTGTCTTGGCAGATGGACTAAGTCAGATCCTTACATTGATACATAATTTATTAATATGGTTTATTTATTAGATTTCAGTGACTTTAATGTATTGTTGTCTAAACACTACAAATTATTAACCTGTATAAACATACCGAAGTAGTGATATTTTCTTTATTGAAAAGGCTTTGGACCATTTATTTGTCTAAGTCCATGAAATAAAATGGGCAAATAGGAAGAAACTGTGACAGAAATAAGGTAGCTATTGTCCAGAGTTTAGCTTTTCCACTTTAGTACTATGAGTTTAATTATAGGTAAGTCCTTCTTACAGAGCTGTATTCAGATTTGAAAGGCATAAAAAGGGGAGAAAAATTGCTGATAGGCATCCAGGGACCTAAGAAAGCTTTTGGATTAGGCCCAGGAATATTTTTCTTTGAGTTAACTCTCATATTAAAACTGTCCATTTGAATGCTCTGATTAGTAATACCTCTGATGTAAAGTCATTAACCTGAAAACTGCAGTTGGTGACATTCTTAATGTCTGTGAGTTATTTACTAAGTTTGCCTTCAGTCTTCATTACCAGCAGTATGATCTGAAAAAGATGAGCACTGAAAGGTTGTGTCCCAGAGATCCTCGAGATCTGACAGGGCTTCAGCCTCCTCCTGCCTGTGCTCCAAACCTTCATGAAGCAGAAGCTTCTTTCTAAGGGTTGCTAACAGTGAACGAGGCTTTAGTGTTTGTCCTGTTGCCCACAGATGGGTGTTACATAGCAGTGACAAACTGAGTGACAGTCGCAGCCATGGGCCTGCCTCCAGAATCTCTGTTTTGGTCAAGAAGAGAGAGGACCAAAAATGCTTTGGTTTGTGAAAGCAGTGTGTACTCCTGCTGTCAAAGAGCAAATCCAGCCTTTATAGCACCAGTGGACTTTGCTTTATATAACTGTATTTCTGGAGAGGACAACTGAGGACAGCTGCAAGTGCTTGCAGGGGCTGCTCTGCATGTCTTGGTAGACATGGATTTGGCAGTCCTGGTGGATGGCAGCATGGCCATGAGCCAGCAGTGTGTTCTGGTGGCCAGGAAGGCCAATTGCCATTCTGGGGTGGATTAGAAGGGCTGTGTTTAATAGGTCGAGGGAGGTTCTCCTGCCCCTCTACTGTGCCCTGGTGAGGTCTCATCTGGAGTATTGTGTCCAGTTCTGGGCCCCCAGCTTGAGAAGGACAGGGAGCTGCTGGAGAGACCAGCAAAGAGCCACAAAGATCATTAAAGAAGTTGAATATCTTCCTTATGAGGAGAGGCTGAGGCAGCTGGGGCTGTGCTGCTTGGAGAAGAGGAGACTGAGGGGTGACCTCATTCATGGTTATGAATATGTGCAGGGTGAGTGCCAGGAGGCTGGAGTCAGGCTCTTCTTGGGCATGCCCAATGACAGGACAAGGGGCACTGGGTTAAAGGTGAGGCATAGGAGGTTCCATGTGAAGATGAGGAAGAATTTTTTTCCCTGTGAGGGAAACACTGGAACAGGCTGCCCAGGGAGGTTGTGGAGTCTTCCTCTCTGGAGATATTCAAGAACCATCTGGATGTGTTCCTGTGTGATCTACTCTGGGTGATCCTGTTCTGGCAGAGGGGCTGCATGAGATGAGCTTTGGAGGTCCCTTCTAGCCCCTGACATTCTATGGCTTTATGTCTGTGCTCCTTGGGCCAGCAGCTTTAGGCAGAAGGTGTGAGGTATGGGGAAGCCTTGGAGCATACCTAGCACTGATGGAGGAGGAGCTTTTGTGTGGCATTTTTACATATTCAGGACCTTTTTCTAATTTCGTATTTTGCGTATTGTAAGATGGCAGTTAAGAGCTCTTGTCCTTATTGAGAAGGACTTGCTGTCCAGAGGTTTCAGGTGACAAGGAGAGCTGAGATCAAAACCATGTGTTTATGTGCATCTCCAAAGTGCTCATATACGTGCTGCACTGGAGCAAGCATTTCTGGTAATAATAAGTAGTGAACATACAAGAGAGTGAACAAACCTCAGACTGGAAATAGAAGAAGATTATCTTCTTGAAATAACCCTGAAACTAGACCAAGGTGTTGTTCATTATGCACTGAATTACATTGATAAAGTTACATGCTCTCTGCTTAGCAGAGCTGATGTGACCCATATGCTGCACTCAGAAGCCACTAGGGCTGCACAACATAAGGAGGTCCAGACCACAGCCAGCTCAAGCTGTAATTTCAAGGAAATCAGATTTTCTGTTTGTTTTCTGTATTTGCTGTCTGAGGTATTTGTTTATTATAGCTGCAGTTATTTCTGGGCATGGACACTCCTGCTTTTTCGTTTTACTGGCTGTACTTTGGAAAGGAAGCATCCTACCTTAAAGGGTGGGAGGCTGCAATAGTAAGCAATCAATATGTTGCCAAGGATTTTAAAACACAGATTTTATTCTAAAGAAAAATAGCTCCTTTTGAATTCTTTCCATGAAACTCCCTGTGGTATTGAGAAAGTTCATTGTTAATGTTGCAGTCTTTCTTTTAATTATTCTTATTAGTACAATAGCAAGTAGATACATGGGTGAGATAGAGTGAGATAGAGCAAGTAAATGAGATACAAACAGATGTAGAAATACATCTTTTTTTCATTTATTTTTTAAAATTTATTCTAGACTGTACTCAAATTTTTTTGTTTGGGTTTACCTTGATTGCTTGGTTTGGTTTGTTGTTTGAGGTTTTTTGTGTTATGTTCTTTGTTTGTTTCTTTTTACTTTTTATTCCTGTTATTATTCTATATCTTCTCCATCAATAAAATTAATGGAGAAAATTTGTGAAGAATAATCAAGGAGTTTTCACATTTCTAAAATGTCTCCCTACTTTTCCTCTCAACCTCTCTCATAAGAACAATTTGTTTGCAAAAAGGATAAACAAACCTTACAGGACTGATTGTGAGATTATCATTAGGGAATCATCACACAACCCAGAACATTAGGAAATAACAGAAGGAGAGTGCCAAGGAGGACACAGTCATTCTTACATGTAGACAGTAAAGTTTTTTATCAGGCCCATCAAGCTGGTCAGTGCTGGGAAGTGCCCACAGAGGGGCTGCCTGGGTCACTCTCTGGGGCTGCTGCCTGCTGGGAGCCCAAGACTTACATTTACTGAGAATTTCCAGCTGTGAATATTCTTCTTGTAGCAGGTGCTTAGGACTGATAAAAAGATGGAGAGAGAGACACCTGTGCCTTTGCTCTATCTGGGATGCCCCAGTCACTGGGGTGCTCTGTGGGAAGCAAACTTCCTTCTCAAAACTCCTCAATTTGTAGTGGGAGATTGAATCTCCTCTCCTGAGCAAAGCCTCCTGCAGGCTGCTGTGTCTCTGCATTGCATCTATCACTATCTCCAGTTAAAGCTGTTCCACTTCATATGAGTGATTAAATATTCATAAGAGCAGGCTCCATAACTAGGTCCCTAGGCCTGCTGCATTATCGGCTGTACTGTTGAGCTGCTTTGTGTCATTTCTTCCCATCTCAAACTCCTTTGCTAAATAAACTCAAACAAATAGTCTGATGGTTTGGAAACAAGACTCATAGCTCTCAAGTGGCTCCTGCATTTGGGGCTTACAGGACCATCGACCAGGGAGTCCTGGACTCACAGTCTGGACTTACTCTGTTTCAGAGTCTCCAAACAGGACCCAAGTTAAGCTTCACGGTCAAAATACACGTGACCTTGGGCATCAATTTAGAGAGCTAAAGGCAACTGTGAGATTTAATATTGGGGGTTTTTAGATATCTCACCAATGCCTGATTGACACATCTGTGCTCAGCATTAGAGCACCAAATGCTTTCATAGCTTTAGCTTGAAGGATCAGACTTCTGAGGTTTGCATGAATACCTCTAAAAATCAGCCCATAAGTAACTGAGCCACTTTCAAAAGTAGAAGTGGGACCACAAAGTAATTTTGAAATGTTTTTTTTCATTTGTGATATATTTGCAGTGATTAATTGTGTTCATGAGAACTGTTAAAAATAGGGAGTTTTCCCTAAAGGTGGTGTGGCACAGCCCAGCTCGCTTCTACTTGAGCAAATTTTGGCCATGAAAAGTCTGAAATCCCAGGCAAATGAGCACAAAGGAAGAAGGAAGTGACAGCTGCAGGGCAGCATTCCCCAGGCACACTTCCTTAGCCATGCTCACCCATTGCATGTTGCTCTGGAAATTCCAACCCATTTGTTGTCTTCTGTTTTGTAGTCAGCATGACAGTAGTTTCCAGAGCAGATTTTTCTTCTAGCTGACAAAATATGACAGGCTGTAACAAGTAGTTTAATAAATAAAATTCTGCTTCCAGGTGTATTTGGAGATGTTATAATGTATAAAACATTGTATGCTTTTGAACCTGTCTGGTTTATCTGTCACCTGGACTGTCGTGCAGTGTTTTGATAGCTAGACTTGGCTTGTGTGAATTTGCTGACAAACCCCATGGTTTCTTTGGGTGCCTGCTGCCAGTGAGGGCATACATAACTAACATTTCTTACAACACTTCAGTGGACTGCCTCCCCTGCTGTGGCAGAAGATGCCTTTTTGATGTAGAATATGTTGGAGGATGGAGCATCTCTGGTGTATGGCTGAGCTCAAGTGGATGATGGACAGAAAATGTGTGTACGTGTGTCTGTTCACAGAAGTCGGGAAATAGGAACTGCTCAGAAGATAATAGTTATTTGTACTTCCATAACCTTTGGAGGCATTTTAGACACTGCCAGTTAGGACATAGGCCTATATTTATTGTGTTTTGTTAGTTTTAGAACCTAGAAAGTGATTGTAATGATGGTGCCCTCCAGGCAAAAGTGCAGAGAAATTCACATATTAAAAGGAGTCACCAGAGCTGCTGTTTGATTTTTGACATTGTTGTTACACAGCCTATGGCATTCCAGGCAGAAAGGAGTTACATGGAAAGGAGAGTTTGAAATTGCTCTATAAAAGATTATCCTTTTACTGGTGCATTTAGAGGAAAGGATAACATTTTGGTTAAATGTTTAATAACAACAACAATTCCATCATGCCATAATTCCTTTGTTTCTTTCTGTGAAGCTTTTGAGTCTTTTTAAAAAAAAAAAAAGGCACCAATACTCCAGATCTATCCAGGGAATTCCTAAGAGATTGTTTCAAGAACATCACTGCTGATCTCTTTCTATACACACATGTTGAAATCTCAGCAGAAAATAAGTCAGACACCTCTAGATTATAATCTTATCTCTAATAAGAATTTTCTCTAATATGCAAGATAATTTTTCAGCACCCTGCTTTAGGATCAGTGTTTTGTAAACATCACTGCCTGGATCACCCATTTTAAATATGTTCTAAATCAGGCCAGAGTTTTAATTTTACACAACCAGCAGCTCATACATCAGCAAGGGCAGAGGTCCCAAGTACCTGAGAAGTGGTTATCATTCTGTAATAGTGGGAGCTAAATGGACAGAATTTTTGTGGAGGGTTTTCAGCAACGAGGGCAAACCTACAAAGATACATAGGCTAATTTTGATGATAGATAACTCAAGTCTGAAGGTTGAACTTTGTCCTTTTCCTAGATTTTTTTCATGTCGGTGTCCTGCTGTCTCAAAGGCAGTGCGTGGTGTCTTCTGCTGTAGGGAGTAGCAAAGTAGCAGGCCTGGGGCATCCCCTCTTGTGTTCTGATGTTAAAACTTGCCAGTGAAGCTGCTGAGGAGCTGGTTTCTTTTCCATGAATCTACAAAATTGTCTGTTCCCATTTCCTCTTGAGAAAGTTTACAGCCACAAGGACACTCATTTGTTCCCACATTTTCCACCTGAATAGGAACATTTCCTCCCTCTCTGCACAAAACCACCTCTCTGTCAAAATCCCATGGTAGCATACTGGACTTTTACCCCAGAACAAAAGGAACGGGGAAAAAAAAGTACTTAGTTTCAAAAGCAGAACAGCTAATTTCCTTAAAGCTTACATATGGAACTAAAGATACAAAGAAATATTGAAGCAGGGAGGTTATCAGGTTCAGAGCAGCCTCTTCCATGGGCTATTCCAGCTCTCCCTTAAAAATCTAGTGAAGGAAGAAAAAAGTAGAAGTGTCTCTTTCAAAGATTTGACTTCTACCTTCTCAATTCTGTAGTCAGTAGAATAAGAGAAGGTGACCTGAGCAGTCCATGCCACAGCCTTCAGAGAGGCCTGCAGTGGAACATCTACTCAGAAGAGATGACTGTGGGCAAGGGGAGTGCAGTGAGGTTGTGCTGTGCTGTCCTGGAGGAATGAATCCATCAGGAATGGGGTAGCTCAGTGGGAACCAGAGCATCAGACTGTCTCAGGTCTTATTACACGACACTGCACAGTGTAACAGGGCCATGTCCTGGTTGATGCCTAACTAGTGTTAGCATCACTAAAATCAGATTGTTTATCTAACAAAAACAGATTGCAGCAGAAGCAATCCAGAAGGCAAAATAATATATATTAGACATTATTTTCCAGGCTGTTGAACCAATTTATAGTAGTATGTGAGTGAGCAGAAAGGTAACAGCATCTGGTAGCAGTAAATGTTTCCTTTCCTGAGTTACCAAATTAGCTATGGGAAGGTGATTAGAAGTAAAGTATAATGATTTCTGATAGAAATAGGTACCACTGCATGGGCTTTGAGATAAGAACTCGACAAATGTGTAAAATAAATGCAAACCTGGTTTTGAAAAGGGGGAGATTACCATTTTCTGTGTCGTGTGCCAAGATTTGTGCATTTCAAATGTTAGCAGTTGGCTTCTTTTCAAAACTGATAAATAATGATGTTTGTTGTGGAAACAATTATGATAATTTGAAAGGATTGTATCCCCTTTTTGTTTGCCTATAAAGACCACATTCAATTTATATATAGACACTTGCATCTATAAACCAGTTCTTAAATCATTCTAAATTATTGATGTGCACGCAGAACTTTTCTGCCTTTGTTTGAAGTTTTATTTCTGCGGCGTTGTGCTTTCTAATTGTACTTTCAACTGCTATGACATCTGTTATAGTTGTTTCAAAAACTTTCAATACTTTTCTTTTTTAATGATAGACTGTCTTTTCAAAGGCAAACTGTCTTCATTTGCAGCAAGAAAAATAATTAGTTGAAAAAAGATCACTGATTTGGCCAGGGAACTCACCATTTTACTCTTTTCTTTTTGTTTTCACAAGTTGCTGTTTTATATGATTCCAGCACCTACTCAACAGAAAGCTGGCCAAGAAGAATTCATCTCTGCAGTAACTCAGAAACCATAGAGCATCAGCATATGTCCTGTGCTTCCCCAAGGAAATCTAGGACTTTATTCTACCAAAAAGAGTACCAAGAAAGTACTTCACAAACTGATAGTCTCTATATGTCTAACAGATGGAAAAATAAGCTACTATTCCAAGCTGCTATGCCCAACAATATAGGGAAAAAGCTGAGCAGTTGGAGACGAGATTAATCCTTAAAAGTCTGCTGAGGACTCCTTTTTAATATAAGCAGTGATACCAATATCTGGTGCAGTTGTAAACCTAGTTCTAATGGTCTATGAGTTAAGTGCAAGTTTATCTCTGGCAGCAAAATGCAGGAGGCATTTATCGTACTCCAGATTAGGAAAGCACAATGCATTTCCTTGATTTTTGTTTTTTTTTGTCTTTGTCAAAGCAGGGGATTTTTCCCCTTAAACTAGAATAGGCTTTTCAGCTTAAAAAAAAATATAAGTCCAGCACTGCCATGTGGTTGCAGTACACCATAACTAACCTAGGATTCCTATAATAACTAATACCATGCTAAGAGATTTAATTGGCCACAAGATTAAACTATTAAGGAAAAAAAAGATCATCCTAATTGAGGATTGAACCCCTACCCTTTATTCATTGAGTGCCTGCTCTGCCGCTTGAGTTGTGAATTGGGGGTTAATTGACTGTCTAGAATCTCCCAAGGAGCAATTATTTCATATAATGGTGCTAACACATACTGTACTAAGGCAATTTGTACTGGTATCCTTTTTTTCCCCTCAATGTAGAGAGATTTTGTCAGGACAGCAGTTAAAAATACTGAATGTGTGGAAAAAAGTCAGAAACAAATACAGGACTTGGGGTTTCATTTCAAGTGCCTGTTGATGAAGATCAGAAACAGAGAGGGTATTGGTGTGGGTTCACAGGTAGAATGAGACCTCACTCATTTTGGTTAAGAGACTCCCTAGTCACTGCGTCCTGCAGGCCATGCTCCAATCCCAGCCCTCTTCTGTGTTCCTGCTGGGATTCAGTAGCAGTGGCCTGCAGCAAGATCTGGCATCGTTCTGACTGCAGGTGGAGGTTTGGATCTCCGCTGAATACAATTCAGTTTTGCTGGACAGATGATTTAGGCTCAGAACCAGGTTTTGCTCTCTGGTTTAAATATTTATGGCTAAATTCTGTGGCGTGTTATGCTCCTTGGGACAGAAGGCAGTGTAAAGAGGCAGGGATTTCCCAGATGGCACAAAAGCACCTGTAGCTCTCACCCATTTCCATCTTGGCAGCTGTGACACTGAAGATACATTGGGGAGTAAGAAGTGTGTCTGCAGTGACTTGGCTTGGGCAGGCCTGGACTGATGGAGAGACTGTTTGAGGGTCATTAGTTGCTTAAGACGACCTTGATTACTGCTTGGGCTGGACCAACTCTTGCCTGCTGCAGCATGGAGGAGGCTGAGAAAACAGAGTGTAATGCTGACCCTTCCTCCAGGCCTGGCTCTGTAGCTGTTCCTCTTGTGCAATTAATGGATCTGAATTTGGAAAGAGTATTGCTGCTTCTCAGCCTGTGCACCAGGGCTGAAAGGTTGTCTTCAGGCTTGCTTACCTTGGTGTAAGTGGTGGCAGTAACCCATGGTGGGCATTCTTTTCTTATTTTTTGTATCTACTTTGTATTCTCCCTCTGATTTTTTTTTTCATTAATTTTGCTGCAACTTTAAGAGCTTCTCTTTCTCAGTGTTTGTGGAATATAAGTTCATTGCTTGAAGTTCAAACTTGTGGCCAAAATGCATGCCCCAGATCAAGTTTTATGGTGACTTGGGAATAACCTGTAAGTACTTTTACATAAACAGCTACAGAAATCATAAAAAGATGAGATTAGGTACACTTACATTTTGTATTTATTTACTGGCGTGGAAATTCATAAAATTCATTACTTCATAGTACATTTTTCTTTTTCATTAATGCAAATTTGCAGAACTTTTCTCATTACTGTTCTCCTTTGAAGAATACAATAATAGAGATAATATCAGAAGTTTTTAACTAAATGCAGACTTAGTTATGGATCCAGTTAGGCACTTTTATATTGAAGTACATTCTGCTTTTTAAATGCTTTTATAAAAGTGCTACCTGAAGAAACTTAGAATTTTGGAAGATCTCTTCTTGTGTGGAGCTAATGAAGATAAAAGGAACTGCAGAAGTGCAACTTCTGAAACTTGTGTCTTCATTTCCTCACTGAGAGGGTTCTTAAGCACTGGAACAGGCTCCCTAGGGAAGTGGTTGAATCCACATCCCTGGAGTTGATTCGAAGAGGAAGACATGGTGCTGAGGGACATGATTCAGGCCCAGTCTTGATAGAGTTAGATGATAGTTGGACCTGATGATCTTAAAGGGCTTTTCCAACTTTTCTGTGATTCTGAAAGTAAATTTAAATGCTGTGGGAAGGAAGACTGCCTGTGTGCTGAAAGTACCTAACACCACTGTTTGCATAGTGGGGTCTGCCAAGAGGGCTGAAAAGGAAGAGCAGCCCATAACATTAAAGGTGGTCAGAAACAGAAGCAGTTTGAGTATGTTTTATGAACATGCACTGCTAGTGTAGTACTCTTGAACCATGCTCATACCTAAGTAGGGCTTTGGCACTGATACCAGTAGCTCTCTATGCGTCTAGCAGGAACCATCTTGGCTATATGTCTCTGTGCTCTGGGATGTGGAGGCAGATAGTGCCTTGCAAGCATTGTGTGACCCCAGCTCATCCATTACCCCTTGTGCTGGCACGTGAGAGTGCAGAGATGTGACAAGTGGGTCAGCTGAGGTGGACAGGGCTGGCTTCCACCATGGCTTCTTGTTGCAGGGTGATGCATTGCGTTCACAGCTTAGCTTCTGTTCCACATTAAAACATATGTGCTCCTGGCGTTGGGCTTGCATTTGCATTCTGCTGAAACCCAGACCACCAGCCACTCTACCATCACAGGCATAGAGGGCTCTGCAGCTAGACTGAAGCAGTGCAGTCAGCCTCAGAACAGCATGAAAGCAGCCTTAGAAAATTCAAGTAACTCTGTTATGTGTGCACCAAAGAGAAGCTGCTTTAAAGAGGACTTGTAGGTGTGCAAATGCTTCGTGACCTGCTTTGTCTGCAAAGGAGATCTGAAATACACTCTCGCGCTTCTTTGCTATTACAGACCTGTCAGTAACCTAACCTCCTTGGCTTTCCACTTTTGCTTGAGGTGTTTGTGAAAGGTGAAAGTGTGGAGAGCAAGCGTGGCACAGTCTGCCTCCAGCTGGAGGAGCAGTGCTTCACACCAAAAACATCATAGTGCCTCTTGCTTATAAAAAATAGAGGTGAACTGATGAAAGAGATATTGCAAATACTAAAGAAAGTTTAACTTGGTGTAACTCAGATTTGAGGTGGGGTTTATTGTCACTTATTTGGTCAGTAAAACCCTGGAGTAAAGGCAGCGGAAACAAGGTTTCTTGAAAAATAAGTATAATGTTTTGTGCAGTATGAGGAAGTAGTTGTCCCAGGTCCCATAATAACAGTCTGGGTCACCAAAAGCTGCCACCATCTGAGGAAGATGATGCTCTGGTGAAGAAATAAACTAAAGACAAACAGCATTTCCCATTGCTTCAGCCTGGGAAAGGAGAAACCTGGTCGTGTTCACAGGATGAAATAAGTGACAAAAGCAATATTTTACACTCCAAGTGTGATTCTATTACTGTTCTCACCTAGTTCTAACTTCTCCCCTTTAAATATAATTCTGTTGCACAGTTTTCTCCACCTGCTGTTTTCTAAAGATCACACATGTCCCCAGTCCATGGACGCCATCATTCCTCATTTAGGCTCTCTAGCCACTTTTCACCCGGCTTGCCTGTTTTATTTTCCCTTTTATTCCTTTATGTCTTTTTTTGTTTGTTTGTTTTTCTACAGAAAACAGATAAATCCATGTATAAATCTCCAGGATCAGAAACCTGTTTATGTTGTGGGTTGTTTTTAATTTATTTATTCTTTTTAAATAAGTACCGCACCCCCAAAAAAAAACGTTTGCACTGGTAATGACTTAGAGAAATGTAACTTCTGTAATATCTCTCCCTGCAATTGGTTCAGCTGAAACAAAGGCAATCCAGAAGGCATGGTGTAGATTGGCTACATCAGGGACAGAAACTGCTGCTCTCAGAAATTCTGGTTTGTTTCCAGTAGAGACCCACAGTTCCCAGGGCTGCTGTGCAGCCCTTTGCTCACATGCCTTGTCTTGATGTTTGTTGGCGCTTTCTCACGCTGCATGTGCAAGCCTGGTGTGTAACCAAGGGTGCTGCATCACCACTGCACCCACAGGAGCTGCTCCTGGCTTTACAAGCCGGGTAAAGTATGTCCCTGCCATCCCTTCCTTTCTCAGGTGTTTTGTATTTGCATTGCAAAATCCTGTATTGAGCCTGTTAGCTCTTCACAGCAGCTGCCCCTGAATCATGTAAGATGGGCTTGACCCTGAATGCAGGTTTCATATGTGGTACTAGACACTGCTGGTCAAATCTTCTTGTGTAAAATGGAAGTAACTGGCTGGAGCAAGTGGCAGCCCTCTGTATTGTTTCCTGTTGAGATACAGTGAAGGTATTTGGCATTTCTCAAGGAGTACTTAGAATTATGTTGTAATTACAGTCAATTCATTTTCCTTTGGAAGCTTACCTTTAGATGGCCGTGCTCTGGCAAGCTTCTCAGCCAGTTAACAAGCAAATAAAAGCCCCAGCAGCCCCCTCCCGGTGCTGCCATAAAGAGGTCTGTTCTGAAAGTTATGTGGAGCTGTGTCAGGCAGTTGCTGTGCTTCGAGCATGCCCTTGCATGCAGCATTAGCCTTCACCTTTCTCTCACTCATACTGGAGGACGTAACTGATAGTGATCGACAGAGTTCCTGGGCACACTGCATTCGGATTTTTATTGTGATATTACCAGGACATATGTTTGTGGAAAGAAGATATATATATCTCTATGTTTAGCCTCAGAATATAAACTCTGTAGAAATAGTCTATTACCTGCATGAAACGGAAAATATGGGTGACATAGTGTGGAGGAATTGGGCCCGGCTTTGCTTACAAATCAGCTTGATGATGAGGTTGCAAAAGTTATATTTTCACTGCTTTCACATACTGAATTTATTAGCTTCTTGAAATTGATTTTGGATGCCTTTCATTTGCCATTGGGCTGAAGTCAAAAGCAAAACGATGATACACTAGGTTTTGCTCACTCATCTTTTTATTGCCCTGCTATTGTTATTGAGTAAAAGACATTGGGCACGTTCCCCGAAGGAGACAGCAAGCACAGCTCGTTTTCTGTTAATTGACCAAAGCTTACCTGAATGCACGTTTGCAGTCCTCAACTTCAGCATCTGTGGCAGCCACCAAGGGGTGGAGGGGATGAGGACTGGGATTTGGTTCAGGTGAGAGCTGAGGGTGGCAGCCAGGAGGGCTGTCGAACTTTGTGCTGGTTTATTTGCTTGGAAGGAAGGGTGCAAAGTTAATATCGCTGCAGCGCTCGGCAAGTGTTGGAGTGGCTATCTGTGGGAAGGTAATGAGAGCTCAGCAGTATCGCTGCTTTGATCTTTGGTTAAAGGCTTACAAAACTAGATTGCTGCTTGATTGACAGCCTTGTCAGAGAGTGAATGAAGACTGACACTCTAATATTGGAAACGCAGCGTTTACAAAACTTAGAGCCTGAGTTTTCTCATGACACTGCTTCTTTTGTGGAAGACTGAATTTCACATTTATTGTTAGATAAGTGTGTGCTGTGCTGTGTGCAGCTAAAACTGGTTTCCAGACTGCTGGCTCACAGATAATCCTCACCCTAATGTTTGACGCAGGTCTCTTTATGGCAACAGTACTGTCATCATGCATTTGTAGAAGTAGGAGGTACTGTTTGAAGGCTCAAACTTGGTGGTATTTATCACACCTCAATACCAGATAATGATTGATCTGACACGTGGGTGATTGATATAGAGGTGGCAGCCTCCCCTAGTGTATCTGGCAGTTTCTGACTGGGTCCAATACAAGGGGTAAAAGGCTCCCACCATGTCCTACCTTGGGGTAATATCTTCAACTATTGCTTATTCCTTCAGTTCTCCCCTTAATACCCTCAAATAAGCAGAGGCAGCTAAAGAAAAAGTTGATTTGTGGAGTAGACTTCTTTCATGCCAGTAATCTGCTTAACGTCCCACCCTTTTCCTTATTTCTTTCTAACCAGTTTTAAATGTCCTCTCTTCAAAGTTTGCCTTACTTTGCTGCCCCTTAGTGAGGGGTACAGGCACCCAAGTGTCAGGGCACTGCTGGAGTAGGGCATTGGACAAGGTGACTTTCCTTCCAACCCCAATCATTTTGTGAGTGTGGTCATCTCCCAAATGATGTTCTGCTCTCCAGATGTAACCTTGATACAGTGACTTGGAATGTGGAGTTTGCTTTTCTCTTCTGGGAAGTCTCTGTCTTGGTCATGTTAGTACAGTTGCTTCTGACCCCAGTGTCCAGTCTGCTGGTATGCACCAGGCTTTTTTCCAGCTGTCACCAGGCTGAAGTCTTGAGATATCACCTACTATGCCCTGTCTATCAAAGGCAGTGATCTATATGTGCTTTCTTCAGTGTCTTCATTAAGTTGGAAAAGGTGGATTTGGTTCAGCTAGCAAAAAAAGTTCCATTCGTATTTTAACGTGAAATTACATTAACTGCTGTGATTTAAGGAATGCATAAGAAACAACCAGATTTTGTCTGCTTCTGCATCAAAATCCTTAAGCAAGGAAATGTCTCCCCAAAATGCTAATCCTATAGCATCCAGAGGTGTCAGTGAGAAGATGTGGTTTGAAAACAGGCATCCAAAAGATTTTCACAGAAGGTACTGATGAGTTGTGCTGCAGGGCGTGGGAACCGCTTAAATTGGCTTTGCTGTCAAAGCCAGTGTTTTCTGAGACTACATCATCAGCTTCTCCTGGCCTTCTGATTCTCAATTTCCTTCAGTATTGCTAAATTGTGAGTGCAGTTCTTTCCTTACCTCCTGGTTCATACATATCTTACAGGAACATGGGGAGGGGGTGAGCGTAGCATTAAGAATCCCCAAACACACACAAACGCTTGCAAACTGATAGGTGTGCAGTGTAATATATCTTTAGCCACTGACGTATCCTTTATTAAAAACTGTTGATTAAAATGCAAGATTAAAGCCACGTTCATCAGCTCTGTTGAATAGCCCTTACCTTGGACTGCATTTTCAAAGTGGACGCATGTAAGTCCCAACAATAATTACCATTTCATCAACTGGAGTCTGCCAGGGAGTGAGTTCAGAATGAAAAGCATATGTAGCTATGCTGATTATGCAGGATGAATTATTTTCAAACCCCACATTTATATCAGGACTTTTTTTGTGTGTGGAAAAGTGCACGTCCACCAAAAAAAACCAAAAAACCAATCACCTAAATTTTGCTGTAAACATTTTTAAGCCATACAGCTGAAATTCCTGTTGGAAATGTCTACAGTCTGCTTCCATATTGCAACACATATGGTAAGGAAATCTTGCTTGCAAGCCAGTGACTGTTTTAAAACAGTTTTCAGAATGGCACTGAATAATATCTCGTGTTTAAAAAATGGGTATGGTTTGTGTTCTATAGGAAGCAGCTTAACATTTTCGAAGCTATGACAAATTTCTCCCTAGATAATTTTGACTGTAATGATAGGATTAGTTTAGCTTTCTCTTAATTCTTTTTTTATGGACACAGCACTGGTGGTATATTAGGAAGACTCTGAGTCATTCTGGTTCTGTCTCAGTCCTTCCTTTAGACTTTAGAGGCCTCTTAGACATAAAGGTTGATGTTTTGTTCTGTCCTCTTCCTCTTTCTCTCAGTGCATGTACATGTATGTACATAACCCATAACGTAGATGTTTAGCAACCAGTTCTGTTGCTGTGATTGTGATAAAGCATTTCTGTAACTTGCATTTCAATTAAAGATTTACAGCTCTTCTATTGCCTCAAACCTCATATTTAACGGCCAGAAGAGAAAAGAAACCCTGAACTATAAACATATAAAGTGAAGTATCCATAGTCCCCTCAGTTAATGGTATTTCCTTAAAGCAGGTAAGTTACTGAGCCCCCTTTTAAAACAACAGTGTTAATTTACTGTTTCCTTTCATCTGTTGAAATAATTACTTTTCTTTTTTGCCTTCAATAGTTTGTTCTGGTCGTTAACATTTCTGTAAAATTAAGTTTGAAAGGTGCTTTTAATGTTCAGATAGACTGCAGTGCACATTTGACTGTTAAAATCAACCTACTTAAGGCAGAACTAATGTTTAACACTCGCAGCTATTTGAAGTAGTTCACTGCCCAGTTTAATGGTGCTGCCAAGGGCAATGGTCACATTACTTGCTATTATATTTTGGGGATTTTGTTATGCTGGCAATAAAGACAGTCCGTGATATTTCTGAAAACAGTGCCTTAGATCTTAAAGACATCATTTTGCTGCTAACAAGCTATAAACTGTAATTTGTTGGGGAAAGAAACACTAACCCTGCTCTTGGCCACGTACTCCATTTAGGAGCTGCAGTTGCATGCGACAGTGCTAGTGCTGGATGGCTTTTCCTGCAAGCTCTCAGCAAAAAAGACACCATCAAGCCATTCAAAATCCATGGTGATGGTCAGCTGCAGTGGAAGAAATGTAGTGGCATTTTGAGTTTTAATTTTGTATGAAGACAGTTCTAAGACATCTGCATGGGTAGGTGAAGAGTGGCTCGGGGTAACCCAACCTGGCCTGGTGAAAACTCAGTGTAGGAGGTGGAAGGGCATGGTGTGGAGACCACATCTGGAGTACTGTGTCCAGTTCTGGGACCCGCAGTTCAAGTTGGACATAGAACTGCCACAAAAATGATGAAGAGAATGGAACATCTCATGAGGACAGCCTGAGGGAGCTGGTTGCTTGGAGAGGAGGAGACTGAGAGGTGACCTCAGCAATGTTTATAAATATGTAAAGGAGGCTGGAGCCAGGCTCTGCTGGGTGATGCCCGACAACAGGACAAGGGCCAGTGGGTGCAAGCTGAAGCGTAGGAAATTTCAATTAAAAAAACAAGGAAGATTTTTTTTTCCTTGTGAGGATGACAAACTGTGGAACAGGCTGCCCAGGTGGGTTGTGGAGTTATTCAGAAGCCACCTGGACACGTTCCTGTGTGATCTGGTATAGGATATCCTGTTCTGGCAGGGAGGCTGGGCTGGATGAGCTTTTGAGGTCCCTTCCAACCTCTGACATTCTGTGATTCTGTGAGTCAAGTTGGTGGCTGCAGTGTGAACCATCTCAGTCATAGCCTGACCGGTAGCTTCTGTTTCATTGCATGGTTTGTGAATTTTGTTGGTTTGGGCACTTTGAAAGTGGATGTCTCTGCTGTGCAGTTTGCAGCGTGAAAATGCTTGTCTGGCCTTGCACTGAGAAAGAACCTTCCCAATGGCCAAATAACTGTAAGCCATTCTGCTGCTAACACTTGCCTAAGCTCTGGGTTTTAGAATGTAGGTCAAATAAGGTTATTTATGGGAATCTTCAGGCAAACAGTACAGAGGAAGGTCTAACCAGTTCTTTGTGTAGTGGTGCTGCTGGAAGCGTCACTCAAGTCTTCAGGAAGTCCAATGGGAAATTAATCTGGACTGCCACAAGTGAATGAGCAGCTAGAACATACACATCTTACCTCTTCAAGTGAGGGCATGAGTTTATAACAACACAGATGTTTTTGTTTCCTTGATAAGCAGGAGCAGGCACAGAATTTCAAGATTAAGCAATACATCTTTTGAAGCAGGAAAAAAATTAGATATATTTACTAAATAGTGGGCAAATTTTTCCCCTTGGCTAGCCTAGTGCAATCTTACAAGCTTCAACAATGCTGAATGGATGTTATTGAGAAGTGAATTCAGCTCATTCTTTTTATGCTTTTAATAAATACCCATGGGAAAGGCAGTTGTTCAAGGGAAATGAAATACAAATAAACATAGAATTTATTCTCAGTAGGCATTCTGAGGAATTTGGAGCCTGAGTTTTATGCCATGGGTTTTTCCCTGCTACTTGCAAGCAAAACTCCCATATTTATACAAGCTGTCAGTTCTCTGAAGAGAATTCATCCTTTTTAAAAATGAAAGGAAATCTAGATCCAGCGGATAGAACAGCAACGACGTGAAACATAACAAACGACATTCCTGCTCCAAACTACATCATTGCGATGGACTGTATTATTCTGGACTGTGGATACAAATGGTAACTTTATTTTCACAGCATTCTGTAACAATTCTTGAGACACAATCACGCACAAAACATCATTTGTAGCTGTATCAGTTTGCTGTTTTCATCCGCTCCATCCTTACTTCTCAGTTGATTGATAATCTACATACTTGGAGCTAATGAGGGTTCTTCGTGCTGCCACTTAATAGACATTACCAGTGTTCCAACCAGCATTTCAGAACAGTGTTGGCAGGTTTTGTTTGAAGGGAGAAGAATAAATGCACCTGCTTAAAAGTGCATTTTTTCACCTAGACACCAAGGCTGCCACAGAGAACTACAGTCAGTGGAGAATGTTTACAGGGATAAAGAAGAATCTACACTATGGACTTCATTTCAGATTAATCCTTGTCCAGACTTTGAAATAGTCCTTCCAAAAAATCCGTGGTTTGTCACTTAGTGTCCTGTGGAGGGTCAGAGGCACCTTTTTTGGATCCAGTCTGATCTTTGAGTGCCAGCTGGTTAATTTTATGCAGTAGTGTTATTATTGTTTCTGACCGTTCTAACTTGGAAAAAATTTTTAGTTGCATGGTATAATAGTTGTTGGTTTAAACAAATCATATAAAAGAGACTTTTTGTGCTTCTAGACTGCATCTCCAACTTAGATATCTTTGTCAGAAGCAATGCAGACTGCTTTAAGTCAGTATTTACTGCTAGAGAATAGAAATTGAGACTTTATACATCACAAGAACATAGTTTATTGTTTGAGAATGACTGAGCTGCAAAGAGTCTGCAGTACCTGAGCAGAGACTGGCTCTTGAAAAACATGTGTTTTGTTTAGTTCCCTAGAAGCTATGTGGGAAAATGCCTTTCCAGGTAAGGCTGATGCTTCATAAATAATTTGATCCACTGCTTGTTTTTTCATCAGCTACAAATTTGCATGTTTGCATAAAGCACCCAGAAATAGCTTTGTCACCTTGGGTTGCAGTAACCTTTGTGCAAACTTCAGAGCTCCCATGGCAGTGTGTACAGCTTTAATACCTTTCAGAATTTTACAAAACCATCTGATTAAATCTGGTTTTAAATGCTACTTTCAGTTTAGAATCCTGCCTTTTTAATAATCAATTGAAACATTGTGTTGTGGTGTTTATTCAGTGCATAGAAAGCACTGCTTGACATGTATTAGACCTCACAGAGCAGTACACAGCTGTAGCCCATCCAGCAGTTTCCAAATGAGTTTGCACGAGGAATAAAAGATTGCCATCTGAGCAACACTGGAGGGAGACAAGAGCAGACAAAAGGCAGTTAAACGCTGCAAAAGAAGAAAAGACCCTGTTGAGATAGACATTTCTGAGCAAATGTCTCAATTTCACAGGGTGATACTGTAGCAGGCAATGTACATTGATTTCAGCACGTGAAGTGCATTGCAGTTGGGATTCATTAAGCTTCATTTTGTGCACTGTCGTGAATGGGTATGTCAGCTCCTCTCTCAAGTCATGCACAGTTCCAAAGCAAGGAGATAGAATAAACCAAAGTGAAAATATAAAGTTCCCTATAAAGAGGGTAAGCCACTTTTAAAAGGAAAATGCTCTGTTTGCTAAAAGCTGTTAAGTCACAATAGAAGTAATCAAAACCTAAATGTTTTTTAAGGATTTTGTGCTTAGTTTTCAACATGACCTACTGGCACCAATCAGCTCATGCTCCTGGCTGACTTGGTGGGCATCCCAGTAGAGGGAGAGATGCACTAATGGAATGCAGAATCTTACTGCTGCCACTGGGAAGCAAACGTGCAGCCAAGTGTTTGATACTTCACTTTTGTACTGAATGTGGCAGGGTGGTTTTGGCTTCGGTCACAGTTGGTGTATTTCAACTTCCCCGTTTGCAGCAGGAGGGTGCTTAAGATGGTTCTGTGCTCTCGCTCTCTCTCTGTTCTTCCTTGGAGCCAGCTGCAGAGCTTGCTATGGCACTCTACTGTCTCCCCAAGTGTCAGCTGCCAAATCTAAAAAGTGGCAGGTCCGTGAAGCTCCTCCAAGCACATCCAAGGCTGGTTTGCAATCTGTGAATGCACGAGAGATCTGCAGTACTGGCTTTCTGTGGCATTTGTTCTACTTTGTATTTTGTTTTTAGCTGAGAAGCATTTAAGTTCAAGAGATGTATCCAAAAATCTGTTTAGTAGAATTTATTTAGTAATGATGATGCCAGTGGAATTTTTTGTTTGTCTCAAAGTCTGCTGCGAACTATAGCAATTTAGGGACAAGAGGTATATGAAGTTTGTTAAGATTTTCCTAGAGCACCCACAGAGGAATAAAATGTCTTCATTGCTCCGTTCTCCAGCTGTTGTACTTCACCTTCAACAGGTATTAGGCTGCTATTAATGAAGTCAGCCTAAGCAGCAGGGCTTTACTGCCAGGCTTTGCTACATGCCACATCTCTCTGTTTCAGGTTGCTGCTACAGGTGCTTGAGGGCACAGGCAGAGAGGAGAGTAGAGGAGAACAGTTGTTGGCAACTGTACTCCTGCACCATGCTAGTAAACTGTTAGAGGAAAATGTAGGACCTTGGAATTATCCTCTTGTGCTTAAATATTTAATCCAGCTCTTTATTTTTACAAGTGATGTTTAGTCTCAGACATGTAATGGGAGTCATTGCTAGTGAGGTGGACCCTGCGGACATGCTGTGCCTGCCTGGAGAGAACGCTGGAGCACCTGGCAGGACAACATCCAAGCACAGTGCTCAGCCCATCTGAAGGCAGAGCTGAGCAGATTGGTGTCAGATAGCTGTGCAGAAAGTTTTCCTCTTTTTTTTTATACAGTATTTGTTTTAAAAAAGCTCAGGATAAATGACAGCAGTAGACTTAACAGTTATTTGGTTGCAAAGTAGTGGATGTGGACTGCTTGGTGGTTAGCTTACATTTATACTCTGATCGCAGCTGCCAGTTGGGTCAGAGAGGGTTTTCCCCTTTGACAGATTGGCTGTGTGCTAGGAAAACTTGTCTTTCCCCAGAGCATCATGTAATTATTTGGTGGTGAAGAGTGGTGCCGCGTTGCTATGGACATGAGGCTCTCCACACCGAGAGCTGCTGTAGTGCTGATATATGTGACTCTAATCATTCTGTCACTAAGATGTAATATCGATACACCAGGCCAGCATTTCTATCAGAGGGCCTGTTACTTGCCCTCTTAGTTGAGGAGGGGAGGAGGACTGGGATAAGCCAAATTCAGGCTGTTGTTTAGCCCAAGAGAGGCTTGGTTGCACGTGGCTTTACTTGGGTAACCTTCAGTATCCACAGGAGGTGCAGCACTACCTAAACAGCGGCGGTTTGGAGCAAAGCTGCGCACCAGGGACTGGCTGGCCCTGAGCTGGAGGCACCTCTAGGGCCCTGTGGCTGGAGCTGGGCTGGCAGGCAGGGCTGTGCTGCAGCCTCTTGGGCTGTGGGACCGAAGGCTGTGTGGTGGGCAGAGTGGGAGGCCTGAGGAGCTGGGACAAGGTTGGCATTTTCTTTGGAAGTCTGTAAGAGGGCTGTGCCAGGATTCCTGCTGGCAACAGCTACAGCACAGAGCTGCTGCTCGCCTGGAGAGTTACTGTGGCTGGAAGGTAAATTGAAAAGGGATGAATTCCTCATGCAGCTTGATAATCAGGGCCTATAAAATCAAGGTGCAACTGAAGAGAGTTCAAACACTAGGATATATGAGCAGAGTACTTCTTTGTCGACATGCGAGGAATTCATAATTCATTCACAAGGAAACCTTTAAGGTGATCACCATTGCAGGTATAGTTTCCTGTTACGGTAATCACACTTCTCCTAGCAATCAGTATTGAAAGTTGTCTTATTTCTGCAGTGCAAAAATCCTGCTGGTGAACATCCCCCAATTGCACTCATAATTATTTCTGATTAAAAGTGCCCTGGCCTGACAGCCCAGGGAAATTAATAGCAGAAGCTCCCTACAAGTTTTAGAAGATGAGCAAAGACATACTCCCTCTTAAAATTATTTAAGCAGGTGCTGTGGGAAGCCATTGCTTTTATAAGGCTCTTCAGATGTTTACAGCAAAACATTTTTTCCCAGTGATTGAATTTTTCGAAGTACTAAAATACCAGGGAGAAATATGTTTCTCACCAGCTTTATGGCTCCCTGGATGCATTCTATACAAACCTTGTATCTGCTTGGACACAAACACTCTATTGCAGAAAGATATCTTGCCATTTTAACAAGCTATACTGTTCTGAAAGGGTACACTGCATCACCAGTGGGAATGGCAGTACCTCGAGAGTAATACTTCTTTAAGGGTACTGTTTTATTAAGGCAGACCTCAGTAATTTGTTCCTGACTCTTATACACCCTTATTTTATTAAAGGTATTTTACATATGTGGAGGAGGTTACTAACACTCCTATTTTCTCCACTGCTTGGCTTTAATGGATGGTGTGGAATATAATATTTATTAAGCCTAAGCAGGGGAGGACATAATAGCAGAATTGTCCTTTATAACCTATTTTACACAGCTGTAAAATAAACCTTAATAAAGTAGGTGTAATTATCCAGGAATATCTAGGAAATAGTGCTCTGCCTGCTTCAAATGTTTGGAGGGCTTAACTGCTGGTTATACACATACTTTAAGAAATTGAACTCAGCAGTAACAGTATTGATCTTGGTCCAGTACTATTTGAAAATCTATTAAGAGCTGAAGTGCCTTGTGTGCCATAATTACTGTGTTAGTAGCCATCATATCATGTTAACTGTGAGCTCTATACAGTATTAACTCTGCAATCCCAAAGAACACCACACAGAAATATTTATACTCGCTAACTTTCACGTTTAAGAGTGCCTTTGCCTTATTCTGATGACAGCCAGAGTCCCCCAGCTGGCTCCCTGGCTACCAGTCAGTTCTGGTGATCACTAAGCTTTGATGTCATGCAATGACATCATTCCTTACTGCTCAGTTCTCTGTGTCTTTGTATTTGCTTATGGCCAGAGAGGGTTTATGCTTCCTATCTGGAACCCAAAGGGCAGTGAGTGGTGTGATTCCAGCCTGGTTTCACTGGAGATCAGGAGCACAGATTTTTCACCCAGCCTCTGCATTGCTGCCATTTGACTAGTTCCCTGGACTAGGAAGACAAGTGGAGAAAAACCTTTCCTGGTGGCACATTAGCAGGTTTAGCAGCCAGGTGGAGTTTTTCAGGTGCAGAATGGGGATGCAGGCATGTGTGCCATTCTGGTGGGAATGTGGTCCCACTGATCACAGCTACCTGGAAGTATTTATATAGTTCTGTGGGGTTTGTGAATAGGAAAAATTGGAATCTTTCTAATGAGATCTGGTTCAAATTATTGGTTATATTACCAAGTGCTGCAGTAAAGGGAGAAGATTATTAAATTTATTTAAAAGCACATTGTATGTTTTTATTACAGTGAGTGGGACATGAAAGAGGTTTGCCCCAGAGTGGAGGCACAGAGAGATTTTTGGGGTGTACAGCTTTGCCTGGCAGTTCTTAAGCACAGACATATGTGGCTTTGGCGTCAGCCAAGCTTGCCGACAGCTCACCTCACCCTTTGGGCAGAGTTGGGGCCGTGGCTGTTGCAGGCAGCTGCCAGCTCATCCTGCCCGTCCTGCAAGTAACACCTACTGGAAGCTCCCTCCTGCCCAGGAGCAGTTAGCAGTTAGCGTGGCACTGGGATTGAGTTGTTCCTCTTCCTCACCCCCCTGGCTGGGCCCCAGGCCCGGCTGAAGTGTGTGTGATGGATCCAAAGGTGATGCTCGCTGGTTGCAGTGGTGTGTGGGCAGGAGCTGGCTGGCATGTACTGCCTGAGGACAGGGCAGAGCAGGACCAATCCTGCCTGCACATGGACCTTATGTCTGTGTGCAGGGCACGGCTGCTCTCCACCAGCTCTGGCTGCCTGTGCTGGGGGGTTGACAGTTCTGTTAACAGAAGTTTCTTCAGCTTGGACACCATCAACCTATTCCTGTGTAACCTCATCACACCCAGCCTGTATTCACTTTTCTCATGCTGCAATTTTAGTGTTTATTGTGCTGCTGCTTCTTTGGTCTTCTGCTTCTTGTACGATTTATCTTCTTGGTGGCAGTCACCAGAATCTGTCTCAAAGGAAAAAAAAGGGAAAGATTTTGAAGCAAGGACCTAATGCAGCCTTGCAAGAAACTGAATCCTGATCAGATATTTCAGAAGGACTTGTAAAGCCATTCCTGAGTTCCCCATTCCTTCCTGAATTTTTCCTCCTGTTGTCCTTTTTTTTTTCATAAATGAACATTGTGGAAATGATTTGGACTGAAGTTATTACATTAATTATCCAAGCTGACATTTTTGCAGTGTGTGAAAGGACAGAGTGGTATGTAAAATAGACGCACTAAGAACACCTACAGTATGACAACAAGTAGCAGGGTAATTGCTGAAAATGAAGTCTTTTCTGCTATCCCTTCCCTTCAACATCTGTTGTTCCATATGGAGTCATAAATATTTGCAACAAAATAGTTGAAGAAATAATCTCAACATTAATAGGGAAAAGCTGAATCCGCCAAGAAAATCAGAGAATCCATTTTTTTCCCTTTTTTTGGCAAGTTTTTCCTACCCATCCTCATCTGACAGTTTAAAATCTCAGTAAAAGAATAGTCAGGCAACAGTGAGGCTTCAAAATGACCACAAAACCCCACCTTTGTGAGTAGTAGGAGGAGAGTTAGCTGAGGAAGAATTAAAAACCTCTTGATAATGGCCATGAGGAGGAGTTGGTTTCATTTTCTTCCTGTCTTCCACAGTAATTTTATTACTTACCTGTTCCTGAGTGGTTCACATTTTCACTTTGCTGTCAGTAGAAATACTGCTTCTGGTTGGTGTGAAGATGACAGGCTACCCTTACTAGGTGAAAGGAACTAGTTACTTAAATTGCCACATGGAGAATGCAGATCGATAGCACTTAAACTGCCACGGGGATTAAAGAGCAGCTTAAAGCACAGAGCAACATCTGATGGTTTGGAATCCAGATTAGCAAAACCTGCCTGAGGAGCACCTCATAGGAGAAAGCAGGTGTACCAATAGTGTCGCAGAGAGACTAGACATTGTAAATAATGGCTGTGCACAGAAAATACAGAATTTATCAAGGCTTTGTCTATAGTTACTAGTTGCCTTTATTCTACTAAGGCTCTCCTCAGAGACCAGAATTTAATCAGGTGACAGTAGCTGTATTTGCTTTCCTTAATCTGTACATATTGAACTTCAGACTGAAGGTCTTTGCAGTGAAACACCTCTGTTCTGATGGTTCTTATTTTCATCCTGCAAACCCAGCAGCTCATCTAACCTGAGTCCTTTTTTTTTTTCCCCAGGTTTGAATTAATAAAATATTTTCAGGTGTTTTTACCATCAGTGCCGTGTGAACATCAGTGTATATTGTAAATACTAAGTTATAAATAGGTACAATTTTCTGTGTTATTAATGAGTACATTGATGAAAATGTCAAAGCTGTATAATTATGCACCTCTTGATAAAGAGTGCACAGATAAAGGCAATTTGTAAACTGTAATTTCAGTCTTTTCTTAGGACAATTTTATTTCTCTGAGGTTTGCTTCCTTCTCTTATTCAAATCCCGAGTGGCTGCCTTACAAGATCCCTTAGGAAAACACCACCCATCATGCCACAGAAGAGATGCCCAGAAGGGGCTGAATGCAGTGGTGGTACACTTTGCTTTCGCTTTTTTTTACTGGTCCACACAGTTAGTTTTTCCCAAGACAACGCATTGCTCTACATCTAACAGGCAGGGGCTACATTTTAGCCCTGTGTTTAAAACAAGGAATAGATTATGAAACACTCTTCAGGACAAAATCAGCTGAGTTCAGAGTGCATGGAAGAGAGCCAGCTGGGACACAGATACCATGGGCAGAAGATAGTTGATGTTGCTGTCTTGTGATAGCTTCCAAAAGCTTTTAAGGCCACCTGGAAATGTAGATCTAATGATTAGGTACTATTTTTAAAGGGCAATGTCTTTCTAGCAAAGCTCAGCAGAGAGAATTGCCCGTGTGCTATCAAATTGTGTCAGTAAGTTGAAAATGAAATAAAGTCTGATTTAAAGCTAGTGCACTGGATTAATCAGCTGCACCCCGGCTGCGTTCATTGACCCTGCTCATTCAGGGACTGTAATTAAGAAAAACAGCAGTGACTTTAAATTTGGCCCCTAAATCACAAGGTTAAAGCAGTAAATTTCTGTCTGATTGGAGCCAGGTTAGGAAGAGGTGTCTGATGAACAGCTCAACTGCTGGCAGAGAAGCAATGAGGCAGGGAGAAAAAGGCAGGCAGAGGTGTATGGAGGATTTTCAGTTGGTAAGACCCTGAAGACAAACAACACTGTCCTGACAGACTTGACCTAAGCAGTGCTGCAGATTACAGGGTTTCATACTTGCTGTGAAAGAAAACAATTCCACTAGTTCCCAGTTAAACAACACAGCAGCTGCCACAGTGTGAAATTAAAACACAGAGTCTCACTTTCTTGGAAGACCACATTTTGCACTGGAAATGCAGAATTTGGGCCCTGATTCAGTTCATGCTTGGACAGTGCTGCCTACCACTGCTTTTGTGAAGTCAGTGTATGGCTGGAAGTGAAGAGAATTCCTGCCACTGTACAGGTATGATGGTTCGGAAGAGTCTGTAAGCCCTCAGGGCAAGTAATGATGTTTCAAATAAAAACATGTCTTGTTTTCAGAGATGAGTAGCATGGACAACCCAGCTGATGGTGCAGATCCTGTTTTATTAAAAGTAAAAAAGGTCTATCAAAGTATCTAGGCTGTTCTTTTGTAGCTACAGACCATTAAATATAATCCCTATCTCTCTGATCTGAAGCTCAAAGAATGATAATTGTGATAAACCATTTTAGGTCTTAGGTTTCTAAATGGTATGTCACAGGCAAGGAAAAGGAATGACCCAGCTGCCATCTATGTCCAAAACCATCTTCTTAATGCTGGCAGCAGGCTCTCTGAGATCAGATGTCTTGGTAAGTAACTAACAGATTAGTAAGGATAAATGGTTAGTCTCTTCTCCATACAGCACGTATTTCTTTTGTTCACGAGTTAAATTCTATGATCTGCTGGAGGTCCTCCAGGGAAGGTTCTGAAGTGACTCTGAAGAAATAACCTGGTGGTCTAACTAGTTAGGCAAGATGTAACCTGCAGCTTTAGTATTTCTACCTTGTTTTGAGAGGGATGTAGCATGTCAGGTGCATCAGATGTGGCAATGCCTTCTGAAGAATAGAAACCATCTGGCAAATAAAGGTGCCCATTGGTGTGGGCCAGGCACTGACACAGGGAGCAGTCTGTGCGTCTCGTGTTCCCAGTGCCGCACTTAGTCCCTACATTGATGATTCATTTTCCAATCTCTATTTCTGCAACTTAGGCGGAAGACAGAGAATGAAACACTCTAGTATACTGAATTAAGAACAAGCAACACTTTCTAGCAGATTTCCTTGCACTTTCCCAGGCTAATATCCCACTCACTGTTGGTATTTGCTGTATAGTTCCTGTCTCTGCAATATAATTATTTTTTTCATCTATTCACCTGGATGCCAGCTAGAAATTAAAATAAAGACTGCACTCCAAATGGATTGCTGAATGCCATTGTGAAGCGTAGCAGGTGTGGCAAACAAGCTTGATAAAAGTAGTTCCCACTTTGCTTCAATAAAGAGAAAGGTTGTTTGTGTCCTTGGTTAGATTGTAATTGTCCTAGCTTTGTTTCTTGCTTATTCTGTTGTACTGCATGTGCAAGTGCAGCTTTTAGCATTTATATTTTTAGTGTTCTCTAAAATCAAAATGCTTAAATCAACATATTTTTTTCCCCTTCTATTAAAGAGACGTATCTGATACAGTCCACAGCAAATGCTTCCAATACATGCCAATTTTAATTGCTTTACCAATTACGATTTCTCAAGTCTAGCTAATAAATTCCTGCCTAACTGTGCACTTACTCATTCTGAATACAGGCAAGACGTAGACACCATTCAGATGTGAAGACCTATTACAAGACTGAAATAGATTTCTAATGCATTTATCATTCATCTTTGCAGAGTGTGATTTCAATCAGAGGAAAAAAAAATGATGAATAGTTTGACAGTTTCCACCCATATAGGCTAAAACATAATATGCTGCTTCGAGTTTTCAGCTATTACAGACTTTAACATGCAATGTGACCTTGGTCTGCAAGGCATGTTTGGTTAGCACAAAAACTTAATCATAAGAAGTCATAAGTAGAATCCTTCTTCTTTACTGCCCTTTTTCTGGGACTTGGAAATTTATTGCTTCTGGGACAGGTAGGATATGAACAATGGGCCAAATAGAGTCCAGGGTTATCTCATCTGTGTGAAAACTGCTGCTGAAAATCGATGTGACCTCTGCTACACTGTCATCCCAATTCCCACCCTCTGTGTCCTATTTGTCTTTCGGTAGAAGCTTAGATCTGTGTGCTGTCTCTATGTGTCTCTCTTGGGCCAGATTATCAAAATGAATCATTGCCTGCATACCTCTTATATTTCTATTTATTTTCCTGCTGTTGACTAGGTCTGATGAAATATGATTCTTTTTGCATTTGATCCTCACTGCAGCAAGCAGCACCTAATTTAGCTGTGTCTATCTCTTTAAAGAAGAGTAATACTATTTTGAAACTTCAATCTGCTGTACAGTAACATTACAAACCACAGACCATGCAGCCTGTCTTCACAGTCAATAGTAATTTTCCTTTCAGCCAATTTAATGCTATTACTTTCATCTCCAAATAGGAGGGATTTCTAGAGACTTTAAAACAGCTATAGTTTTGTTATGCACACTTCAAGTATTACTTTCTTCTTCAAATGCCACTTCTGTTTAGATTTTTTTGGTGACTGCATAGCTTAGGTGTTATTTCTGTGCAACAACTGATCAGTTTATTTTTGAAACTGCCTGTGAGATGAGAGATTTGAGTATGAGAAACGGTGTGTCTGAATCAGCAGGAACACTGAGCTCAGAGCATGCCACCAGAGTTGTGTGGGTTTTTTAAATGCATCAGTTGTTAAATTACATGAACACAGCTCTAAAACGATAGCTACAGAGATGTGTGGAGTTTCCTGCCTTTGTTGTTATCAGTCCAAGGAGTCATTATGGAGATGTTCCATTTAATGAACTCACACAGTGCAACCCAAATACTCCCTAAACAGAGCTTTCAGGGACTACTTGAGAACTCCTCTCCTGCTTTGCTGTCAGTAGGTATGTTTTAAAAACACAGCAAAAAGTGTTCAGTAGATGCTGCTGGAGTTTGTTAAACTGGATAAGAGCACTGCTGTGATTTAATTCATGGTTGTCACGTTCTTTTCTGCATTGTTTTTTTGCTAAATAACAGATGTGGGAGATGGAGGCCTTTGGTCTCGTTGTAACTCTTGGCTTTAATGTGACCGGGACACTTGACAAATGAAACTATCAGGACTGGCTGTGCAGTTGCCCCTCGAAAGCACATGCATGGTGAACCTATGGTCAATACATTAATTGCAAGCTTTAATGAAGGTTTTGCTGGGATGATATTCATCATTTCTGCAAGTGCAGGAACATTATATAGAGACTGAATTTCCTGGGAATATTACACAGAAATATTTTTTAATATTTCAGAGAAGTGCGCAGAGTTTGGTTTTGAAGGCTCCTAGATTTTTTTTTCCCCAGCAATTAATGTTTAAAATGAGTATGTAGGGAAGAAGTACTCAAGGGGATCTGAGAGGAGGAGATATATTTACTAACCTAAAATATGTTTACATTACCCTGTTAAAAATGAAAATCCATTGGTGACAGTGCTGATTCATCACCAAATGGTTTGAAAAACAACTACTAATGTTATTTTTTTCTGGCTGCACATTTCTGCTGCCCGTGCACAGCTTGATCTGTACCAAGATGATCTATTTGAAACGAGGAGTGAAGGGGAAGCAACCAGGGCCCGTTCTTACAATTTGTAAGAGCTGCATCAATCTCTTCCTGTGCAGTAAATCACAGCAGAGAGGCTGGAGCCGGGGTGTTGTCTCCTCCACGGCCGCTCCTCTGACCCCTGCTACCCACCCTGCAGAGGTCCCTCGGCAAGGCAGGTTGGGCTGCTGCCCTGGACTAGGAAGGCTGACCAGTAGCAAGGTACTTGTTAAGGTGCCTTCAGGCTGACACTTCACTGACAACATGGAGTTCGTGCTAGCTAAGCAGGAGCGAATGACTCAGTGGAGATCATTTGCTGAGTGCAGGAAGGGTAACGTTAGAGGAATAAAGAGATGTGATACACGTCTTGATTAGAATTTTGTCAAGGTTATAACCACAAAAAATGCACATCACAGAGTGGCAAACATGATAGAATGAAGAGAGTTCATTCAGGTTTAATGAACTGCGTAATGCTGTTGTAATCCTCTGGTATAATTCTGTGGGATTTGAGCTGTAAGGGTCTGTTAGTGCTGTGTTAGTGTCTTCAGGGTATTTATTATTGTGCTCTGCTATTTGTGAACTTCCCTCAGTGGCAGCCACAGCTGCCTGAAGACTGAAGCCATGATGTCAGGTGTGTTAATGCACTTGTATTTTGACTTGCAGGTAAACACAGTGCTAGTCTCTAGAAATTACATAGATCTATATCTCCAATGCTTTCTGATGATGCTTTTAAACCTGTCTTTACAGAAGAGGTCCAAATTGCCATTCCAATAATGAAACCGACCTTAGATAAAGTCCAACTGGCTGGACAGGCCTTGCCTCCTGGATTTCCGGCGCCATTTCTTTTTGCTGATGGCCTTTCATCAGTAGAAACACTATTAACCAACATCCAGGTAAATTATTCTCCACAGAGCCAGACTATGTCATGGTAGATAAAATGTGTTCCTTTCTCAGTCTCTTTAAAACATTACAAAAAGTATTTTGTATCTGCAGTTCCCCTTTCTTTAATATAATGCCTAGGTTCCCCCTACCTGGCATTATCAATGTTGAAAGGGTTTAATCCCTTGTCTGTTTGACAGACAAGGCAGTTGTTGGCAGTCATGGTGACATAAAAATTCACCAGTCTCATGACTTCTCCTTTGCCTCTCCCTGATGTTGGCTGAGGTCAGCAGCACCATGGCATTCTGTCTGTAATCAACCACAGCAGCGGGGGGAATGAGCAGAAGTTAAACTGAGTGATTCCCAATCACAAAATTGCTGCTATATAGCATCTATCTACTTCAAAGGCCCAGTCAAATCCCAGTCTCTAGGTTCCTCCTTCTCATTTTCCCCCATTTTCTAGAGGGTGTGAGAGAAACAAGTGGATTAATGTTGGCACTGCTGAAACAAGATGGTGTGTTCATATCATACATTCACCTGTGTTTTAGGGCCTATTGAAAGTGGCTGTGGACAACGCCAGAGTCCAGGAAAAGCAAATACAGCAGGAAAAGAAAGAGTTAAAGATGGAACTTTGTAGAGAAAGGGAACTCAGAGAGAGCTTGGAAAGGCAACTTACAGCTGAGCTGCAAAGCAGAGGTGAGTGCATGAAAAATGGAGTTTAGATATCTATTAAATGTATATAACCCTTTGGCATTTCCAGCTGGAGCTGTTGAGAACTCAGCACTAACTGCCATTCAGAGTTCAGCACAGTGCAGCAGTGGCCTAGCATTGGTAATGAAAGATTTAAATTTAATCAAAACAGAAGGAAGCAGACTTCTCTCTGAGCAGACAGAACAGTGACTGAAGGATCATTTCCTGGAGGGCAACTGGCCACAGAGAGTTTTGGCAGGTTGTGTGGAGGAGAGCTGATGGGTTTCGTGGCTTTCACCTGCATTATTTGCACTCTGCCTCTGTACTCCCAGACAGATTTCTTCATTGACAGTTTTTTAATTTCTTCTGTTTTGTCCTCTTAGCCTCCAAGCACTCAGAATCAGTCTCACTGTAAGAAAGATGCTGTAATGTGGATATTTAGGTGATTCTTTTTTCATTACTAGCCCATATTTCTGTGGTTTAGGTGCTAGGCAGCTGCTTTTTTTTTTTGTAGAGAACTTCAGTGCAACAAAATACAAGAGATTGTCTGCTGAAGTGCAAGATCTGAAGCTGACAACCCTAGATAATATTTTTTTTTTTCCATCAGGAGAGGGAGATAAAACAGCACTCCCCATATGGGGCCTCTGAAGACAAAACCAATGACTGTTTAGAAGCTTTTGATAATAACAGGCAATTAAGTTGGTAAATCTGAATTTTGCACTGTGGTACTGCAAGGGAAGCAGCATTCTTTTCAAAATTCAAATCTGCATCTGACAGGAAGAGCACAGAAAGATCAAACTAGATAAGACCAACAATGTAGGTGCCAAGTGCTATCTTCAGGGCATTTTGAACTGAAATTAAGTGTGTAGAGCAGCGCTGTCTGCAGCATCAAGTAAAAGGCAACAAAGCAGGGCCACGGCCACAAGTGGAGTTGTGCAGGGTCAGTAAATGCTGCTGAAGTTGTTACCTTGCTGTGGGTGTTCAGAAAGGTCGCATCCCTCCAGTCTGAGTGGGTGAGACGCTGCATTTCCATAAATCAGAACTTAACCTCCCTGTGAGCAGACAGCACACAACACAGTGCCTGCCTCACACAGTCAACAAAACCACCAAGCTATTCACAGGCTTTCCTGGCTAAAAAGAGAAGTTCACCAGTGCTCAGTATCCTCGGGGTTGTCTTTCAGGTCATGGCCACATGCACATCATTATTGTTGTAGAAAGTTAGAGCTGCACATGTGCTGAAGTTACATTGTACAGACCAGACTTTGACATTCAGAGCCCAGTTTGGTAGCTGCTCGAGCACATCTTGCTAACATGCATTGTTAACTGAAAACTGCATTTATGCAAGCAGTATTTTTGCAGTCCCTTTGCTTTATTTCTTCTCCTGGATGCCAGATGCCTGTTAATTTCAAATGAAAAAAATACTGACCAAAAATAGATTTTAAAACTCCAGAAAAGACTCTGGGCAAAATCACAGTCTTTCCATCATTTCTGTGACATGTGGGCTCTTACTGACTTGTACAGATCTTTCTGGATTTCTGAATGCTCCGGTCAGAGGATTCATAAAAGGATACCGTTACATGGGAAATCTCTGAGAGTCCGAATCAATTCTGAACATCAGAATGGGATCAGTAGTATACAACTTTAGCCTGGTCATGCTCCATCCCTGGAGTGGTCAGGGAAGAGATAACCAGCGTGTCTGGATTGTCTTCACAGACCTAGTGGAGGAGGGGGCGATAAGCATTAAGGGGAAGGGTTAGGATGCAGAGTGAGAGATGTAATTTTCAGGATGATCATTGCCGCTGTTGCTAGAAATTAGTTGAAGCCAGTGATCTGCTCCACCAAACTTTGCAGAACTGGAGCTGGATTCCAGTCCATGATGGTCAAGATTGTGTACTGTGAACATCCAGGCTGGCTCTCAGGAGAGATGGAGCTCTTCTAGATTGAGAATAAGCTTTAATATACTTTACAAGATATAAAGCCCCTCCAGGTCATTCATTGTTTTGATACAGGACACGACTTGGAGTGGGTTTGTGTTTTCTTTCATACCAGATTCATGCCTATTTTAAACCGTTTTCTGGTGCTAGAGCTGGGCCATTGAACATAAACTCCTTTACTTCTCCACATTAATTGTGCTCTAAGAGCCATTCTTGCTGTTTACATTTCAGCAACAATTCAGAAACGCTTGAAGAAAGAAAAAAAGGCAAAGAGAAAATTGCAGGAAGCTTTGGAATTCGAATCCAAGAGGAGAGAGCAAGTGGAACAGGCGCTTAAACAGGCCACATCAGGTGACGGTCTCAGGATGTTAAATGGTAATGTCTGAGTTGGCCTTTCACAGTTAGCTTAAAATCATGTTTTTTTCACTCAGTTAAACATGAGATTCACAAAGCAAATTCCAGAATAAAAACGCTTTCCTGAAATAATTAGAAATCTATTTCAGGCCATGTGCTCTGGGTCATGAATTTAAAAAAAAAAAAAAAGTCTGCAAGTAGAGAAACAGACAGAGCAGTTTACACAGGCATGACAAGAAATGCTGAATACATTACCAGAGAAATCTGTTACAGTGCCAGCTAAGACAATGTGAAATTTGGTTCCTGTAAGGTTCTCTGAACTCTTCCAGCAGATTCATTTTTAGAACTGTTGAGCTTTATTTTAAAAGCCAAATCTTTGGCTGAAGTTGGCTCAGCCTTAGGACCTATTAAGTTTGTTAAGTAGGTATCACAGCTTTCAGAAGTGACCTGGGTTTGGGTGGTTCCCAGATACTCTTGTGAAACAAAAGCAAATCAGTTAACCTTCTAGAAAAGGGTGATTATGTTTTGAGTGGTGGGAGGACTTGCTTGCTTTTCCTGCTTAACGTGATTGAGGCCAAAGTGCAGAGCTTTGGTTTGACTCTTCAAGACTGAACCTAGTTGAGTTTAGTTCAGGGTCTGTAGCTAGCATTTAGCCTGTGCATCTCTACCCCAAAGTCTCGGCAGAGGCCACGAATCAGAGTTACATTCAGGTTCAGTTGCCTTTGCATGTCCTGTAGTCTTCACGTGAACTTTGTGCTGCCTGCTAGCAACTGAGCCATCGTGACACAAGCAAACTGCAAAAACTGCCTGAACTGCTGAATAAAAATGATGAGTTTAGCTTGTCTTGAGTTCTCAGTTCTGAGGGCTACCCAGAGTGTTTTTTAAGGGTAGGGCAGGCCTGTCTGTGTGAACTGCCATTGCTCCACTCTGTGATGGACTGTGAGCTGTGATTTATCTAGAGCACCTATGAGACAAACTCTGTAAGTAGGAGAGCGACATCTTTCATAGGTATTCTCATCTGCTGGGTTTTATAGTCCAGCATATCATGGCAACTAGGAGCTGGCTGGCTTGGCAGTGAGCAGGGCTGATTCAGGCATAGATATACAGCTTGCAGTTCCACTGGCGTGAGGGACAACGGCCCAAGGGAGAGTGGGTGGACTGAGCCAGCAGAAACATTTTCTATCATCTTCACCAGGTCAAAAAAAAATGCCGAAATGGGGTCCCATAGGCAGCTCCTGGAGAGGAATGTCAGCGTAAAACTGAAATTCCGATGGTTCTGTAAGGTCCTTCACCCAAACCCTGCCATCTCTGGTAAGCCCCAGCCACTCACAGTTAGGAGCACTCAGCAGTTCTGGATGCCACAAATTAAAGGGAAGCAGCACACCAGCAATGTGATTAAGAGAGCCTTGCATCTGCTGTTGTGGGCCTGCCTGCTAATGCTTTGATTTGCAGGCACACTCAGGTAGTCATATATATGTTAGTGCTTGCAAGACGCTGATATTTACATGCTAATCTGATTGCACATGCAAATCAGGTAGCTCATTAGCATCTTAATCCACAATTTAATTGCAGGTACAATTTTACGACAACAACATGTGAGGGGCTATTCTGAGTATTCTCAGTTTCACTCTGACAGTCTGTCTCGTTGAGTAGATGCTGTTATTAGGTACAGATGACTTTTGTCATTCTACCTATGGACAACAGGACTGAGAAGAAAGAGCCCTTTTAGATTAATTGGATCAGTGCCCTGAACTCTCTTGCACACTGGAATGTGAATAACAGACCTCCTATGTCAGAGCAGTCACTTGTCATTTGAGAAGAAAACAATTGTACAGATGAAAATAGTTTTTTTATCAGAAATACTTATAGGGCTCTACAGGCACAGCTCACAGGTACTTCATTTACACATCACATTACTTTTCTGCTTCTGGGCTGTAGTGGCTGGGTTGCCCTGCTTTGACACAGAGTTTGGTAGGCTGCAGGGTGACCAGCAAAATGTCATCTACACACTGAATGCCAGCACCCCAGCTCCAGAGACCTGAGAGACAAGAGAGCAGTTGTTCACTGGGTGAGAAAGTCCAGAGCAGGCTCCCATGCAGGGAAACTCCAAAACAGTATCTGCAGCTTCCTCTCAGGTGTGGGGGTTTTCTTGCTGTCATCTCCAAGTGCCGTATGCTAAGGCAAGCAGCTGTTTCTGTAGGATCTGAGGTGCCGTGGATTCAAGTCGCATACCCTTCATGCTAATCCTTGTTGGCACACGGTGGAAAATGGCATCTGTTATCACAACACCCTGGGGTGTTGGAGCCCCCACCCTGAAGGGCTCTGCATACAGAGGTATTATCATTGTGAGATTAAATAGTTCAGAAGTGCATATCACTATGAGACTTCCCCAACTTGGAAAACAGATTCCAGTCCATTTTGGAAAGGTCTCCTCAGAAATCTGGAAGTGTTTCACATCCCATCAGCTTGTAGCCATGGTTTGGGTGGTGACACATGGCTGGCGACATCCTGAGCTGAGCCTTCAGTGCAGATTGCACAGCCTGCACCTGTATCACACAGTCAGAATCGTAGAATGGTTTAGGTTGGAAAAGACCTCAAAGATCATCCAGTTCCAACACTGCCTGTGCCATAGGCAGGGACACCTCCCACTAGTCCTGCCACTGGACTGCCAGTGCCTGTACTTGTTGGTGCTTTTGCAGGTAGGGGGCTTGGAGAGCCAATGCTGTTAATATTGTCACCTTTTCCCTTGCATATGTCAGAAGCCCTCATCCTCCAAGAGGATTTTGCAGGCACAATAATATCATGTGTTGGTTATTATCTGATCGCCAGACAAATGTGAGGCACGTTAAAAATAATTCACTGTGAGACCAATAATGTTTGCACATCTTGGATACAATTTACTACTGAAAATTCTATGAAGACCAAATGTTTTACGCAAGACCTTGTAACTTGAAGATCACCCTCGTTTGCTATAAATATTTTTCTAAAGATGCATGAGAGAAGGACAAAGGGGACTGCATTAATCTTCAGTGTCACATCTTTCAGATGCTGGAATCCCAGATATGGAAATAGAACACAACGGAACCCAACACGACAGCGCAGCAATGCAAGGTGCAGTATGTACCACAGCCTACCACATAGCTCTGCAGTGTTAAAACGTAACTGAAATGCAGGATAGTTGTTTTCTTGCTGTAAGATAACTGCACCCTTCCTACCTATCATGATCAGAGATGTTTTCAAAGAACACATAGACTGCAATGGACAAGGAAAGCCATGTTCATGTTACAAGCAGATACACAGTGCTGTCTTCCTCACTGTTCAGTGACTGCTGTAAATAGGAACATCAGAGCATTGTCTCAGGGCTTCCAAAAGGATAATAGGTGCATTCTGGCTGTTGGCCTGGGCAGGGAGTGATGTGACCATTGCTAGGGGAATGAAAAGGTTATCTCCAGTGCCTGTTTGAGACACACAGAAAATCCATAGTTTGAGCAATTTGATAATTTGGTTTGAGCAAATTGAAAATAGAAATTCTCTGACTTTGGAGAAAGTCCAGGTTTGTACTTTTTCTGCAAACCCAACCTTTGTCTCCCTTCTGTCCTGTGCCATGCTCACACCACCATTCAATTCTCCACTGGCTGCTTGAGCAGCCTGGAGACAGCTTCCTGTTCCCCTATAACTGCTTCTGCTTACAGCCCTTCCGCCCTTTCCACTGCTACATGTAGCGGTAAGGTGCGAAAATAACCTGTCTGGTAACTCAGGACCCTTCAGCAGAGCTGGAAGAGGGGCTACAGGGCAGCTTTAGCTACAAACATCACTTGTAGCATTTCTCAACTATTCAAGGTTTGACTTTGCATACCTCTAGTAGGCAGCTGTAATCCATCTGTTATCTGTACACAAAAGCGTTCAGATACTTTGGGTGCTGTCTCTGTGATTTTAGATTTGTATGGTCGGCATTAGAATTACAGCTTGATCATGATGCACACGCAACATAGGGGGCATATATGTACACATTGAGTAGAGCTGTGGTCTGCATGTTGCAGCTGCAAAATCATCACCACCAAACTACTGGACCTGGGAGATGTGGCCAAATTCCCTGATGTTTCTGATCTATTGATGATGCCTGCTGAGTGCTCAATGCTCTTCCAGAAAGATTCTGAGATCTGGACAGAATCTGGTGAAAAAAGGAAGTTAATTTCAGTTTTCATTTGAAGAAGAAAAGTTACAGTTGGCTTACTTATGTCTTACCATCAAGAATGGTTAGAAAAGACAGAAAAGACTGTAGGGAAAGCGATGCATAGCCACTTCCAACAACCCTTTGCTTGCTGGAAAGAACTTCCTGACACTTCCTGTAGTCTGTTGAAATGCCAGAAAACCTCATGATTTTATGACTTGTATTTCAGCTTAGGTTTTGGTAGTGGTATTTGTTTTTTCCATCTGATCCCAGCTACAGCATTATTTAGTTTTAAGAGGTTTTGGACTGTGTATTTTTGTTCAGGTTAAAAGCCTGAGCAAAGAGCTCCACTATGTTCAGTGCCCCTGAGCTGTGTGCTCCTCTGTGTAAGCTGAGCATGACTTGTGCAGTAGTTGTAAACCTGTCCTGTACTGCTCAATAGCAAAACATCTCTTTTGTCTTCATCATAGCAACAATGATTCCTGTGCTGGGTTCAGTGTGGCAATGCCCTTCACATGGAAAGATACCATGAGTTTACCAGCACTCTCAGCTGATAAAAAGGCCCCTGAGGGCCTCCATAGAGCTTGTTAAGCTTTCAAAGTGTTTCTGTCCTGTAGCACCATTGCTTCCCTTTTTATTTGTGCTGATACTGTAATATCTTTTTGATTCTTATCCTTTGATTACAGTTCTTGGCCTTGACAGGTACTCTTGCCCTGCTGCCTCTAACAACTGGAGCACACTCTCCCATTGCCCCCTTCATTTGCTGCCTTTGTCTTTTGTACCCTGGGAGGAGGAAGGGTCAAAACATGTCCCTAATACTAAGCTCTTTCCAAGCTTCCAAAATCTCCCTCTCTTGCACAGAAGAAAAAAAATCAAAAACAAAACCAAAAAACTTTAGCATCAGTGCAGACCTTTCTTTTTCTGTTGTCAGTAGCTCTGCTGGACAGAAATCTATCATTCACATAGTGCCTTCCCTTTGAAATTCAATTAGTTTCACTGCCACTACCTCCATAAGATGGTTTAAAGGAAATTACAGAAATACTGCAGAACCACCTTTCACAGTCATTAAGTCACATCATATTTTATGCTTATTTCTTAAAATGAGTTTATTAACACAAGCTGTTCCTGTACTGGGATTCTGGTCTGCATTATAAATCTTTCCTGTTTAGCTGACTCCTTTTCTCTCTGCTTTTTCTATTAATGGAATGGAAATTCTGTGCAGACTTGGAACTTCTGTGAACTCCACAGTCCAGTACCTTCATCCTCAGCATACCTGATCTTCTAGTCCAGCATACCCTGATCCAACAGAAGCTTTTTATCTGACAACATGGGAGGCAAATAGCTGCTGTGCTCCTGAAGCCCCCTGCACAGCTGAGTGGCGCAGGAGAAGGTGCTGCATGTACACAGATCCCCTTCTGATCTTGCTTCCATAACTCACTTGTGGGCCAGCAAGATAGTGCATCAACCATTTCATCAGCCAATCTCCGCTTCACATAAAATAAACATACTGGGTGTCATTAAGTGCACCTTCAGATCAATGATTTTTGCAAATGACATTCAAGTACCATTGGAGTGGTGCATTTTTGCTGATAAAAGCAAATTAAATTAGCACAACTACAAGTGTGCTGATAAAAACTAAACCCGAACAGCAGCACCATTAGCTAACAAAGTAATATTTTCTCTTTACTGCTTTCTGCCATTTAGTTATTATCCTATTGGAAATCTAATTATAATCCTTTTACTCCCTAGTCAAACTTCACAGTTTTTGCAAGCTTAGCACTGACAAGTGATTTCATTACATTTGATTGCCTGTGCCCAGATTGACTTAACTTCACTCCAAGACCTAAAAGCCCTCTCAGTTTCTCAGATTCCCTGTTTGCACATTACAGCAACAGCTCCTTTAATTAATTAGCATGAACAGCAGTAACATGAACTGCTGAACAGAAAATAACATCAGTTTATGATCACAGGGAGACTTCTCCTTTTGCATGTTTATACCTTAGTTAACTTTTGTATTACTATATTTCATTGTTAGGGGATATTGGAGCGATCAACAAAGCAATGTTATCTTAAAATTCTTTAAAATAGAGCTTACCATGATGGCAACAGCTTACAAAAAATAAAAGACTCTGTTCCAAGAAGAAAGCAGCAGTCTAGGCAGATGGACTTTCCTGAGGAAAAGACATGGTTCAGAGGAAACACAAGCCACTGTACTGCCTGCAACAGGAGGCTGACCCAGGGCTGGTGCTGCTTTTGTGAAGTAACCTGATAGAGATTTAGCACAAAAATTTTCAATGATCACAGAAAGCTTTTTCTTTTTATCTATTTGCCAAAGATGAAGGACTGCTGAAGTCTGGAGCATCTTTTGGTTCTTACTGTTCAGAGCAACTGCACTGTATTTTTCCAATATTCTAGTATAACCTGTCAGTTTTCAAATCCAGCCTCTGGTGAAAGTGGGACAGGGAGGAGAGGGCTGGTGTTTTTAAGAGATTTATACTTGTTACTGTATCAAATTATACCTCCAAGTGCTGCAGTCCACTGAAAAAACAGCCACTCCATGGAATTTCAGGGTACATTGCAATTGCAAGGGCCAAATTCCATGTTTTCCAGCTGCAGTGCTATTGTCTTGGACTTTTTTTCACAGAAAAAACAAACTCTCAAGCACATACAGTTTTATGTAAGAAATTACCAGAGCCTTGGAATGAGAAACTCTTGAGATTAAAGAGAGGCCTGGCAATTCCTTGTGAGCAAGTTCTGTTATCTTTTTCCTTTCAGCCTTAGGCCTTTTCTCCTTTCTACTGTCCGAGCCATGCTCTGTCTCTAGTGTGTCCTGCTCTGGATTATTAAGCCTCTGGCAGTCCCTTTGTGCTGTGTCATGGGGCAGTGTTTCTAGAAACACTCCTCCAAAGGCTGTGTCCAGTCACCAGGCTGGCACAGCCCTACAGGCACTGAAACCCCTCTCATTGCCTGCTGAGGCTGGGAAGGGGCTTCTCCAGTAACTGGCCATGAGGCTATTGCTCTTGGCTGACTCAGGGCTCACCTGCTCTGGACACAAACACAGGCTGGACTGCTGATCTTAGTCCCAGTGCTACTTCTGCTTCTGGTATGCAGCATTGTTCTGAATCTCTCTCTGTAAGCACACACACCTATGAGGGAGGAAGCTGAGAGTTTGTGAAAGAACAGGTGGGTAAAAGTTTCCCCAAGAGGCTGAGTGTGAAGGTCTGTACCTTTCTACTCTTACATATATTCAATAACTCAGTGTCAGTGGGCTTGCCTGTTTCCTAAGCAGGAGGCACTGTTATCTCCCTGTCTGCTCAAACTGACAGCAGCAAGCCAGCATCTGCAGAGTTTGTATTCAGTGAGCACAGCCCTGCCCTTGGCTGTTGTGACTTGTTAGGATTCCTATTTTCTATACAAATTTCTAATATGAATGTGGAAATACTTGAGAGAGCTCACTTAGCAGACCAAAGCATGAGTCTGGGAGAAGCCCTAAAAGCAGCAGTTCCCTGAGTGACTTTCTCCCCAGTCTAGTTGCAAGCATTACCTGCACACTCCCACGCTGGAGCTGTACTGGCTCACCGAGGCTGTGCTGTGGTGCTCCGCTTCCTGGGCTGGGTTTGACACCAGCAGTACTGGGGTGAACTTGCTCACGCAAGATGTGAAGGCACACATGGAAGTTTTGGGTTAAAGTACTTGAATGGAAATACAGCTGAGTTCCTGACTTAAAGCTACTCCAGAGGCTCACAAAGGAGCCAGGAAATTGAGAGATGCCCAATGGGCTGAAAAAAGGGAAAAAGATTGAAAAAAAAAAGTGACTAAAGGTGCAGATGACACTTGTTGCTCTTGGAGCTGTCCCTTGAAAGAGAAAGACAAACAATGATACTGTTGCTAAAGGGGAGTGCCAGAGGTGAATGTACACCTTGGAGTAAGGGCTCAGGGAAAACACCATCTGAAGGGAAGTTGCAATTATCAGCCCAGGCTGTGGCTCACAGAAACTGAGATTTTTAGTTCCCTTAAACATTCTGACGGGGAAAAAAAAATCCTTTCTAAATGTCTTCCTTATTAAGCCAGTCATGCATTTCACTGTAGGTTGTAAAGCAGCAGAACATGCACAAGGGGCTCATAAGCATATTTTAGTGTTAGGGAATATCATTTATACAGTTTTTATATTGTCAATATTACCCCTAGAGAATGAGATTAGGCTTTAAACTACTGTAAATCTAGGCTTTTGCTCACCTTTGTATCATTTCACTTTTTAATAGAATGAAGCCCACATAAATGAATATTTGATTAAGGGATAAACCTAATAAAAGAATACATTTATTGCACACAGATTTATTCAAATCTTTGCTATATAATACAGTAAAATGCTGTAAAATGGTCTGTGGCTTGCAGTCAGCTGTGCTGAGGGGCTGGTGAATACTCTTCAGAAAGATGGATTTGACAACGTGGCATTGTCTTTCGTGTGTGAGTGCTAGCACAGATGCTCCAAAGGCTTTAATTCCTCATAGGTAGTTGCTGTATGACATTGTTAGTGCCATGCTGTTGGGCTTATTGCACAGCAACCAAAAAAGCATTTTAATTTCTGGAGAATATTGAGAGCTTTATAAAAATGGAAATAATGAGAGCTTTATAAAAATGGAAATATTCAACGATACAATTCCTGTTCACTGATCACTAATATCTCCTGGGTGGCTGTACTGTGTTTGAGCTTTTGCATTTACTTGCTCTTTTTTACAGGTAATTCCAGATACTTCTCGAACTTCCCTTGAGAAATAAAGGGAGTGGGAAGGAAAAATGAAACATTTCAAAGCTGACAGTCTCTCCATCAGCCTGCAGTGCCCTTGGTGACCACCTCTTACCTTAGCTTGAAAAAACACTTTTAAAAATACGCTAAAAATACCAAGAATTTTAAAAGCTAAGGTTACTGATCCTTACTGATCCCAATTTTGATAAACAGCTCATCTCTTGAATGCACAGCAAGATTGCCTCCTTTCTGCAAGGGCCATGGCACCAAGTGCTGCTCCACAGAGGCCTGGTGCCTGCTCCTTTCTGTGCTGCTGCCTCATCTGTCCAGACACTGAGCAGCAAAGCTACCAGCAGTGCAGCTGACACCCAGCAGCCAGTTCCCTAGCAAGTCATGGACCTCGCTTCTTCAGGCTCTCACTGATATTACATGGACTGAGCCCCCAGCACATCTGCCAGCCCCACCTGGGGGAGGGGTTAAAAGGCAGACACCTCTGTCCCTCTGGCTGCTAAGCAGAGGGGTGGGTGCTGGACCTGTGCTGCTGTGGCTGTTCTGTGCAGAACACAAACCTGCTGTGTTGTTGCCTCACTGGAGCATGCTGTGCCACAACTGCAGCCTTCTGCAACGCCTATCGACACTATGCCTAGGATTTTCTGTGGGCAGCCAAACTTGCAGACTCTGGCAGTGGCTACCTTCCCCAGAAGGACTAGTTTTACTACAGGCAGCATGCAAATGGAAGAAGTCATGTGCATGTGCGACTCCCTGGTAATCAGAAGGAGAAAAAAAAAAACCCAGCCAGCTTAGCCCCACAGTGTTCAGTGTGTGTACGTCTGCTCACCCCCTGAACAGGCTTTAGTATTTGTAGGACAGTAAGTTCCACCAGCCAAAGGGCTGAGGCTGCTTTTAGTCTGCTCTTTAGTGGTTCCCATGCTCCCGGCCGTGCCTCCAGAGACGTTAGGGTCCCTGGCTTTTCCGATCTTTATTCATGTTTACATCCAAAATACATATTAAATCATCTCTCTTTGGAGAGTCTGAGCCTCCTTAAGACCATGAAACATTCAATTACTAATTAGCTGTTTCCTGTTCCTAATGAAGTGAACATGTCGGATTTGGATTAAAATTCAGCTACTGCTCTCCTCTGTTTATGGTTCCAGATGTTTTTGTTTTATCTAGGAGGTTACTTTGACAGCTACTGCTAAATGATAAATCACTCATATTATAGCTGAAATGCATTCTGAAATTGAAATGTGGCAAACTTTGAGATTGCTCCAAGGATCAGTGTCAGTTGGCAGGTCAATACTTGTTCCTTCCTTACAAGTGTTCAGTATTGGCATATGCAAAGCAGGAGCGGGGAGATGTCAGCATTAGACAAAATGCTTCTCAATATTATCATTTTGCTATCATCTTCCAGATCAGTACGTGTGGGCTTAGCTGGCTGCATTCGTGATTCATTGGGTAATGAAAGACAATATGGACTCTTGTTAGCTTTTGTTTCTGTGGGCATTTTAATTATTTTTTGGTTCTCTGGGTTTAAAGTTGCTTAACGTGAAAAATCACAGTTGATAGGTACTGTGAGCAGCAGTATTTTTGAGAAGGAATTAAATAGCTTTCTGCTTGTTTCCATAAAGGAAAGAAAGAAGGGCTTTCTAAGAACAGACATTGATTTACTGCTATTGCAAGCTTTAATGCAATGCAGTGCTGCTTTAGCACCCTGCTACTGGAAGGCTTTGTCCATGCAGTCATAGTGCCATATTACTGGCTCTATCTTACACAGGCACACAGTGCAACAGAAGATTAAAAATCAAGAATGGGTGTTCAGTGAAAAAGCCAAAGTTAAAGTGTTCATAGCCTCTTCACAGCAGGTGCTGGCTGGCAAGCAGTGCTAGAGACAAGGCTGGTGGGTTCTTAGCCCAGCCCCACATTGGATGGTGGTCAGTTTGCTGGGACCAGCTCATTCGTCTGCATAATGTTTGCTTCTCGAGGGTTCTACAGGGCTTTCTCATCAGGGGCCTCTTGTTCCCCATGCAAAATGTCCTCATGTGTTAGTTTATATCAGGCCTAGATCTGATCATTCGGCTTGAGGAGAAAAGCTCCACAAAACCAGTATGAAAGTGCATCAAAGTTTCTGGTAATAATAAGCCTATGCAGCTGACCTTTTCTCTCTGTTTTTTCCCCCCACTAGAAAACAGAGCATACATCAAACCCACCATCATGTACTGAAGGGAACACCTATTGCTGACCAGTGTATAATGACCACTATTTGAAGACTTCTACAGTTGCTGAAAACGATCCTTCCAACCTTTGATGCCTTCAGTACCATGTGAGGAAGAGGATTTGTAGCATGAAACTTGAGGGACGATTCCCAGCAGCTGAGTGCTGCTGGCTCGCAAACTGCCGTGCTGAGGAACACTGAGACTTTTTACAAGCTTACCATACCAAACCAAGCCTGTCACAACAGATCATTTTTAGGTCCCCAGAGATAGAAAGGAGTTTTAGTATTTTTAAGCACATTGCAGGAATTATTCCCCTTTACCCTCCCCACCCCCCCAAAGAACTTCTTCTTGTTTTGTTTTCTAAGGAGGTAGCTATTACTGTATAGCAATGGCACAATGGTTTGAAGCCACCGAGGCCCTCACTGGCTGTACATCATACAAGTCCAGTTTATCACTGAAACTGTCCGAGATGGAGCTGTTTCGATTGTGTTTATAAATTAAGCTTTGTTTACTGAAGCAGATACTCAATATATATTACGTTTTAAAGAAGAAATGTGTGTACATTTTTTAAAAGAATGATGTAAAAATTGTCCTTTTCCTTAGATGACCAATTCAGAAGTGTGAGCTCAACCCTAACAGCCGACGTCAGACGAGGATTATAATTGAGGCTTTTTTTTTTTAATGCTCAGTTCAGCTTGGCTTTTGGTCTTTTAAGATGAAAACAACAAAAAAAAATGAATATGCAGTAGAGTGTTAGGTAATGGAAACTTTTCAGTCTGGTTTCTCTGTTGTACCATATTAAGTTAAAGTACACATTCTTTGTTAAAAATGTTCTTGCTAAAAATACAGTATTAAAATTTTTTTTGTTTGACTTTGGAAATCTTTAAAGATTTTTTTTATTATTATTACCTTTTGGGGGACTGTGAGTTCCCACAGTTGCTGTACTGCTGCAAAACAATATTTTGCACTACTGAAAATACTTGAAGCACTGACTTGACTTAATAAAGAGGGTGGGTTGGTATTAAACATCTCCCTAATTATTTTATATTCCAAATTGTGAGCTGTGCAGCTCAGACATTCCTTTCTCAAAAGGGGTGGCCGAAAGCTGGTTTGAGTCAAGTGGGATTCAGTCATCACCTGGTCACGCTGTGCTTTCAGTCAGAGGTACCATGATTATGTACTTACAGACTCACACATCCTTATGTTTACACACACCACTCTGAATTAAATCACTTAAAAGCAAACGCCCCTTTAAACAGCTCTGTTGGGAGTGCCTGCCCTGTGATCAGGTGTTCTACTGCCTACAGCATTCAACAGTCTTTCTAGCACTAGGCAGTGTCTGCTTCACAGTGTGCTCTGTAACAATGGAGCAGAATAACCTGGGGTTTCATTCCGAACAAATCTTTCAGCTTAGCCAGGTGTCAGCTCAGGACAGGCTGGCCTCTGTTTTCCAGGACATCAGACTAATCATCAGAATAGTCTCACAATGTGCAAGAAGCGTTTGCTCCACCTAATTTTCATAGCCAGAGCTGTGATCTCTCCATTCATCACACTGCTGCTGATCAAGCAATCCAAGAGGGAGTAATACAAAGAAACAGGACACTGGGAACTGCCAAGTCCTTCTGCAGTTTCCATGAAAGCTCACGTCAGTAAACACTGCAGCACCCAAATTTAAACTGCATTTGGCTAGTTATTAATTTTAATTGTTATTCCACTAGAATTCTGAAGTGAGGGTTAGACCTTTGCTCCAAATCTTACTTGTAAAAGGGACTGGAAACAGCCCTTGGGATGGTGTCGCACTTCTGACTGACCCAGCACTGCTGTCACTCCTTTCTGGTACAGATTTTGAAGCCACTTCTTCAGCAAGTTACCCAGTATCAGGCGTTTTAGGTACTTAAAGTACCACATATTCCAGGCTGTGCAATTGTAGCATTTTTGAAGTCTTCATTACTCTCCATAAAAGCTATTTTAGCCTTTCCCTCCTCAGTGGCTGATCTACATTTCTTAAGGCTATGCTGATAGTAGGCTGATGAGCAGACCATTGATTTCTAATTTGTCCTTCCCAGAATAGTTTTAAATGTCAAAGTACTGGCAAATGAGATTGAGGAAACTGATAAACTTCAGAGACTGGATCTGTTGTTAAGCCTTTACTGGATAGCTCCTGATAAATAGTGATAAACCAAGACTCTGAGGTTTGTATGTCTGCTCAAACTCAACTGTACACTTAAAACTAATAGTTTCTGTTGAAGAAATACATAAAAGCAACATGTTTGGCCAGCTGCAACCAGGCCATGGGCACCCCTTGCAGCACTGGGTTTCCCAATACATCCTTTGCTCAAAGGGATTAGCTATGACACTGCACGTGAAGTTTTTGTCTTCTGCAGTGTAAAAATCCTCAGTGAGGCTTTGTCTAGTTCCAGGCAGCTGAACATGAAAGGCAAGGGAGGAGGAAATGGCTTTCATGTCATATTTGCTAGGTCTGTGCTGATCTTGTCATTCAAAAGCAGAAGAGATGGGATTGTTTACTCAGCAAAGACAAGATGAAGGGAAGCATTAATAGTCTTCCACAACTCAAAGTAAGCTATGAAGAGCAAGAAAGTAACTTACCCTCTGCTCTGTGATTCCATGTGTGCTGCAGAATCCAGGAGCTCATTCCTGCCTGATGGCACAGCCCAGCAAGCACAGGCAATGGTGAGCTTTCCAAGCTTCTCAAGGACACAATTTCACAGTCAGCTACAGCTATCAGATTCCATGTTGAAGATGAACTATATGATGCCTTTTAAGCACCTCAGTAGGAGCACTGGAGAACTCAGACTCTCCAGCCTAGGGACAGAACGCAGCAGTAAGCAATTTGGCCTTCAACAGGCTCCCACTCAAGTTGAAGCAATGAGCTGAAGAGCCCCAGCTGGCTACAGTGCTGGGAGCCCAAGAGGGACATCAGGGTTGTTTTGGAGTTTTTTGGTTAGTTGATTTGGGGTTTGTTTTGTTGTTGTTGTTGTGATAAATATGTCTGAGAAGAAAAGGGCTTTAGCTGTGCCCACATCCTTCTGAAAGTGGAGGAGCAAAAGGACACTGAAACCTCATTCTGATGCACTGTGTGGGCTACAGGAAGCTCAGCTCGGGATGGGGTTTTGCAGGCTGAGGGGCACTACTGAGGCTGGGGGGTGGCACCCACAGCCCCTCTGCATCTGCCTCTGACACCCAAGGTGATCCTGACGTTAATGGGCAATATTTCAGCAGTTTTATGCATCTAGTGCAATGGCCTGCCATCATAAACCCCAACAGAATCAATAGTGACCCAGCTCAGTATAAACTCTGGATCTATGGTATGAGTCTTCTTTAGAAGAGCCTGGCTGTGCATTAACAGCTGAATTCTACTTTAAGTAATTATTCTCTACAGGTAAGTGGGTCAATAAGGTACCTATTTACAGAGGAGTTTTGGTAACAAAACATGAGCAAACCTGAATTGTTAAGTTCCCATCTTACATGTAAGAACACTCCAACTTCGAGCCAATACAGCTGAGACAGCCTCTGGGTTTAAGGTCTTTACAAAGAGCAATCTCAGGTGGGTTAGACCATAACTATTTAGATATACACCTATGTCTGCTGCTCCTGGTAACAGAACTGTCCAGTATTCCAGCATAAACGTTGGCCAGTCAGATGGTGGAGATGAATCAGCCAGAGAAGTGGCAGGTTCACAGTGAGCTGTGCAGAAGTGGCTCTGGTCAGGGCATGCTCTGGTCAGCCAGCAGTGGAACAGGACAGATGTCTGAAACAAGACAATGGATAGAAACTTTGTCATTTTTAATTGCTTGGTGATGGGATGGTTTCATCACAATAAAGTTTGTGCCACAGTTCCTCCATAATGCCCACTGCAATACAATACAGCTTAGACCAAGGAGTGCTTTCAACACACTCTTCATGCATTGAGCAGCTGACTGTCAGATTATCAGACACATGTACACACAGCACCAGGGTGCAGATGCCTTTTGGACTGTGCCAGCAGCTGTCCTGCTGGAGAGGAAAAGAAGTGGTTGGGGTCAAAGTATGCTGACCCCTTTAGAGGGCTGAATGCAAGCAGGGAGTCCCTGTGTAGATCTCATTGTGAGAGCTGGGCTTTGCCTGAAGCTTTAATCTCATTACCAAAAGGCCACATGGCTACAATGAATTGTCCCACCCTTCCACCAAAGTGACCAAATAGAAAGAAAACCCATTGGCATTAAATAAAACAAGATGAATTATCTGAAAAGAGAAGAAAGAAGAAATAGGAATGAAAAATAATCTTTAACTTGCTCGAGCGCCAGAAGGATTTGGCATTTAACTTTACTCATATGTTTTACTCTGTATCAGGAAGAAATACCTGGGTTGTGTTTCCCCTGAGGATTCCTGCCATTAGCTGAAAGTCTCTTTATTCCCAGAGCTGTGCTGCCATCAGTTGATGATGCTGGGGCACTTGCAGAGATGTTCTGGCAGGAAAAGTGCTTCATCAGTTGTAGCGTTGTTATCAAACATTGGGGTTTGTTTTTTTTGTTTTTTTTTTTTCTTTGTAGGCCATTCCAAAGTAATTAATTTGTTTCGTTTTTTCCCCTTTAGTGTCAGCTGAGTGAGTGTGTGTGAGAGAAAGTCTCACATACTGAAAAGTAAGAAAAGAGATCGCTCCAAAAGCTAGCAATTTAAATAACAAGGAATCAGCTCCTATTGGACTTTTAAAAATAGTCCTATTAACCTGGTGAAGGCAGCAATGGCATTCAGAGATTTTTGGTGTCAGATCAGTGCTTTGCTTTTATGTGATCATTTACACCTGTGCAAAGTAAGTTTTTGATAGCATTTGACAACTGATTTATTAGCCTTTGACACCTATATTACAATGCTGAAATGGTTCCACAATGTGCAAAGCAGTGGAAAACTTTCTGATTCCTTTCATGGCTTTTTTCCTGGGACTTCAATACTGAGATTCCATTCCAAAGGAAAAAATGAATTCTTCACACCCCGGCTGTAATTCTTTATTTCTGTTAGTCTGTGCTGTGTTCAGCTCATGCTGACTTGGAATAAAAGAAAAGAAACAAAAAAAAAAAGAAAAAGGAAAAGCGAGTAGCAGTTGTGTTTAATTCACAGATGCTGGCCCTGAAAGCAAATCAAGCCCAGGTCATGCTCACAAAGAAAAGAAGTCTGCTCTTGTGGCAAGAAGCACTGCAGGACTGAGGCACTTGATTTAGAACAGAGTGGGTAAGTAAATTGTCTATTTTTGATAGTTAGGAATTTTTCAAATAAACAGAAAATTCGTTTTTCACTGAAATTATTTTTGGTTCCTTCAGAGAACAGCCTCGAGGAACTCCAAAGCCACAGCATTTCTTTTGTCACTTTTCTGAAGAGAGGCAGTAACAGACTGTTAACAATTTGTGTAAGAAACCAGGGTTGGAGTACTTTGGGGAATGCGGGGGACTTCTCTGAATTGTTAAAATCCTTGTGCCCGGTGGAAAATAAACAAAACTAAAATTAGTGCCAGCCATCTCACCTATGTGCATGAGAAGAAGAAAAACTCCTTCCCCAGCCCAGGAAAGAAGGATGCAATGTTACTTATTTTATACCCGTGATTTAGAACCAACGAGGAGGAGATACAACTGATGGGGTCTCTGCTCAGACATGCTGAAAATGGAAGATGGAAAGATAATGAAGATACCATCAGCTGCTGCAAATGTTTGCCGTGAGTTTTATTAGGAATTGGAACGTGACTTCCCTTCCTGATGAACACATCCACAGCTCATTACCATCAGTGAGTCACTGAGAGTGATGCGTTACATGGCAGAGAGCAGATCTTTGGGTTGTGTATGGCCAGAGCCTCACACAGCCTCCAGCGACAGTGATAAGTTAATGAGGATTTACTTTGTGCACTGTATTTGTGTACAAAAGTAGCTCTTAATAGCACAGTGAGCTAATATTTACTTGTGGCCTCTGCATCGCTGGTTTGTGTCTTACAGCCTTGTAAGAGAGAGAGAGACTGATATAAATACTTACTTAGTTTATTCCACCAGCAACTGGAGCCAGCTCTACTCACTCTGCTGCTTTTCAGCTAGATGCTAAACAGGAAGGGAATGAATTGTTGTTAAACTTAGGTATGTGATAAAAAGTTAAAAAAGGAGAAGGTAATGCTGACTCCGGTCCCCACTTCACATAAGCACCCCCCTCCCGCCCTGCCTCCTCTGCCAGTGTGGGGCTGGGTATGTGCATGTAAAAATGAGATTATCTCAAGCTCATTACTGGCCACTGACAAGGTCCTGCTGTAAAAAACTTCTGATGAATAGTCAGCGTCTAATTCCTGTGTAATAAACCCCCCCCCCCAATAAGTTGCTCACAATCATTATTCCAAATGGAAAAATTAATTGTAAATAACTGGAAGTCAATTAAGGCTGGGTTCTGCCGGGTAATGCAAATCTTTTATAGTTTTGTTTCAGTTAACTGCCTCATTAATGATTTATAGATGTGTATACAGCTGTGGGAACCATAGCATTATCTAATGCACTCAGAGAATAATTACATATGAAAAGAACTACGCAGCTCAAGGGAAAAGCTCAGAAATTACTTACTGCCTTCACTTCAACCATATTAAGATGCAAAGTATTTAGAACCTGACTGTGATGTTTTACCATATTCTTGAGGTTTTATATCCTTTATAAGAAGGGGGATATTTTTTTTTTTCTTTTGAAATAATGCTTGTATACATCACTCAGGACACAAAAAAATCAGTATGTCTCAAACTGAGACATTTATTTATTTATTATTTAAGTACCTAAGTTATAAAACATTCCCATTTCCTTTGTGCATCTGCTGTACAGGGGGAAAATAAAAAAAGACATTTCTAGAGTTAAACAATTCATGGGCATTTGCATACATCTCCCTGATCTGCACAGAGCTAGGAATCCTTTTGGAAAGATTTCTATCTGAATACACAGATAGATTCGTCTTTGGTCTTTGGTGAGAGCACTTGAAGTTGGAAGGGACTCCTTGGTTCATGTATTTCACTTGTAAGAGGGCTGCTTATTTCCTACAAATCCTAATCCAGTGAGAAACTGCTGTTGGACATTTGGAAGCACCATAGAGGATCCCTTGCTTAAGTAGGCTTTTGTCCATAAAGTGGCTCCAGCAAAAGAAGGCTGACTGTGGTCAGCTGCTGTTGATCAGTTCCTGGCTCCCACTTTTTTTACTGCTTGGTTACGTTTATGTTCCTTTGAGCGTCCCAGCTCCACATCCCGTCTGTCCCTCACCAAGCTTGGCTTTTCACAGGTATTTCTCTCTGCAGTCTTGGCAGCTGAGCTTCCTCATGTTTTGCTGCTCCCAACTTTCTCCTCTAGCCCAGTGCTCTTGGTTTGTTTGCTCAGCCAGATGTGATGTGATCTGCCAGTGTTCCTTTCTTGGAATCATAGAATGTCAGGGGCTGGAAGGGACCTCAAAAGCTCATCCAGTCCAACCCCCCAGGATCTCCTACACCAGATCACACAGGAACATGTCCATGCAGGTTTTGAATATCTCAAGAGAGGGAGACTCCACAACTCCCTTGGGCAGCCTGTTCCTCCTCATGTTTATATGAAAATTCCTATGCCTCAGCTTGCACCCATTGCCCCTTGTCCTGTCATTAGGCATCACCCAGCAGAGCCTGGCTCCAGCCTCCTGGCACTCATCTTTACATGGTTACAAACATTGATGAGGTCACTGCTTAGGTTCCTCATCTCCAAGCAGCTCCCTCAGGCTCTCCTTGTAAGAGAGATGTTCCATTCCTTTCATCATTGTGGCTCTGTACTGGACACGCTCAAGCTGTTCCGTGTCCCTCTTGAAACTGCTTGAGAGTTTCAACCTAACCTATACTTAGTAGTATTTAAATCTGCACCAGTTATCAGTTACCTCTTTGAATTATGCCTGGCTGGAGGGAGACAAATACAATTATTTTCTGTCTACTGAGGCTTAGGCTGCTACACAAAACCTACACCTAACCTGTACCACTTAGTTGTATCCTAAATGACATCAGCATGTTTCACTACGCTGGATAAAAAGAAATCACCCTGGCATTCTTTTCTGGAGGGAGGTGGGGTGGAGAAAGGGCACCAGAAACTCATTCCATGGTGTCACAACAGCACTAAGCACAAACACCAGTGGCCACCAGACTGCTGCAGAAGCTGCTGCAGAGAAGTGCTCAGTGTCCTGAGCTGTATCCATAGAGAAGGATGCTCAGATGAAAATTCACAGGTTTGGCCATTGCAGAAAATCTGTGAAATCTCTGCAGGCCTTTTAAAGAGCAGGTTTACATGGTTATAATTACACTTGTATGTTTCTGCTATCACTGAGGAAGATTACTTATTATGGATTTATTGACTCCTAGAATAATTCAGGTTGATGAGGTTTCAAGAGGTCATCTAGTCCTACCTCCTGCTCAAAGACTTACGCATCTACGTCAGTGGCTGTGTGTGAAATGAAAATGAAGTCAAAAGCATGGGAATAACTTACTTGCCAGAGAACAAAATAGAAACAGACAATTGAAATTGTCGTATGATATTTCTAACTCTGCAGCTGGGTCTTGGTATGAAAACTTTGCATTAATCTACAAGATCAAACTCATGACTGCAAATCAAAGATCATTTAGAATTAGGAAAGCGTATTTTCAGTTCTAAGCTTTCGAAGTTGCACTGAATAATCTGCATAAGGAACAGCTAAATAAATCAAGAGTCTGCAATCTGGAAAAGAATCAATGGAGAATTCATGAGACAGAGGTTCATATAATTATAAATGCCACAAAGAACATGGCAAGAGGTCCATATAATTGTTAACGCCACGAAGAACATGGCAAGAGAATAACTGTCAGCATTCAATACAAGAAACAAGGACTGTCACATTGAACTATCAGGGTAAAGGAGGCAGCTCTTTCCTTCATGGGATTCACCTGGAAACCTGTTGCTGGGCATTAGCTCACATCTGATCAAAGAGAATTCCACAAATTAAGGTGTGCTGGTTTGAAGCTAACTGGAATATTTTAATGAGAAAAATTAGCCCTGGAGCTGGCTAGTCTGCAGAAGAGAAGGCTGACAGGGAATCTGATCAATGTCTATAAATATCTGAGGGGTGGGTATCAAGATGAAGGTGCCAGGCTCTTTTCAGGACAAGGGACAACATGCACAAGCTAGAACCCAGGAAAATACTCCATGCAGCTGAAACTGAAGCAGAGGGTATCTCAATCTGTTTCCTTGTCCACCACATGCAATGCCCAGATGTGAGAGTGCCTGCCCTGAAAACCCTCAGTAGTTGTAATGGGGATGGCAACAGTCAGTGGGTGCCAGGAATGGCAAATGTGCAGAGTCCAAGTCATAGAACTGTTGAGGTTGGAAGAGACCAACTGCTCACCTAAAGCTCACCTAGCAGCCCACCAACTGCTCACCTACTACCACTATACCGTCTTCCTCAGCACCATATCCACGTGCCTTTGACGGAACCTTTCCCAAATACATCTGGTTGGAAGAGAACTCCAAGACCATCCAGCCCAACCTTCTTAGACCCAGCACTGCCATTTTAGTGCTTCACTGGCAATGTTTCAATTAATTACAGCTTCTTTTTATTTTTTTTTCCCTTTTTCCCTTCTTTTGCAGCCCTGCAGGCAACAGGCCGCACACACATCCATTTATGGAACAGGAAAGGTGGAGCTTCTGTGGGATTTGGTGGCTTCTGCCGAGGTAAAGCATTACAGGAGCTCAAGTGCTAAAGCGTGGCTGTATCTATAGCCAGGCATTCAGAAGAGAAATGCTTACCCAGCTGTCTCTGCCAGCATTCCAAGGCCCAGAGACTGGATGAAAAAAAATGGATAAAGATATTTTTTTTTAATCTCTTGGGACCATCTCCTGTATTTAATAAGGAAAAGCACCTTCTGTGCAGCCAATAAAAGCTGAGTCTCTCATGAAGATTTATACCATATTACACACTGAAATTCAATGTACAACGATACCCTTGTGTATGCAGTTGTCAGAATAATAATCTTTGTCTGTCTGATCAACTTATATTTTATGCCAACAACACAGCATTTAATATTACACACTTTCAGAGGAAGAAAATATATTTATTCATGCAACAACTTGCCCAGCAGCTTAAACAGGCAAAGAGGAAAAAAAAAAAAAAAAAAAATCTTGGAGTTTCTACATTAACTTATGATGCACAATACAGATTTTTATATAATTTTGGCAATTCTGTGCAGCAATATAAACTATGATTCTTAATCTAGTTTGTGACACTATGTCACTATTTTGTGCTGTCAGGAGGAATAATCCAGTAGGATCTGCCTGCTGAAGTTTGGTTTTGGCATTTTCCTGCAATAAGGAGACTAAAAATACAAATGGTAATCAGCAGCTTTTTTTCTACATTCTGCCTGATCATATTCTGTGCTGTATTCTTAGACTTTGCGTCTCAAAATATACATCAAGGAGCACTTAAAGAGATGCTATAGATGGGCTCCCCCACAGCCAAAGGACTCCTTGTCAGAAATCAGCATCTCTTCAGCAGAGACTCTGCCTATGGTATAGGGCTTGTTCCAAATGCTCTGCTAGATGAGGAAACTTCAGTAAAGCTCTGCGGCATGGAGATCCATTAAATCTGTTCTTCTAGCAGCCTCTGCAGAAGACTGACAGTCTTTGAGTGATTTATAGCTGCCTTTTCAGAAGCATCTACTCATTACCTCGCATTATTTTTTCTTTATGCAATAATATCTGACAAAAGATAAACCTGAGGACAAAACACTCCCCTCAACAAGGCACTGGCAAGACTGTAGGTAGGACTGGGAAGCAAAAAGAGGAAAATTATTAGGAAAGTGTCTGTAGCCCAAAGTGCACACTCATGAAACAAGAACTGCACACTCAGAAAGGTGTACTGCAATCTTTTGTACTTATACTTCACTTCATGTGAAGGTTACTGTTGCAGAGGAAAAGGCAAATCCTTGTGAAAATATGGATGGTGGACTTATCAGAACCTTCAAATCCTCTGGCCAGGCTGCCTGCCTTTAGGGAAGCATTGCCTGAGAATCCACTGGTGGCTGCTACTGAAACTCTTCCAAACCCCTGTACTTGTTGCATCAAGACACAATCAAAGGAGCCATCCAGTGTTTGAAGCAGGGCTACAGGAGATCTGGAGAGGGACTTTTTATAAGGCCATGGAGAGACAGGACAGGGGATAACGCTTCAAACTGGAAGAAGATGGATTTAGATTAGACATTAGGAAGAAATTCCTAAGGGTGGTGAGGGGCTGGAACAGTTTGCCCCAAGAAGTTGTGGAGGCTCAAAGCGTTCAAAGACAGGTTGGATGGAGGCTTCCAGTAAGCTGGTCTAGTGGAAGTGTCCCTGCCCATGGCAGGGGGATTGGATGATCTTTGATGTCTCTTCCAACACAAACCATTCTATGACAGAAACACGCATGAGAAAAACACACCTACACTACAGGAGTAGAAAACAGCTAAAGGAGGACACAGATTAAATCCTGCTTTGTGGTTTACAAGAATTTGTTTGCATAGAGCACATTTGGAGTGCTTTGACCAGATTAACTATTCCATATAAAAGCAAACCAATGCTTAGAGCCTACGTTACATTGTCCCATGGGGGAAAAACCCTATCAGTTAGAAAAAAGAAGGCCTCCAAAATAACTCAGATGTTCACAAGGTGATAGTCTGAAAGTCTTCAAGAAAGGTGAGAAAAAGTAAAGGAAAATCAAAGCAACAGAAAACAGAAATGCTTAACAGCATAAGAGACATCCTGCACAAGGCCATTTTAACACAGATGAGAGAAGTTCTGCTGATTTACACCAGGCAAGGAGCTGGCCACTACCTTGAAGCTTGGACTTCAGAAATGTATTTAGTGACTCATAGTCACTGTCTGAGAATTAGAAACATAGCTTGTGTTCAGAGTCCAAAAATAGATGTGATCTATATTTATTGGCCAAGGAAAAGGATAGCTACCCCCTTCCTTCATCAGGCATCTTCAGACCCACATGATGCAGCTGGAACACTTTACACATGAAGAAGGTTTCTTTGTCATATGTTCCCTCTTGGATGTTGTAAGCACGCTGCCGCTACACTAACATATTACCTGCCTTGTGATCTCAGTCCTTCCTACTGCTATGGAAGTAGGATACTTCATACTTCATAAATATAATTAGGGTTTGCTATAGATAAGGAAGAGCCTCAAGAAGCAAAGGTTGATGTTTGTATTTAGACTTGTGGTGCTAAGGGATATGGTTGGACTTGTAAAGGGTTAAGACCACCTGGCAACCCCCTGACTCCTCCCAAGGCGTGGTCTGACCTTTTTCCCAGGTGTCATGGTTAGCCACTGCCACTTCCTGCTAGGACTAGGCTATAAAAGAGGGGAACCCAGTTTGTTTTCTCTCTCTTCAGTCCCTGCTTTGCCTGGAGTGACTGCTCTGCTGCTCGCTGCTGCCAGACCACCTGCTCCCTGCCACCTCGTGGAGAGCACCACCATTTTTATCTGGAACTTGGACTGCTTTTCACTATAAAAATTCCTACATCCTGCCTTCATCCAGCACCAAAACCATTGACCTCAGCCTTTGGACTCCACGGGTTGTATTTGTATTTTGTTCCCCCTTTTTTCCCCTTCTCCCCAGCTTCTGTAATTTTTCCCTCATTCCCCCTACCCTGCATTTTGTTTCCCCTTTTCTCCCACCTTCTGTAAAAAAAACCTTTTCCCTCCTATTTACTGTTAAAGTTTTATGCTTTTTTTTTTTTTACTTCCAAATTGGATTGAGTTTTTATTGGGCTTTTGGGCTTAGGGTAGTCGGCTTAAACCCAATACAGGACTCAATGATCTTCAAGGTCTTTTCCAGTCTAAATGATTCTCTGGTGTTACGACAGGCTTTTGGGTTCACATTATTTGGATTTGTCAGTCTGTTAAATATATTTGTCGATGGTGAATGTCAGATTGGTCAGACTTTGGAGCTGGTGGAAAAAAAAGTACCCTTTAACATCTACTACAGCTGCACCTTAGGTAAAACTCATGTGAATATTTTTTTTTCTTGAGAGATTCCCTTATACGTTGGGACAAATTTTGAAGATGCTCAAGCATAACTGAAATATTCCAGCATTTCAGCCATCATACAGGGTCTCCTTTTGTGATTTAATAAGTACCACCTGCTTTTCTCTTCATAAAACAATGTGCTTGTCCTAGCAGTATATAATGCAAAACTAGTTATAGCAAAATACATAGATTTTCTATTCAATGCAAAATGAAGTAGGCAAACCCAGCTAATTGAACCAGTTTTGCAGGGTTGTTGTTGTGTTTTTGTTTCTTTTTCCTGCTCTAGACCAAGCCAGGTATCCCTGTTTCCTATTAATCTTTCTTGATGTATTCCATTCAGGGTGGCCAGCAAACCGATAAGATCTTTCCTTCAGATTTCAAAATTACTGAATCTGGAAACAGTTCTCATTTATCTCATGCACTGTTGAGAAAACAATCTCAAATAGCTGCTTCTACTGATGAAGCTTCCTTAGCAACACAAGGGCTCCAGAATTATTTTTCAAACCTTGTCAATGCTTCCTGTGAGGTTTCCGTCACTGTCAGCACTGAGCGCTTCACAAATGAGGGAAAAAAAAGAAACACAGCCCAGAAAGCTGTGATAAATTAATAGAAGGTAAATTAAAAGACTAAATGGAATTAATGGAAGTGGTGATAAATCTAATAGGGAAATTATGTAACAGTAGCCCAGTGAATAACATTTTAGATTTACCAAATCTTTTATCATTAAGATGAGAATCTACAGGGAAGTGACTCTGTCCCAGGGGTGGTAGAAGAAGTACAGGAAAAAGGAGTTCTTGCACCTGTGCCTTTCCCTGCAGCACAACACAAGGCAGCAAGGCTCTGCATGGAGGCTGCACCACAGGAACCAGCATAGCAGGGTGCTGCATGGAGACTGCACCCTGGGAAGCTTGCAGCATGACTTTCATGGGTCTTTTCCTTTTGAAGCTTTGGTATCAGGCTGGACATCCAGGCAGAGGTGAGGCTGTGGCTCCTCTCCAGAACAGAAACTTCCAGAGCAGCAATGAAGTATTTCTGCTGAATCCTACAAACTGGTCTCTGCCTTGCTGGCACTTTCAGATAGGACTCCTCAGCCATATTATCTCATGCTATATTATATTTTGGCCATGGTTTAAACCTTTACCACATCCAATTTATATTTATTAAATCTCAAGTCTGCAGCTACATTTAAATATTTGCTGCTTGAGTCTGTAAAGTGTCAGCAGTGCAGGGATCTGGTGTGTAATGTAAGTGGAATAGACTAGTTTAAACCTACTTTATTTCAGGTACCTGCAGTCTCAGGCTAGATGGCGTTTTCTGCTCTGAAGCTTTTCTTTCCTTCCCTGACATAAATGAACTAAGTGTGAGAGAGTAGCTGAAAGTTAGCAGCAGCTTGTCTGTCTAGGGCTGAGCCAAAGACTCTGAACATTAACGCTTTGCTGACTGCCAAGAGCTGGTGGTGTGATGCTCGTCATCTGCAGGGGTTCTCCTTGCTCTCCTGTGTCTGGGGAAGCACTCACCAGTGCCAGCTGTATGCTGGGCAACAGACAACACTATTCCTGTCCTGTAAAAAATACTTATAGGCAAAGGAAAGGCATCCACTGTGAGACTGAGCTCCCTGGTTGGATTTCACAGCAGAGAGAGAATGATTAAGGCAGCTATTCTTCAGAATAACTCTTTAAGAATAGTTTCTTAACCTGCTTCCAAATTAGCTGAGTTGTCATCTTTTAAGCCATTCTGCAGTAACTTCAGGCAGACTATTTAAAGCCAAGGAGGTTAAATCAGTAAGAACAGAACAGTAGATAAGATTTCAAATGCCTAGCACTAAAGCTCTCCTGCACAAGAACATTGTTTAGACAGAAGATGGAAATATATGATAGACAATGAAGTTAAACAGCACAAACAATATTTGGTTCAAGATCTTCCTCTTAAAGTAGTAAAGAAACTACAAGGCCTTCTCAGCAAAGAAAAAAAAAAGTTCACATAGTGCTTATATGTATATTAGTTGGCATGTATATCACTAAGCAGAGTGAAATCTCTGCATTCTTGCCCCATCCCATCCAAGGATTATCTGAGATAGTTCTGATGAAGCAGACTGCACCACTTTCATCTTCAAGTACAACATCAAGAATTTAAAAAGAACCTGTGTGATGTGGCAACAGAAACTTCTTTAATCAGATCCATGTCAGATGCAAAGATTGCTCCCTTATTTTCAGTCTGTTTTGGTGCAGCTCCATAAATGTTGGTCAAAGCAGTACATGTCATTGTCATCTCTGCTCCTCCAACACAGTGGCAGTTTGACTTCTACTAAACTAAAAACTTGCTGTACTGAGCCAGACCCCAAAGGGGCAAATATCTCTAGGAGCTGAAGAGCACCACAGACTGTTCCCCTGCATTCTAATTTTACGTTTCTCATGCATTATAGACAGAAGTACAACATGGGTATCCTTCATTAGAGAAGATCCTGATCCTCTGCCCCCCATCTAAATCAGAAATAAATTTTCTTCTTCAAACCTTAAACTGCACAAAATCTTCCTGGATAAAAATGTAAGAAGAGCTAATATACCAGAGGTGGTGCTCATATACCAGAGTGCCATAAAAAGACTCTTGCATGTAAGATAGAAGAATCTGCATAGAACAAAACATGCCTCAGAAAACACATTGAATTCTGGTCTGCTAATGGCTCTTACAGATGTTTTTTTCAACTGACTAATTTGTTTTTGAATAGCTTTAACCAAGATCTCAATAACTGTAGAAGCATAGAAGTTGCAGTCTAAGTGAAGCCCATATTTACTAGCTAAGAAATAACATGATTTGTACAATAACTGGTTTAGTACAGTAAGAGCTTTCAGGTGGTGGCAGAGAGACTGAGTTTGGATCCATGCCACCTGTTAGTCACTTACACAGTGATGAATGTAGCCTGTTTGTTATACAGGAAAGATACCATAATCTATAATCACTATAATCAGTCTAATACACATCTTGGAGCTTGGCTAGATAGAGGAGTTCAGAGAGGCTAGCAGCCTTTTCTTGTGCAACCCTGTGCTTTAACTACTCAGCCCAAGATGTTCATCTACTGCAGGCTACTCAAGACAAAAAAGGCAAACAAGCTCCCAGAGGTCTACCATCACATGCACTTGCAGCATACCAGTCCCCTCAGATGTCACCTATTCACATCTATCAACGTCGTGATATACTAAAAAAGATTTTAAACATTGTGTTACAGAACATATCCAGAAAGGCAAATTTATTGTAAGTAGGGCGAGACTCAGATAACATAAACTTCTTGGAATAAAAGGAATGCTGGAGAAAAGAGGAAGTGTGAGAACAAGCAGGAGACTTTAACAATCCCCCCATCCTCCTCCTAAGTGCCCAGTAAATGCTGTTCATTTATTTGAATAGTTATGAAGTATGGTATTGCTGCTGCCAAAGACACAGGCACTTCCTCCCCATACATAATTTAACCAATGAGATGTGTGAAAGGTATAATTTAATATTAACAAATTGAGATGCGAAGACCTGGATATCACACTAGTCAAGTAGGGGTTTTAAACTTAAGACCATTAAAAGTATTTCACATATATATATATATATATATATATATAAAACTGTATGTATATGAAGGGTTTCAAGCCACAAGGCAACTGGTAGTTCCTGGCATTAAGCAGGTCAGTTTGTTAGCAGTTAAAATAAAAAGCAAAAAAGTAAACAATGTTGAAAGCATTTTCTCAGCAAAGAAAAGATGCTCTGTATCACAGATTTCAACCCTTAAATACTGGGTATATTTCTATATTACATAAATAATAACTCACACTCTACACTTCTGTACTATAAATACATTGCATGATTCCAAATAAATGTTTCATATTGTTCTCTTCCTCATTTATACCTTTAAAAATGTGCAGCTATGATTTATGCTTTTGAGGATGGCATAATAGAATTTGACATTTTCCAGCTGAGGTGTGGCCTAGTTCCAGCTCCATGCTTCATTACATTGTAGTCCCTTTGAGAGGATGAGAAGAGTAAAAATAGCCAGGTTGTTAAAAATGTAAAAAGGCATAAATGAATTCTCACCAGATGTCCTCTTCAATTGTCATTTTCATGAAATCATAGTTGCTAAACTTCTGCTTACTACAAAACTCTAGAAATCAATATATGCTATGAACTAGGTGCCTGAAGGGATTGCTCCCACCTCACTAGCACCCTCTCTTCAGATTCTCCTATGATTTAAATCACAGAGGACTGTTTTTGTTTAAAACAGTACCCAAACTCTCTATTAACATGAAATAACAAATAGGTAGCAGAAGTCTGAGCATGTTGCATGTACACATTGAGAGGCATCAAGAAAAAGAACATTTGAACCCCAAAGTTATTTCCCCCTTTCTCCAAAACAGAGTGAAACTGGAAAAACGCAGATACAGAAGTGAAGGCTGGCTCCACTACCCACATTCCGCAACTACCCACATTGCCCACTCGTTTTGACAATCCACATTTCAGAAGCTAGAAGCTTTCATTAACCTTCTTTATCAAGATCAGCAGTGCATTCCGGCTCCCTGGGAGCTGTTCTTGAGCAGCTACTCCCACCCGTGTGTGGTGCAGGAGCCAGTAAGCGAGGGCAGCATATTGCAGCCATCAGAGTGAGAGCCAAGGGGATGAGCCAGCTCCTGGCAGCAGGCCTGGGCCATTCCCACCTGCTGGATGTACACCCCGTTCCCGGCCCAAAGCTCTCTAGATAGGCAGATGTAAAAGCCAGTGGCTTCCTGGCCCTCGAGGCACTCGCACACCAACCAACACACTTGCTCTGCTCCATGCTTCCTCATGGAGTACTCTCCTTGCCCAGCTCACACTGGCATGGCACAGATCAGAGGACTGCCTGGCCCCTGCTCACAGACTTTACGGGTGCATGCTCCATGCAGCTCAATGCCATGGCCCATGCCAGCATGCCTTTGACCAGGAACAGCCTAGCACACTAACTGCAATCTGTAAGCTAAAAAGGTAAATAGTTTAATGACTTTCAACATATTGTCGTTTTGGCAAGGAGTACACGAGGGGGTAAGCAACATATTAAAAATGGTTTCCTTATCCTGCTGGGCAGATTCAGGATGTTTTTATCTTAACATCAAAGCAGCTGATTTTGGCACTTTCTCTACTTTTCAACTGTATTGATGTGTAGCAAAGATAGCAGAAACGCCCCAAAATGCATTCAAATCTGTTTGGCTGAAAATGCTGGACCAAATTATAACGTTCAGGTATCAGACCTATTTTGTGCCTGCTCTCTCACTGTAAGATGATTGTGAAATAACACTTTGAAAAGAAAAACGGGAATTACACCACTTGCAACTGTCAGGGCTCCTGCACGTGGGTTGACTTACTAGCTGAATGTCATAGGAAGTTTGTGCTGTCTAAAAAGAAAAAGTGTTGTTCTTTGGCCACAAAAGTTGTTACAAACAAGATAGGCAAGAAGAAAAATTTGTCAGCTTCCCTCTGCATGGCAAAAGGTTGAGTAGATTACTCAATATTTGTCAGACTTGAGGTGATTGCCTGTCACTACACAAGGAAGTAAACAGTATTGACAGATTTATAAGATCAAAATTCAGCTCCTGCAAGGATATACATCTGCATCACAGCACATTGCAAAGACCTTCTGGGTTAGGAACCTGTTGGGCTCAGTAGTGAAGAGCAGACAGTGCAGAGAACAGTGCATGAACGCTAGAGGACAATCCCTGCTGTGTAATTATGTCCACGTTCTCCAGCCACGTTACCTAGTCCTGCCAGAACACCTTAATGATGCACTCAGCAGCTACTGGCTTTATTCTCAGTACTACTCACCTATGCTGTGCAGACACAGCAGCTCCTTTTGAGCCAGTCTGGCCATGCAACATGAAGCTGCATACCTGTATGTAGATGTTGGAGGACATGGAACTGTTGGAGAGAGTCCAGAGGAGGGCCACGAAGATGATCAGAGGGCTGGAGCACCTCTGCTATGAGGACAGGCTGAGAGAGTTGGGGCTTTTCAGCCTGGAGAAGAGAAGGCTTCGGGGAGACCTTATAGCAGCCTACCAGTATCTGAGGGGGGCCTACAGGAGGGCTGGGGAGGGGCTGTTCACAAGGTCTTGTAATGACAGGACGAGGGGGAATGGGTTCAAATTGGTGGAGGGGAGATTTGAACGGGATGTTAGGAAGAAATTCTTCACAGTGAGGGTGGTGAGGCACTGGAACAGGTTGCCCAGGGAGGTTGTGTCTGCTCCCTCCCTGGATGTGTTCAAGGCCGGGCTCGATGAGGTCTTGAGCGTCCTGATCTAGTGGCAGGTGTCCCTGCCTATGGCGAGGGGTTGGAACTGGATGATCTTTGAGGTCTCTTCCAACCTAGACCATTCTATGATTCTATGTGACCTAAAATAAATTATATCATATTTTCCTATTATTTCCCCTCCATGTCCTTATTTATCCCCAGAAAATCTCTAAGAAGCTGACTTTTATGAACAATCTCTTGTGTAATATTGATCCTAGCTTTTCCAGGCTCAGGTGAGGGCAACTACAGGAGAAAAGCCCAGACAGCCTGGATGTCCTTTGGAGTCAGTGACTTATTATTAACAGCAATGGTTTCTGAACAGAGAGGGCATCGAATCTGTTTCAAATGCAGAGGGGTGAAAAGCAGAATAATAGGAAGGGTCAGAAAACACTTGATTAAGTAATCTGGTAAATCTGGTCTTGAATGTGGAGATAAGCAGGAATAAATACAGAGAGGAAATTAGCATGTGAATGGAAAGGGAAAGCAGAAACAGAAGGGATAAATCGAGTTCAAATTAGTGAAAGAGGAGCTTTGAGTTGTTTAGAGCTTGTTTGAATAATATAAAAGAGGACTGGTATCAGGTGAGGGCTTGGAGTTACTCAGCTGAAAGGAAACCAGATCTAATCAATGGACTTGTCGCTTACAGACTGGCACAAAAGACAGCACAGCATGGCTTGTAAGTAAAGCTGGGATTGCAGCACACCGTAGATCAGCTAAAGAGACTGATGAAACAAGAGACAAATAGATATGGCAGAGAACAGTGATGAAACCAGGACTCTCCCAGAGCAGTGGAATAAGTGACACCAGCTAGGTGTGGATGCTCTGAGTACAGTGTTGCTTTCAAGTCCCTTTACTGCTGGTTATCCTAACGGCTCTTCATAAACCATCTCTAGTGGAGTTAAGCATCCAAGCATGTTGGAGAAGCATGTGGTGATGCTAGACAACATACCATATTCTACATGCAGGGAGGAGGAATATCATATTCTTGCATATGGTTTGGGAACCTGAAGATGTCATCGTAGATTGTTTTCTATACTAAAATAAATTGTTTGTTTAGACAACTTCCATACACAAACACTGCAGCAGGACAACTACTTACCAGTATGTTGTTGTCTGAGCAGGCTGATTCAGTGGGAGCAATTGTTTGCATTTAAATACATAAACATTTTGTAACTGTGCTTTGCAGTCCTGGATCTGGTTAGCCAAGAACTTCCAACAACTGGGTATTTACAGGAATGGTAGCAGCTATGAAAGCTGCTGAGAATGTTGAGAGAAGTGTAAGGGTGTTTTTTTAAAAATTCCTAAAATCTGTAGCTAGGTACATAGACAGCAGACTGCCAATATACCACCATCTACCTCAAATGTGGATGGCACAGTCCATTATAGCAAAAGTAGGCTGAAAATTGTCAGCAGTTAAGAAATGACCTGTCACCTCAACAATGCCCAACAAACAGCTAATTTAATCATTCACCTCTCTACTTTTCATGGAGGTCAAATGAAAAAAAAATTGGCTCCTCTGCTAAATCATGATCTTTGTAAAACTAATGACTGTAAGCATTGCTAAGTGATTTCTCTCTTTAGGATAATACACTCAAAAAATAGTCCAAATTAATGGCAGGCTCAACCTTTTAAGATGTAAATTCTAAATCAGAAGAATATTCATACCCTGTCAGTCTTTGACTTGTCAGTGTGCTTGTTTTAGAGAGACTACCTATGATATCTTATTAACAAGTTTCTTAATTACAGATGTATCTCTGTTATAACCTAATCTTTATTTCAAGTCATTAGCATGGCTAAAATGACCTGTAAAACTTTCAATCAAAACCACAAGCAATGATTTCAGGCACAAAATATCTATGATTTTAGGATTAGCTTTTTTTTTTTTTTTTGCTTAAAAGTAACCAAAAAAAGCAACTTTAGTTCCCTGATTTTTCCAAACAAACAAAAAAGCAGATCTCACCTACCTACTTTTAAGTGATGAAAGCATTTGTTACAGAGATAAAGCACAATATAAACCAAACTATGTCCCACAAATCTTGCTTTCCAAAGTATTACTGAAAAAACCAAAAACACATGCCCTGAAAAGGGAATTAAAGATTTCCTGGGAATAGCAGGGACCTCAGTAAAGATATTATAATGTGGCATTTGATGTTCTAGAGGGATTTCAACAAGTTTTGCATGGTCAAATTCCATTAATAAGTTGGCTTTCTTCCAAGGCTGTGTGCATCCCTCTCATCTGCCACAGTGCCCTAACTGTAAGGAAACCTCACCTCACCTGCTCAGTCACATCGTAGCAATTTTAATTGCTTTTCTTGCTCATTAGAGTACCAAACAGGCTTAGAAAAATTCTAGCATCTTATAATACAGCATGATGGGGGTTATGAGTAGAACAGTAACAACTTTGGTGGTGTTGTAAGAGGATTATAGAGCATAACGGTGGGGAAATGCCATGTGGATAGATATTAATGATGATGTGAGGAGGAAGAAGAGAGAATCGATGGAAGTAGGTTTTGCAAGTAACTATTCAGGGAGAAGCGCTATTGCAAGTATTGTCACTATGGTGCTCTGTAATGGATGGGGTTTATTCTCCAGCTACGCTAACATTTGAATTATAAATGCCTGTTTACTGTTCCTTCCATTTTGCAAAGCTCGAGTGTGTGCAGAGTTAGATTATAGCAGGCTCAGAGCAAGTCTGACTCTCAGTTTTTAGCAGATGACCTTTAATTAGTGGGAAGATATTCTATCCGTATCATATTCGTTCACTTGTCTTACTGGGCATTAGATGGCTGCTGTGAAGCATAAAGGATTTTTTTTTTTGTCCTAATCCCTGTGATGTGACATGATTAATGAGATGAAATTCCCATTTGGAGTTTCCTACCAATCAATAGGCAGATGGGCAGTAGTGGATGTCGAACAACAAGACAGCAGGAGTTGCTTAAGCTCTTGCTATTTTCATAGAGAAAAAAATATTTAGAGAGATAATTTAAAGGAACAGGTAATTTCTATTTCTCACTTTAGTTTCCTTCAGTAACTGTTTCTTAGTATGGCATCTTGCATTAGAAACAAAGTTAAAATAAGTGTGTTTGAAAATCTCATGGATGTCACTTATGCCAAGTGAGTATACTGCAGAGGCAGTGAAAAATTATTTGCAAAACAGGGAATCTGATTTTTCTCCACATCCATGAACAAATAAACAAACAGATACATCAGGGAATCCAACAGAATGGCAAAGCATTCAAGTAAAGCCAATGTGAATAGAAAATTAAGCCAGTGTTTTTTGTTTTTTTGTTTTGTTCTGTTTTAATTAACCTGGTAAAAAATCAAATAGATTTTGCATATCCTACAAAATAGATCCTTTCAAGATCCCACCCCAGAATCCCTAGTCTTTTACACCTAGTAATGGACATATAAATTGAAATAAAGGAATAATCTTCCATAGGTTGTTCTCAGATGTGTAAAGTTTTGATTTAAGACAACAAAATCTGGAAAAAAACAAAACAACAAAAAACCAACCCAAACATGAGATTTTCAGTCTTTATATTTTAAGTTTTCTCTTTCTTGCTAGTAGAATTCATGGGTTAAATACAATTACCCATTAAAAGGTAATTACACATTACCCTTATGAAAACACATTCTATTATGCAATTTTACTTTCATATATCCTAAGATTTAGGGGAAAACAAATAAGAGAAGCAAATAACTTCAATGAAATGATAAACCAAAAGGCAAAGCATGGCAGACTGGTGGATTTTTATGATTCAGATGAAATCTGGTGAGATAATGCAAGTTTCCAAACAGCAGCATCAACAAGTTTAAAAAAGCTTCTTTCATAGCTCTAACACTGATGGTTATTTCTGTTTGGGCAATACTTTTACTGCTTCTTTTAAATAGGAGTATTGATCTTTAGTTATTTTCGTGTGTGGAAATGATTTATCTTATACTGTCTTCTCATTGCCTTACTCTCCCTCCCTCTCTCTCCCAAAGATGCACATAGAGTAAAATTCATAACACACTCTTCCTAATGAACAAACTCCCACCGAGCACCAAAGTGCTTAATGATGCTCAGCAGGCAGAGTTCTGCAGTTCCCCTATGTGAGCCAATATATAATCACACCACAAGTTAAAATAATATTTAGGTTGCCAAGAGAAACACTGCAAATGTAAGACATGTTAGATTTAAATGTTTCCAAACTTCAATTCTGTTCCTTTATGTGCTCATCCACTGTAATTTGAAAGGGAAAAAAAAACACAAAGGTATGCTTAGTAAAGTACATGTGATTGTGAAATGAAAATCCCTTTGAATACAGCCAAAGTAAATTTAGGCAAACTGCTTTAAATCAGCCTTCAGTAGTTTGCATCATACTGCTTCAAACAGCTTTCTAGGTGTAGCAGACGCTATGTATATTTACCTCATCTTTGCCTCGCTGATGTCTACAGAGCAGATTCTGCAGTTAACCAGCTTTGTAGGTATAATCCCACCTGCCATGAAGTTTACAATGATTTTTTAAAAAGCTTTTGGAAGTGGTCCTTTATTAAAGGGTTCTTAAATTAGAACTGGCAGTTGGAAAACTACCCATCATGGACCATTTACAAGTACTTTCCAGGATTGCTGTTCAAATGTGTACCCTTGGAAGAGCAAAGCAAACAGACCCTTACACCTTGTTTCCATCTAGCTGTAAGCTTATGAAGATATAGGTGACACAGGTGAGAAACTGCAGGTCACAGAACCACAAGATCACAGGATGTTAACAGTTGGAAGGGACCCAAAGAGCTTATCAAGTCCAACCCCCCTGCCAGAACAGGAATAATATGTTTTAAGAGATTTCATTGAATAGAACATCACACCTGTCCATAAAGTCCTTTGGAAGCAAAGAGCCAAGAGCAGTATTTTCATTCTGTTCTTTGAAGTCTTACTTCAAGTGCAGGGTTGTCTTCAAGAAAAGACAATAGTCATTAATGTCTCAGTTCAGCAAAAGGATAAAGCATACTAGCACAATGTACTTGAATCTTCTGTGTATTTTTGGTAAGGTTCCCGTGCACTCTGGTTTTTTTTTTTTCCTTTTCTTTTTTTACTCTGGATTCCATTGCAGATCATTTTACACATTCCTGTTCTCTAGATTCTTGACTATGTGTGAGTACAAAGTGAGTTCTGTTGAGAAAGTTCACACTATAAAAGTCTCACTGCTTTTTGAGTATTACTGATATTTTTTCTGCTCTAAAAATTAAATCATTCAACTAAATGCTCCAAATTTTCCTCATTTCACATTGATTTAGTTAAAACACTGCAAGAATCACACAGTTGAAGAGATGAATACAGTAGGCAAGGATGCTTCTTTTGTTTCCCCAAAGAATGATACATTTAATTATATATTGGGGGCCTGATTTCCTAAAAGGCTAATTCCAGGAAATACTGGGATTTCAGTCATCTTTGTATTTGACCACAGTCTGAACTTGGATGTGTTCCCAGAGCCAACAAATGCTTCTGCTGTGTTGACCACCCAACCTCCTAAAATGCTCCATTAAAGGCCAGTGTTACTATTTATCTGGTGCTCGTTCTTTGCGCAGCCTACAGTGTGGTAAAGCAAGCAAGCTGTATTACAAAGACACTCTTCTGTATTACTTTATTGATTTTTAAATTTGTATTATTATTTATAGGAGAAACTCAGGTTCAGTCCTTCTCCTCCTGTTTCATCATCAGAACAACACTTAACAGGATATAAAGCACAATTTGCACACTCCTGACTATGTAACAGGCAATGCTGATATAATTTTGGTCATAATGTCACTGTTTAGTCCTCGCATGTGACAGCTTGCAAAAATTCTCTAAGCCTATCTGCCACTATTCAGATCATTTCACTCCAGGGAGGAGAAGGAGTTTTAGGCATGCAGCTATCGACCACAATGCTGAATAAACAAATGGTTTGGAAAGTGAAGGCCATATTTATCCTATTGGTAATTATATATATATTTCTTTGTAGTTCATGGATATTTTGAGAAGGAAAGTCCATTCCTGTTTTAAAGAAGTGCTCTGGAATACCGACGCTGAAAAGCCTAAGTTTGGATATTAACAATACCTTTGGATTAAGATGAATAATTGATTCCAAACTTCTTTCCAAAAGTGGGAACAGTCTAAGCCATGTCTTCTAGATTTGGTAGTTACTTTTCTTCGTCACAACATAGCAGGAAAATGTTAAATAGTTTAGGGTATTTCAGTAGAAATTAAGAGATGAAGATTCTTTGTTTTAAAAAATGAAGAGAAGCTGCTAGCTTGATAGAAACTTGTATTTATAAACATAAACTAGTACTGTTATAAGGGAAAACAAAGGCAGTTGTAGGGGGGAAATGGGCAATTGCTCTCAGCTTCAGCACCATTATCATTTGTGCTGTGTGCAAGAATGAATGAATAAGGTTTTCTTTTGAAGAAGCTACTTATGAGCTGGTAATTACAGCTACTGCCTCAGGCTCCTGAAGAAAAAAAAACTTTAAGTGCCAAACACCGTTAAGGTTCTTGTATTAAACAGAGGTAGGTGGAAGGTATTTCACAGGCAGAAACAGACTTGCTCTGCCCCGACTCAGCCAGATGACTTAGAAACATAGGAACTTTTAAAATAGAATGCTGAAGTGCCTTAAAAGAGCCTTCTAAAAGCCAGGCTACATTAGTTTGGGCCCAGTGCTGCCACTGAGCTTCAGCAAGTTCTGCCCAAGCTCATGTTGTTGTGCTTAGCTCGGAGCATGGGCAGAGCAAGACTATTCCTCCCAAAAAAATCATCTGCACAAGCGTGGTATGGACTGCTGCGGTGGCTCTGCTTGCAAGGGAATGCAGGAAGCCTCTCTGCTCCAGAAAGGTGATGCTCACCACAGCACTTGTGGTAGGAAAAGTTTCACTATCGATATTTTCCTCCGCTTTTTCGATTGAGCCCACATGAAGAGAGAGTCCCACTTGTATGTTTAGACAGAAGCAGATTTCTTGATTTTCAAGTGCATGAAGCATGCCTTGGCTCCCAACAAAATAAATAATATCAGAGATTTATACTTTTTAAAATCAGTTAGTCTTCAGGTTGAACAAGCCATGAACAGATTGGCAAAGCAGCTGATGTGGAAATTACTTTAAATTAAAAAAAAAAAAATAAAAAATTCTCCATTCTGCAAAAAAAGACATCTAAGATTTGCTTCCATTACTCTCTTCTGTCTCAGGTATGGAACAATGTACAATATATCTCTAGTACTTCCCCTCCAAGTAGAGGGTTGACTAAAAGCCATACAAACCCTATCCCATTTGTTACCTTAGCCAAAGAAGAGCTGAAGAACCAGTAAGTCTCCCAGCTAAAACACCGCTGTTTAATGTATTGGGTGTTATATTCTTCAACAATAAAACCTCTCTTGAATAATTAGAGAAGAAGTAATTTCCCTGCTTCAGACTGTACATTACTTGGGAAACAGGGAAATCCACAGCAGTTTAAACCCAGGCAACTGCAAAGTCTTGCACAGGCAGAGTAGCTACAGCTCATTACAATATAGCATAGATGGAGGCCTAATTGCCATAAGAAACCCACCCAAAAGAAAAACCCAGCAACATACGTGGAAATGAACCTGATGTGTTTGAAATCCAGCCAACTGCAAATTAATTCAACATAGATTACATGTACAGGAGAAGGAGACTCCAGCAGAGTAACTGCATTGGAATATATGCCAGGAAGATTCCCTTCTGCCTTGTATCCCCTCCCACTCTCCAAGATGAATGAAGTTTGTGCATTGCATGTTCCCACAAGACACCAAGCAGTGGTCAACCTCTTATTCCGGATCACTTATTTCTTTGTAAATTAATTTGTGTTATGTTTGTCTCCTCTTCCTAGATTACTTACTCTGGGCCAAAGTCAGCTCTGTTGTGGCCTTGTGAGAAGCTGAGGAATCTTATACTGGGCCCCTTAACTGTCATTTGCATGGATCCATCCTGACATCTAGGCTGCTGCCACAGCAGCGTATGTGGCTGTGTGGGAATACCAGTGTGGCCTCAAGGAAGGATATAAAGATGCCTGAACTGTATTTAAAAGAATAGCCTAATAGAAGTGCTGTCCTGGTGTGGTTATATACTCCACTATCCAAACTCGATTTACCTTGAGCATCGCTCTGTGCTGTGGAGCTAAGAGCAGATAGAAGAGCTGACTACATGTAAATCTACAACCTCTTATCATCCATGTGACATCCAACTGTCTGAAGAATGTTCTGGTGTAATCCTGATGAAAGAGATTTTGTGTGCGGTTCCAAACTCACAGTACTGTGTTAAATCCTAGGGTTTTTCCCTATGAAGTGCATGCAAAGTGAAGCAAGGGATGAATTCAGAGAGCTCCTGCAGATCTACTGCCCAGGACTGCCTTGACATAAACCATAAACCCTCTTACCACAGCCAAAGTGGTCATGTGAGGAATGAGTAGCCACTGACAGACTCGGTATGTCAAAGGCTTTCAGAAACATCATTTCATCTGCCAAGCACAAGCAGGTGCAGAGTACTACTCAGCCACACTACTTAGAGTGTGGTTCAAGTACCTGAGCCATATCATCTGAACAGACACTGTTAAAATCCTTTTCCTACTCAGCCTGCTGCTATCTGACTGAGCAGTGGATTTTTCTGTCACCATGCTGCAGGAAGAAACATTTTTCTTCTCTTTATTGTTACAGTCCCTAGATCTCAAATCATCTGAAATACTGTCTTAGTTTAGTTCATATTGCTGTGCCCTTCAGGTCACAGCAGATGCCAGGGCCAGAACATCGTCTCAAACACTGGCAGATGTTTGTTTGAGTGGACTTTTATAGGTCTGAAGCCTCATTAGTTGTTTTCATGACCTGAATACTAATTTAGCAGGGTGCTTCTTAGGATGTGAACACTCAGGAAATTCTGATTAATTTCAGTCTATGGGCACTGCTTGTCATTATTTAGAATAATATGGATTAATTTAATAAATGTATTTCATACCAATAAACATTCTGTTTAAGTATAGCATACGATTAACAACATCCTTATCTCAGGCTAAGTATTTTAAGTCAAGATGTCCTGGTAAAAAATAAATTGTTGGGTCAAGTGGCAAATGAAAGATATTCAGGATTGGTAACACCTCATTAAAAACCATTTCCACTGCCCTAAGGCAAGATGTTAATACACAGTAATTGTCTACCCAGAGTGAATCTTTTCCAGATACATGAATAATGCAAAGTAACGATTTGAATATGCTTGTTTATGTCTTGAGCAGATTCACTATAGCTTCAAAATTAAAGACTATTTCTTAACTGTTGAATGCTGCTATCACATGTCCATGACTAGGAGGAAGAAGGTTGAAACCACTCTCCTCTTCAGCTGAAAGCTTCACTTGTGGAAAACAGAATATGAAAATAATTGCTATCTGTGAACCCTAAAGAATTAATACTGCTGCTACATCTGCATTCATCTCCTTGCTCCAATAGAACTGTAGACAAATAATAGGAGAGCAGTAACAGTAATTTAAACAGTGTGAGTGATGTCTGTCACTGCACCACACAAAATTACAAAATGTTTTCCAATTGCCTGTGTAAAGTTTTGTGTGTTCAGCATTTTAACAAAGAATACCAGCAAGCAGTGCAACAGAAGTAGCTTTAACATAGGGTAGGTCCAATTCTGATAAATATCAAGTACCTTCAGGATCAGAAGACAATCTCCATCTTCAGCTGTAGAAGAGGAATTCATGCAGCACTGTTCCTAACAATAAGGAAATGATGCCAAGGTTGCTTCATTACTCTGTTACATAGTGCATTCAATCTAGGAAATGTTGATTGGCTGGATCCCACAAGCATTCTGTATTCTAGTGTGCCAATACCAGTCCTAGGGAGCAAAGAAAACCTCCAGAGGTTGAACCTAAAGTTTTCTGATTGCACTAACATAAGTATAAAAAAGATGCTGGATTTTTTTTTGGGAAAAAGCAGCTTCCCAAGGTAAGCCTGACTTGATTCTAGAACAGTGAAGAAATGAGTAGGAAGAAAAGCCAGATGCCTGCTGCTGCAGAGGGACAAAACTTCAGTAAGAACCTTCCTGAATAGTGAGGTTCCCAACAATGACAAAAATCCTGCAGAATTTTCCAAGTTAGAGATAATATACAATTGTAGGATATCTACAACACATCAGAGCATGTAATAATAACATGGCAAGCTGGGCATACTTGTAACAGCAATGAAAACAGTACCACTTTCTTCATGAAATGATTTTACATCTAAGTGTAGCTCTTTTGATGGATTGTGTTAATTTTCTTGTGATTCTCAGCCATTCCTATTTTAAAAATTAGTAAGGAAGTTATGCTGACATCTGCAAAAAAAAAAAAAAAAAAACAAACACGCGGA
>VWZI01008677.1:1834281-1875619 GCA_013396835.1 Psilopogon haemacephalus | reverse complement strand
AAAAAAAAAAAAAAAAAGTAGCAACCGTGCAGACAAAAGACATATCAGACACAGCAGTAAAATGTAATCTCAGAGGTGCAATAGGAATCAGATTTGCAAATAGAGCAGAACAGTCACAAGAAAATTAAAATAAGCCAGACAAGTCTTAAATCATAGAATCACAGTGACTTATTTTGGAAGGGACCTCAGAGATCATCTACTCCAACTGCCCCAGCATGGGCAGGGACACCTCTTAACTAGATTTGGCTATTCAAGGCCTTATGCAACCTGGCCTTTAACACCCCCAGGGAGGAGGCATCCACAACCTCCCTGGGCAGCCTATTCCAGAGTCTCATCACTCTTGTACTGAAGACCTTCTTCCTAAAATCCAGTCTAAACCTACTCTCCCTCATCTTCAAACCATTCACCCTTGTCATAGAATGGTTTAGGTTGGAAGGGACCTCAAAGATCACCTTATTCCAACCCCCACCATAATCCTGTCTCTAAACACCCTTATGCAAAGTCCCTCTGCAGCCTTCCTGCAGGAAGCTCCAAGGTCCTCCCAGCATCTTCTCCAGGTTGCACAACACCAGCTCCTCAGCCTATTCTCCTAAGAATGATGTCCCAACCCTTGGATTATCTTTGTGGCCCTCCTCTCGACTCCTGTGACAGATTTAGCCATCTCAAAGTAATATTTTGATCATGCTTCAGACTTTGAATGCCTGGCAAAAAGAAGTTTGCATTTCTGCTTGGATTATATTTTAGAAGATGCTATTCACATTTTTGTAAGAGCTGCAGTTCTTGACACTATTTCCTAAAATCCATCCTTCACAAGGTGTTTCATGAAACTAGATGTCTTGATGTGTATTAAACCTTGAAATAAAGAGTATAATCACTTGGGCCCTGAAAATCTGTCTATTATCTAAAACAATTTTAACAACAATGCTTTTGGCTGCAAGCATTTGATCAGTGGTACACAAGCTGAATACCAGACAACGTAGTGTTCCAGAACATTCCTGTCAGGTAGTGGTGATCAAGGGCACAATGTCCCCAACACAAGAAGGACATGGAACTGTTGGAGCCAGTCCAGAGGAGGCCACCAAGATGCTCGGAGGACTGCAGCAGCTCTGCTATGAGAACAGGCTACAAGAGTTAGGGTTCTTCAGCCTGGAGGAGAGAAGACTTTGAGGAGACCTTGGAGTGGCCTTCCAGGATCTGAAGGGAGCCTATAGAAAGGCTGGGGAGGGACTACTGACAAAGTCTTGTAATGACAGAATGAGGAAGGATAGGCTTAAACTGGCAGAGGCAAGATTTAAACTAGCTGTTAGGAGGAAACTCTTTACAGTGAGGGTGGGGAGATACTGGAAGGGGTTGCCCAGGGAGGTTGTGACTGCTCCCTCCCTGGAGGTGTTCAAGGCCAGGTTGGATGAGGCCTTGAGCAACCTGTTCTAGTGGGAGGTGTTCCTGCCTATGCTGAGGGGTTGGAACTGGATGATCTTTGAGGTCTCTTCCAACCTAAATCATTCTATGATTCTATGTTTCTATATGAAGATTTTGTTATTCCTGCCTAATAGTCAATATTACTGTTTCTTCTGTGTCCAGTTTACTGGTAAATAGTTCAAAGCTGTGATCTGTGCTTTGCAATTCAGAATAAATACTCTGTTTCAGCTGAACAAAACTGTGTTACCCCAGGACTCAGTTGTTCTGATAGCAAGAGAAATAATGGGTAACACACAGTAGCTCAAAGGCTTGTCATTCCCCACAGCAGCCCACTCTGCAGAATTAAGTAAAATTTCCTGCTAATTTCTGGTAGTCTGCATTAATTAGCATACAGACATAATTTAAATAACTGTAAATTGCCTCAGTACAGAACCTTTAACACTCAAGAAAGACAATTTCCTCTAGTAACTACTTAATCCTATTGACTTGTATGGGTCCTGAAACAAACCACACAGGGCATGAATCCATAGTGTGGTATCTGGGGAATTTAAATCTCTGTTGTGTTAGCAAACAAGCTGATCTTTTAATTAGAATTCTTAAGCTATATATTTCATTGTCCACATTCTGAATTTGTGATCTAACCAAATTAAGACAGGAAAAAAACATGAAGTTAGAGTAATGAGAATGATCAGAATCCACAAAAGTGATGGGTTAAGGACATTACTACAAAGGACAGCAGGGAACAAGGCAGAAACACGCAGCCATAGAGGACACTTTCCTCATCTCAAACATGTTGACTCTCCATTTTTAAGTGAGATGTGTCAGGATGCTGTTTTCCAGGAGTGAAGTTTTTATTCTATGCTGTAAGGTCTGAACCCCAAGCTCAACCAGTAGATCCTTTGGTGTCATGAATCACAATATAAATCTGCTGCTGAAGTTACTGCTTCCAAAACAGACACCACAAGGAACAAAGTTCCATGTTTTGTTGTACAGAGGTCCCCTTACTATTTTCAGTGTCCTCCGGGATGGCCACCTGTAATTGAAGGTTTCCAAGCATATGCTGCAAGGAATAGCAAGTTGCTGCTGTTTCTTGGTTTCTTACGTGAGCACCACTTGAGTCTCAGTCACCAGTAATATTTTCAGTCTTGAAAGCTTTCACCGAATCACTGTTTCTAACATACTTACATTATGTTTTTAAAGCTTGCTGGAACCTTTTTTTTAACATACACCTCCTCCTTCACCCCCCTTGTTTCTCACCCCCCCATCCCATAAAAATTAATGTCTAGTAAAAGCACTTTCTTGACAATTATTGACTTGATTAATGAACTATATTGCAGGACTCTGTTTAAAAGTGATTTTGCCCAAAACAAAATACGCAATTTTCATATTGCTGTCATTTCTATGACAAGTAATAGTGATGTAAACGTAACTAAAGCTGTAATCTGGAAATCCCCTGACAGTCCAGACAGCCAATGCAAGCCTTGCTAATAGTAAACTATCTGGGTTTGCACAGATCTTTCAAAATGTCAATAGCAGTGCTAGAAATAGACATCAGGTAAGCACTCTGCACTTTGAAGCCTCTGAAGAAATCAGGAGCAGTTGTGCTCTCTCTCCTATTGATGTCTTTCAGCCTTGATTTGAAAGGTCTGTTTTTCAGACAAGCAAAGATAGTTCATGACTACCATACCCTTGGCTTTCCCTGCTGAGAATACCAACAAGAACATCTCATCTCCATGTGATATTTAATCTAGACTGTAAGCCCCTCAGGGGCAGAGATCACATCTACTTGTCTGTAAAATCTAATGTGCACATATGGCAAAGAACAAATAGTAAAAAGGATCACAGGCAATATGTGATGCTAAGTTTTGTCTACCTTTTTAAAGTGAGAATATATTTATACTACAGCTACTTTTCAGAACACTTAAGCCTGATAGAGCCCATGCAGCTCTAGTTAAAATGCATCCAGCGGTGTGTGACACCACTTGGGGTAGTGACACCAAGTTTTTATCATCAGCCTTTCTGGAGCAAAAGTGTTCTCTTCATAGTGTTTGATGTTTAAAGGCTAGTTAGGAAATCTGGATCCTTTGTTTTATCCTAATGTATATCTGATGTGACAGCTGCTACCTGATTTAAGGACAACTGGAGAAACTCCAAAAGTGGCACTGGAATTTAAAGAGAGGAATGACAGGAGCTTTCAGCTTTAAATATTTTTTTTCCCCTATTTCTTTCCCTGGTCAAAAAGCTGCACACTGTCAGCAATGCACTGCTGAGAGCTGTTAATCTGCAAACAGGGATTGAGAAAGAATGATGTTCCTCAGCAGTGTGCTAATCACCTGACCACGCCGCTTAGAAATGCCTTCAACACAACAAAAATGTTCATTGCTAGCAGCCTACCATGGGGTAGGTTTGACTCTCCTGTTTCCAACTGGAGGCTGTGCCAGAGAAAGCTAGCATTACATCTTAAAAGTAATTTAAACAAGCAGCCTGCTTTGGCCAACATGACAATGATCTGAAATAATGCAGGTGAAAAGCTAAAAATTACTTTCCAAACGCAAACACTCTCTGCTGAAATCATAAAGTATGCAGACGATCATTGGGGTAGAGCAGGGAGCCAGCTTTCTGCCAGAGCTGGCATGGCAGCAGAACATTATTTGGATTGAAAAACCATGTTAGATAGGACAACAACATTGTCTTTATGACTCATTTTTGTCAGACTGGATTCAAAACTTACACCAACAAATTTGACATTTCATACTGCTCTGCAGAAAGCAAGTAAAATGAGTCCATGTTTTAAAACAGCAGGGAAGCTTCCAGTGCTACAATTAACTGGTAACATATGCCACTGCTGCCAAGAGGATTTTTAATCTCTTTAAACATTAATGTAGCATTTTTGCTTCTGTCGCAATAAGGCAGCCATCTGTGTTTGAACCTGCTGGGAAACTAGGGATATGTTTACAGAGAGAAATAGAGAGAGGCAGAGAGGGAGGTAGACATCTATGTTTCTAGACCCAGCATCAAAAATAACAATTCAAACCTTTTAAATTGTATTATTAAGGTGTCATGTAGCAGTAGGAAGATTGTTAAAATGCTCAGACTGCTCAATTTAAAACTGTACAGAAAAGTAACCCCTGACCCAGCATATTTTCTTATTTAATAGATGTGATTTTTCTGCATAATTCTGACCAGTTAATAAAGGATTTCATTACAGACTTATTTCCAGGAAAATCCCAGCTCTGTGACTTGGAAACAAGCTTCTTCCATAGTATCAAACAGTAAAAAAGCTAAGAGGTCTGTAAATCCTTTTCAGCATGAGCTTCCAGTCCTGCATTTCTGTAAGCATTGTGCTCTGCCATCAGGACCTATTTAAAGGGAGTTCATCTTTTAAAGTGAGATTAACTCTCACAAAATGTTGGCCAGTGAACATTCTGTACCCCAAAACATGTCCTGCATTTATCTCAGCTGCTTCCTATCCAAAGCTTAGTTGACCTTCTTTCTAGTCTCTCTTGCTCTACACTGGTACCAACTAATGCTCTTTTCTGGGTTTTAGCCTGGTTTCACAGATGCCACATGGCAATCATATCTGTCTTTCCTTTCCTCTCCTCCAGGCTCTGGTAAGTTTGAAGCCACAGGCAGTTTTAACTAAATATGAACCACTTTAGAAAGAATCATTACTCTAGAACCATCTTTGGACCAGGGAGGACTAATGAAGAGAAACTCAAGTGCTGGGTAGGTTAGAGTAAGGAAGACAGCACCGTGACAAAAACCCTATGAACCAGGGTCTCTGGTTGTGTCTTAATATGAACCAGGGTCTGTGGTTACATTTTTAATTAAATAAGTTTCTATTAGGATCTTGTGTCCTCTGAGAACCAGACACAACAACACAAGCTCACAGCTACCCTCAACAAACATGAAGAAGGCTACATACTCACTCATCTTGGAAGAAGGACAGCCCTACCTGTGTCCTAAGTGGTGTCTGCCCTCCTTGGGATGACAGCCTTCAGACTGCTACATGTCTCAGGAAAAGATAAAGTGCAGGGGATCTGGCCTCAGGAGCACAGACTTCACTCAAACCCATGTCAGCAAAACCAGAGCCATTGATCTCTCTTGCTTCTGGGGAGAATCCTACAGCACCTTACAGCTGCTAGGATGACTGCTGCTGGCTCTAGAACCAACGTACCCTCAATAGCAGTAGCTAGCTGGATGCCACCAGGGCCAGCTACCCCGCTGAGGAACATGTGAAGCCTGTTGCCACAAAAATAACTGGTTGTAATGACATGGAAACCATCCCAAACCAAATATGGATTCCTGGGAAAATGCCAGCCCCGACACAGACTAGTCTTTATGAGTTCACACAGTTAATATTTTTCATTTGGTACACTAAACTGCTAAGTGCTGACATCCAGCACCTTCCGATGAAGCTGCAGTTGCTCAGCAGTTTTAAGAGTGCAGCCACACACATTTAGACCCATTTTTTTGTCCTGGCTGCAGCAATTCAGGGGGGAGACTGTAAAGAACTTTAAGTATGCTTTATGCTGCTGGGTTGTTGCTGGTTGCTGTATATATGCTGACTAATGAATGGAAAGGGGATACAGGAGTGGTCTGTTGTGTTATAAAGAATTGTCAAGCCGGAGATAACCTTCCTTTTAAATGGATATGTGCATAGGGTAAAATACATCATTGTGGATTTGAACATAACTGGATAAATCCTGGAGTGATATGTTGGGCTACAGGTCCTGATTTAGGTTACAATGGCAATAAATAGCAGTTATTTCTCACACAGACAATCAAGTACCTAATATTTATAAGATACCATGCAAGGCACAGACCTCTAGAGCCTTGGAAAAAATCTTATACTGACTTTTTTGGGGGTGATTACATCTTCTATATTTTCTGTTACATCCCATCTATTACCTAATGAAAGAAAACCTGTATGAAAAGAATAACACTTGTTCCAGGTTTATCTCTTTTTTGTTCAAAACTACCTTTTTCTGAGCCCCTTCTTTGGTATCCTGAACTTGGAACTGGCATGCACTAGCTTTTATCTTTATTCTCTGATGAAGTCAACCACTAAAGAGTAAGTGTAATCAAGGTCATCTGCATACAGTTAATCTATGACTAAAACTGTCAGCTGCTCAATTTTGGATCACTAAATATACATTTAAGAATTTAAGAGTCCTCTATGATTTGAGCATTACTTTCTAAAAAATATTTTATCATGTTCTCTGAGAACAAAAATAACAGCAAGACTAGTGAGTGAACAGCAAAACTTCTGACAGTGACAGTTTTTGTGAGCAGTGCAATTTGTCTGGATCACTTATCAGGGCATTTAAAAAATGTTTTGTCTACTTACTCTGTACAAGTTGGGTGTCCGCCTATGCTTTGCCTTTGAAGTGACACACTGTGATTGCCTTGCAGTTTGCTTTCTGAAAAATATTTGAGATTAACAATGATTATTAGTTTTGTTTTATAAACTCTTGTAGAATTGTAACTTCCCGCAGTCTCTGTGCACAGAATCTTCCTACTTTACTGCTCAGTGCCAAAGAAAGCAAGCAGGTCCTGCTCAGATGTTGATATATTCACTTGCTAACAACACAGAGTGCGTTTTCCACACAGAAACAGTATTCTGTTAGTTTGCTAACTTGGAAAAAAATGCTGTTACTAGGTATTTAATTCAATGAACATCTATGAGTTGTAGAATAACAGCAAGTTCTTAAAACACTTGGAAGATTTACGATGAATTACTGAAGGACCAAAAACTTAACTTAGAGAAAAATATTGATAACAAAAAGCCTCGCATGAAGTCCACTGATAAAATGGTTACTAAACCATACTTGTCTTCAATAGTCTTCAAAGAAATACCAGTATTCACTTAACAACAAACAAACCCTAACAAACTAATCATACTGTAATTAACAGAGGCAGTTCAGAGAGGCTGTTATTTTAGCACAGAAAGCAATCAGATTAAGAGAGTCCTAGAATGGCTTAGGTTGGAATGGACCTCAGAGACAATGTACTCCAGCTTGCCTGCTGTGGGCAGGGACAGCTCTCAGCTAGACTCAGCTGCTCAAGGCTTCATCCACCCTGGCCTTCAACACCCACAGGGAGGAGGCAGCCACAGCCTCCCTGGGCAGCCTATTCCTATTCCAGAGTTCATACTGAAGAACTTCTTCCTCAGATCCAGTCTAACCCTGCCAAGTGGCAGTTAACCACAAAAACTTTCTCTTCCAGTTTAATTAATTTCAATTGGATTAAATAGCTTATGTATATTGATAGTTAATACTAGATCTAGATATAGTTTACATAATGCATTCCATGACCATTACAATCGAATCATTTTATTATTAAAATTAGTTTGAATTAAAGTTTTAATTAAAAAAAACCCACAATAATATCAATTTTGAAAAATCATCTGACATTAATTAATCAAACCCCTATTCCATCACACCTCTGGACTCACTCCAACAGCTCTGTGTCTTTATGATGGGGACACCAGAAGTGGAGGCAGTATTTGAGGTGGGATCTCACCAGAGCTCCTTGTCTTCAAGAAGGATGTAGAAGTCCCACTTGTGAGACTACAGCCAGATTCAAAGCCTAAAGTAACTTGTGTCTGCAGGATGAAAAGGCCTTTGCCAGGTGCCACCAAGAGTTCTCAAACAGAAAGCAGCACACTTGCTGTCAGGGTAGAAGACTTGCTTACCTCTTTCATTTTCATTTTGGATTTTTTGGCTTTGACTACACTGGTCTGCCTTTAATTGGGAACATCAATAGAAATGTTAAATAAATCAGCATGTTAGCTATGTAAAGGTGTAAAAGTAAAGTAGAATCTGGACACAGGTTGCTAATAGATTGCTGATCTTTTACAGAATAGAACACTGCAGGTGTTCAGAACTCCCTCCCTGAAGGTCGGTCTCAGTTATATGGGTTTACCTCTACAAAATCGGAGTTATTTGGTAATTTTTCAAATTGAGCAAGTAGATTTTCAACAGTTTACTCTAGTAGCTGTTGAATACACCTCTGAATACCCTTGTTTGACAAGTACACCAGCTTTCTTATTATTGCTTAGAGGGATTACAGAGACTGTTGGCAGATGCACTTTTCCTGTTTCAGTTGTGCTCTTGACTTTTTCCAACCCACGTTTAAGTCTCCTGGATGCAAACAAAGTGCAAACAGCTCACCCAATCTTTACTGTGATAATAAATCAGAAGCAGATTCAAGATTTTTAAAGATCCTTACCTACAGAATTAACCACTTCTGGTTATTGAAAGTAAAATCCTCATTCCACTTGGTGAGCTAAACCACCACATATAGCTGTGCCATTAGATGGAATGAGGCTCCCTTCTTCATGTAAGCAGCCTTCCACATTCAGACAGACAAGCTGATGTGATGGTTAGTGGGTATGCACACTGTTAAACACAATCCTTACTCTTAACAGTGTGAATACACTGAAATGATTCCAGATACAGGTCTGATTCATTTTCATTTCAGAACTCTATCAGACTCGAATGAATGCAAGAGAAAGCCATCATTCTGTTCCTTAACCCACCACTCAAAATCCAAACTCCTGCACTACATCTCTCAGACATTGTCTTCTATTGGCACTCTAGTGGTTTTGCTTGAGATCTTTCTTTCTTTCTTTCTTTCTTTCTTTTTTTTAATCTTCTGCTTCTTCCCAAATGAGTACTCTTGGCTCAGGTATGAATTACTGATCTTCTGATTGGAAGTTTACCAGTGCCATCTCACAGAACAGAACAGAACATACACTCTTATCTCTTGCAGTACATTTATCAACTGCTACCAACATCACACTCAAAATCACGTCATGACCAAATCCAAAGTCCATTTCTCTATCACTGTCAGAGCTTTCCTTACACAGAAATCAAACTGTTTCACCCTCCTCTATCTCTGGATCAATTTCCTTCCACAATAAAAATCAATTCTCAGTCATTTTGTCCTCCACAGTCAAAGTCAATTCTACTCATGCTGACATACATACTCAAATATCTCCCTCTGTAACTCAACACCACTTAGTGTGTGCACCATCAGCATCAATTCCACCCACAATCAAGTCTTTATGAATTGATTTGGTTTACCCGCAGACAAACAAAATTAATCCCCACTCACACTTGCTGGATCAATTTCCTCACCCTGGCTGAAATCCAAAATCTGTTTCCCCTCACTGACCATCCTGTTCTTCCTTTGATCATACAGAAACCAATTTTTGTCCTGATTTGTGGCCTTCAGAAGCCCTGGTGTCCTCCTACTAGCATGGCTCTTTCAAGCTTTTATTCCAGCTTTCCCTTATTCCTTGTTCCCACCTAGGAGAAGGCCCAGGATAGATATTTCGTTCTCCAATTCCTTTAACCCTCTCTCCAGGGTCACTTACACTTTATTCCTTCCTCATTCAGTGCTCCCTAATTTTTACACATCAGTTCTACTTCACTGTGTCAACTTCATCCATTGCTTGTTAAAACTCCTCTAATTCTCCTTTTCCTTAAAGGATTCAGTCTTATTTCACATGTTCATAGATTCATATTTCTAGGTTCATAGATTCATAGAATGGTTTGTGTTGGAAGGGACCTTAAAGATCATCTAGTTCCATTCCTCCTGCCATGGGCAAGGACAACTTCCACTAGATGAGGTTGACTCCAGTAAGTGGCTAAAGCCTGGACTGAAGGCTGCTAAGGCACTAGGGGCCTCTTCTTGACACGCAGGAAGAACAATCACCCCTCCTGCTTAAGAAACTATTTCAGCAACAGATCCCCAGAGCACTTTCACACCTACACATGAGACAGTCCAGCTCTGACAGGTGGAGCGAGGGTAGCTACATTTCACTTCTACAGACGTGCAGAAGGCCTACTATGGGTGACAATTTGGGAAGATATTTTCAGCTCTAGAAGACCCCTGAATATTCCTTATAACTTCTTAAACACCTTACAGTTTTCTGTTGGAACATGATAGGACATGGTAAGCTTTGGAAGAAAGCATTCAAATTTACACATTATGTCTTTGTAAAATCATCTCTTTGAGTGCCTCAGAGTTAAAGAAACTCTTCATGAGTAGCAGTTTTACATTTTCTCAACATATATTTAGCACAATCTCAATTTGCTTTTCTGTTTCAAGATAAAAAACTGTGTTAACAGAGTTACCTTTTTTAGTACTGGTTACTAGCATCTTGGAAAAGTAATTCCCAGGCTTAAATGGAGACAGTAAAATGAGGAAGTTTACCATGAAGGTGGTGGAACATGGGGACAGGTGGCCCAGGGAGGTAGCTGAGGCCCCGTTCCTGGGGATACTCAAGGTCAGGCTTGTCAAGGCTTTGCACAACTTGATCTAGTGGAGGATGTCCCTGCAGACTGCAGAGGGATTGGCCTAGATAACTTTTGGAGATCCCTTCCAACCCAAACCATTCTGTGATTCTATGTCATGGAGTTATAGTCCTATGGAGTTTGAAGCCTGTTGATATGCAATTATTTAATTTCAATCTGCAAGATGTTCTTAGTATCTGGCATACTTTACTTTTAAAATCCCTCCAGGTAATGGTTCTCTGTTTAGTTAAATATGAGCTGAAATACTTCATGGGACTAAAGAATTGATTCTATTAGTACATTTTCTTCCCTTTTATTCACTCACTTATCTTCCTCAAGGTGCTAGCACTTTCTTACACAACGATCTTAAGGGATTTCAATAGGTAGTTCTTAGAAACATACTCTGTAAACTGCCACAATTTCCATTAACTGTTTCCTCTGAACATCTCAGGCCCAACTCTTCCCTCTAACAAATACTTGTGGGATGTCATTTTAAAAAAAAAAAAAGAAGAAATGTTTTACAGATGGACTCTGAAGAAAACCCACCCACTCATCATATGTCTCTTCTGGGGCTTCTATACCTTTTTGTGGATTTTCTTTCAGTCTTTCTTGATTATGTTTAGAGAAGAATCATTTTACAGTGCAAGAAGAAGAAAAATATAAATCATAAGCAAATATTTGAAATACTATTCAACTGGAGTTTCACCATTATCCAGCTTTTGATATGATAGAGAAGTGCATGCAGATGAGATCAATATTCAGGTTTTGTTCCGGAAATATTATATATCATATCCAGAATATCTAAAATAAATTACATGGCCTGATGACATTCACCATGAACTTTAAAAATGGAAGACCCTCAACTGCAGTGGCTAGATTGTTCTAGTGTGCTTCAAAATTTTGTGGCACACACATAATCACAGTGATCACAAAATTATAACTCAGTGACTGCCACAATATCTGGATATTTGAAACACAACTTCAGGAGACTTTGCTCTTCCAATAATAAACAAAAGACTTTCATCTTTGTTCTCTTCTCCCAAATAAAATATAGGCTCTTTTAGGAGAAAGTTATTTTATTTGTTTGTGATTTGTGATTGTCTTTAGCTGCTGCCTCTACTGGCATTTGAACACTGTAATACTATTTATGTGTTCTGCTTGCAATTAAACTCAGTGCAGAAAGGGAAAAGCTTTCAGCAATCATCCTGAGTGCAAACAACAAAACAAACCAGTTATTGTGTTGGCATAGAGCAAGTCACGGCTGACTGCTTTCCTGGAAACCTAGTGGATGAGGGTTCCAGTTCCATCCTCTTTATAAACGTATTAGTACCTATTGTTTCAGCACCAGGTGCACATGTTTGTCTACAAACTATTTTCTTTCTGAAGGCCAAAGAACAAAAGCCAAAAACCCCTCTAAATTTGCATATAACCTCATCCAAGCTCATACACAGGAAATCCAACACTCTCAGCTGTATCATTCCAAAAAACATGAAGACAACACAAGGGGACTGCTTTCTATATGCATGAAGAGAGAAAAAAGACAATATTTTGTCAAGAAAACTCAGAGGAAGAAATATTCTTTGCCTTTACAGCAAGCCAGGATGAGTCTTACATGCCACACTGCCAAAACCCGCAAGGGACACAGAAATACAGGACCCTTACTGCTACCAGCATGTTCACCCAGACAAAATTGGCAAAGCTCAGCATGACCCTGCAGCTGCCAGAACCAATGGGAACACTCTCATTGCACCACCAAGCCTCACACAAGCTGATGTAGCCCCCAGCATGTTCTCAGCCACTGGATTTCATTCATATGTTAACCACTAGTAAGGAATCTTCTGCCTTGCACTGCAGCTTCTGAACATAATTACTTTAATCTGAGATTCATCTTGAGCATCAAGTCTAAGGTTGTCTTTGATATCAGTAACAGTTTGGTTTAATTATTTATCAGAAAGAGAAATCCCCAGAGTTTATTTTAACACTTTTTTTTTTACATGCCTTATTTACAGTCAGAACAATGGAATTGTGTTAAATGACTGAAAGTGTGCTCAAAATTTAAAGTTAAATGATGCTTTGTTTTTGTAATTTTCTTTTTTTGCTCCCCAAAGACTTGCTTTAGAGACTGCACAGCTGAAGTGCTGTGCCCATTTAAAAAGGGACTGGGTTCATAAGAAGAAACAGATTAGTGGAATGTCACTAAAAAAAGTGAAAATACTCTAAATTTTATAGGAACTTTTACAAATCATAGAATCATAGAATGGTTTAGGTTATTAGGGACCTCAAAGCTCATCCAGTTCCAAACCCCTGCCACAGGCAGGCACAACTCCAACTAAAACAGGTCACTCAAGGCCTCATCCAACCTGGTCTTGAACACCTCCAGGGAGAGGGCAACTGTTTCCACATTGCTTTGAACCACCTGTGGTGTGGGGATGAATGAGCCAGATTAAAGGAAATGCATGGAAAGTACCAGCAAGAAGGCCAACGGTCAGGCAGTCTCCTCCGGAATGTCACTCCTGGGTTTAAATGAGTGAGCAAATCTTGGCTGGCACTAGCAAGTAATGGCCTTCTTTGGGTACATGCAACATAGAAACCAACACTGGGAAACTATGATTGCATTCCTAAGTAAAATCATTCTGTGAAAAAAAAAAATGCAGGAAAATATGGGTTTCCAAAATGTCTTGTACTTGGGTGGAACACTGCATGCTCACCTGCAGCAGCAGAAAGCATGACATGAAGGCAAATCAATTAAGCATGTGTGAACTGCTGCTAGCTGGAAGGATGCAAATTACTCATCTGTATATCTGACTTTGCAAATTATTAAGGAACACTGGGAAGGGAAATCATCAGTTTTTGGGGTGATGGGATCAGCTAACATGAATAGTTTTCTGTTTTTATAGGGAGTTTTGTCCCCTATAGAAACAACATGGGAAGTAATGGTAGGTGAAAGGAAGAACCCAATAAATAAGGTGAAATTCCAAAATTTAGTAAGGGAGACGGTTCTCTTTTTTCTAGTCCCTTAAGCCTTGCACCAGGAAAAGACCACGATATGCCAGGTGTGGAAGGCAAAAGGTTAGCAGCTCTCTATCAAGTGGAAACAAAGAAGGTAGGAATGATAAGCCCTGCACCAAGTCTTAAGTCAGATGAGTTTAGAAGTTGCTGCAGGGGTGGGCACCCTACATCTCCAGGTCAAGACACTCCCTGTGCCGAGTGGCTCGAGCCTGAGCCCTGCTGTTGGCGTAATTATGAGAGAGAAGACAGAGAGAAGTGCAATTCCTAATTCTGCTTCAGAGGCCGTTTCAGTTTAATTTAGGAATTAGGTTCTGTTACAGTCATCATCTCTAGAATGACATCAACCTGAAGAAAATAAAGACAGCCTACGAAAGGAACTTGCTGTACTGTGTTTATATCTTTGCACTACACTACAGTACTAAGATATTTAACTTAGATGATGTACTTCTGAAACAAATTTACTTTCCTCCCCCTACTCAGGGACTGTAACCAGGCCAGTATGTGTTATTTCCAACTGTTTTCAGTATTACATTTCCCTCTCTTAATATTTGTTTTCAGGTATTGTTTTTGGCTCCGTTTTCCAGAGCTCAAAGAAGTGTGGAAATTTCATATTCCATTTAGCACTTTCTCATGAGATATGAAAAGAGTATTCATAGAAAGCAGTTGTATTTGGGTTTAACATTGTTAGCGTTTCCTCTCATGAGGGATATTAAATAATTTCATGCACAACTGCTCGAAATATTTTTTAAACTTCTGTAAACATAAGATTGCCAAAATCTAACATATGTTATGTGGTATTTAATCCTCAAGAGGAACTGAAGGAACAAAACACTTCTGCTAAAGTAATTAATAAGCACCAATACAGATACCTAGAAGCTGTTCCATCAAAATGAATCATATCCTCCTCTAAGTCACACCCGATATTTAGCAGTCTAAAAAAGAAAATTCAGTACACAAGAAAAAGTCAGCTCAAATGAGTGCTGAAATCTTATGTATCGAGATCAAATCACCAAAGCTGTGCTACCTTCTGGTGCTCCTGAATTAGGAAAAATAGGGAAGTTATTTGTTGAAAATTAATTTTGCCTATGAGAAATCTGTTTTGGCACAGCATATGAATCCTGCAGGGACTGGCGATTAAGGTTAAAGTGCATGCTAATGAATTATTGAAAGTAAATTAAAAACCAGGAGAGTTCGCTAACTCCATTCTACCTGTAAAGGTATTTTTAGTTGCCACTTACTGAACTGACAAAAGCGACTTTTTGTTTTACTGCAATTTATGTTATGCAAGATTCTCTGTTATAATGCTTGTTAAATATTATGGTACTTCACACATTTTGTCCCAATATTTATTAAGCAAAAATAGAAATAGTTTACAGTGAAGTCAGTAGACTAAGTTCAGTTTATGTGTGAATCTTTCTAACCTGCACAGACACCCTCAGGGTATAGCAAAGAAACAGAGCTCTTGACTATAGTTACTGGCAGATCACTTTTCAGAGAAAAGACTGCATTCAAAGTGCTTGTTCGAGTTGGTCTGCCAGCCTTGGGACACTGCTGCACCTAGCCACCGACAGCAGGGGAAAGCTACTGGCTCCTTTCATGAGATAACAGCTCAGACAGAAGAATTCAAAATTCAGTGAACCAGAGAAGTAAAGACAGGGAGAGTCTGTAACTGAATCAGTGTGCTGTTGCATCGCATTACCTTTCCTATTTCTGAAATTAGAACAGCTTAACTGTTTTACACTGCACTGAATCAATGCTGAAAGTGAAAAAGAAGAATCAGCTTCTGAGTCCGTATGAGACTCATGGACACTTCCATAGCTCATGCTCCTTTGTTTTCTTAATATTTTCTGCATTATATTTTTATACTATTTACCACATGAAAGTTTTAAACATAAAGTCTTGGTTCATACAGGTTAATATTTGTATTGTCACTATAATCCCGCTATATTTTTGTTAAGACTTGGTGTTTTTCTGGTTTTCATTTTGAAGTAATCTTTCCAGTAATCTATATGAAAAGAATAATAATAAAAAATATTTCTGTTGATCCTTCATTTTGCTTTTGATAATCCTCTTTATAATGAATGAGGAAGTCTGGATGATTTAAGATATTATTAATAAAATGCAAGGCCTCAGTAAATTAAAAACCTGTATTCCTTCACAGCACAAATATCTGTAGACATGCACAGCCAGGCAGAGATGCAAAAAAATTCTAAATATTTTTCCACATAAAATCAGCATGACAAAAGATCACAGGCTAACACAAAGCAGAAAACCAACAAAAAATGGGTTTTGCTAGGTATTTAAGCTCAGTAAGTGCATAAATGAAAGGGCATTTTCATTCCCTGCTTTTAAGAAACCAAAATTTATAGCAGTATAGTAGGAGTCTTCAAGGTCAAAGGGTATATAGTCTGCTTGCTGCAATATAATCTGACATGATAAATCATGTACAAGCAGCCAGCAGTGCTGCTATCATGAATTTGTAGAGGGAGAAGAGAAAATGATTTTTACAAAATATTCATTAAACTATATAGCAATTTTCATTTTTTATGTGTTCTGTTTTACTGCTTTGTTTCTCCTTCACAATAAACAATCTGTAAAACAAGCCCTTCCTCTTTCTTATCTCTCCTCTAACAACATTGTGCCATGGAGAAAAGACTGCTAATGGAATAGTTTTAGAGAGAGAAGGTAGAGGCTTTCTTTGGGGCTATACCTGTGCCATATAAAAATGATTTTTCATCAAGTATGAAAGAAAATGTGACAGATATTTGGTCTCGTGAAAAAACAGGGAGCATAGCTTTCAGAAACACTTTCATCTGCTCCTTGCCCTATTCGCAGTTCAACCTGAAGGAACAAATAATTTGACTATAAACAAAAAATATGATTGAATTTATTTAGTGCTAAATCCTACAAATATGTTGGGATGGTTCAAAGCTATAAAGAACCAACATCTCTACAGAATCAGTAACATAATATGGGAGCACCTGAAAAATATATTTTACAAGATACAAAAGATTCTAAAGCCTAAGTCATGATTGAAGGGCAGGGGTGTGCAGTTTGAGTCTAGCATGTACAATCTTTCAATACAAGCTTTTATGGAAAAGATATATTAATAAAATTACAATATAAATTCAAATGGGAAAAAATAGACAGAATCCAGTGTATTAATCAAAATGAAGCAGCTGAGAATCACCTCACTCTCTGGCAGAATGGATGCAGAGACTCAGAGTGAAACCCATTCCTTACGCCACTAGCTGACTTTGAGCTGTAGTGCCAGAACTGGTGCTGTTGAAGGAATGCTGCTTTTTTTTTCCTCCTCTCCTTTCACAAGTTACACAGTGACCCCTAAGAAGGCTGACTTTAACCCACTCTCTGTGTGAGGAGGATTTTTTTTCAAACTGGGAAGAAAGTAGTGACCATGGCTTCTCATAATTTAACTACATTAAGAAAAGTTTTTAAAGCCTCATGCCAGAATGAATCCTCTGCCAGCAATTTTGTCTCTTCTTCCATTACTGCTGGAAATTTTCAGAAGACATCATGTCCTCTTTATACTGCTGTGCAATACTTCATGTTCTTAGTCACAGATAAACCAGTACTTCACATTTCTCTTTATGATGGTTACTTCTGTCCCTATTATTTGTTCAATGAAATGAGGGTAGATAGAGACAGAGACAGTTACAAAGGCGTGATGCACCAGGTCCATTCCCACTGTGTTAAACAAGCTGTGCTACTGACTTAATGAAGAAGCTCTGAATATGAGGAATGGGTTGCCATGGTCTTCTAGACAAGTTTCTTCTCATCTACATTTTTATTTCACTTCTGTTGTGTATTTAAAGAGAGGTAAAAATTCTATGCATTTAGAAAAAGAATGAAAACCTCAATGCTAAACTGTACAAGTTCCCTGCTGCAGTTGATTATATGGAATTGCTAAAACTATTAGCTTTTAAAAATCATTATCAACTGTTAAATTTTAGCATGAAAAAAAAAGTAATTCTGTTTTGTTTCATTTCTGTTTCATAAGAAGTGCAAGGGAAACGAGTTAACAGGTCTTTTCCCCCTGTGAATTTTCATTATTTCACTACCTCAGAGTTTGGAATTGAACTCCCTGAATAAAAGGAAGAGGCTTATTTTTTCTCTTGGATATGCTATTGTTTCCAAGGAATACAGCCTATTCAACTCTCTGATCCTTTGGCATACCTTTGCATGTCAGATGTGGACTCACGCAATGACAAGACCATCCTCTGGTGAAATGATGGGAGCCTGTGGATACAGACAGCTGGAACTGGACCCCTGTAGAGTAAGTGGATTGGAAGCAGTAGACTCATAGAGCAGATGTGATCTGTCAGTTATCTGAGGGACCACTTCAATTCCAGCAATATTTTACAGGAAGAGTTTTCCTTTATGAGACTTCTAAAAAATTGGGACCATCCACCAAGTGTGTTTTTCTTTACAGGCTAGCAGCTGATAAAAATAGTCTGGTTTATAAAAGTGCTGGTTGGCTATTTCAGTGTTTTGTTTATCATTATTCTCTGTTAAAAACAACTAAATTCCATTTCACTGCCCTTATTTTATGATCTTCACAGCCCCCTTATCTGACGCTTTCATGCTGTTTCCAGTGTTTGCTGCTGCATGTAACTAGCAATTACAAAGACCAGCAAATGTTTCCTTTACACAGGACGGCTGAGGATCTTCACAGAACAAACCTGTCTGAGCTAACTCAAAAGTTGATAATTTAAACAAATGTGCAGCAAAGATACTAATTCTAATACCTGTTTCAGAAATAACCTATTTCTTGCACAAAATCACTGATTCACTTACAGAAAACAATACATAAAAGCCAACAACCCAGCCACAAGTATCATTTCTATTTGGACTGTCACTGATAGCATCAGCATTAAAAAATTAAAGGCAAACCTGACTAAACCAACTCCTTTCCTTTATTTCAGACACGGCAGATGAAGTATTTATTAGCTAACCCTATACATCTTGTACCCTACTGCCTCATATGCTAACTTGGAACACATGGACCACGCAACTATTCACATTTCAGGTTGCAGCATCAAATGCAAGGTGGCTCCATCCCTCAGCAAACTGTAGCAGAACATCAGCCCATGGATGTTGAGAGGCCCAGAAACCTAGCAGTGGTAGCTATTAACTAAGAAACTATTTTGATTCTTTTTATATGGTTAAAATAAAAAAAAAATCCCTGTGAATGACACAGAAATGGAAACGAGATCTTACTTTTTGCTCAAGAATTAGGCAACTATCAGCATCACTGGATGTTTGCTTTTCCTTTCCTTTTTAACTCTTTGGATGAAAATGGCCAGCAGTACTGTAATTTTGTTTTATCAAGTATTAAAGACTAAGCCAAATTCCCAACTACCATACATCCAGGTGGCAGACAGTCACCTGGCCAGAGTGTAACAGATAAATCCACCAGCATTGATGATTAGCCTTTAGCTTTTGTGAAGAAATCTTGTTCACCTTGCACTCATAATTTAATTTAAAATACATCATATCAAAATTAAATGCATCTCTCAAACCTGCTGCTATTCTTCATTCTATTTTTTTTTCTCTGGGTATGATCACATTTATTATAGCAACTGCAGGCTGCCATTTAAAGTTTTCCATGTCTTTTATGTCCACTGAACTAGAAATAGCTCAACCCAGCTCACGTGACCTCCTGAACAGGTGCCTTTTCTATACCCAGAGGCTAACAGAACACATAAAATAGTATTTTGAGTCACTAAACACAGAAGTCCCCTGTAAATGCAAGCTGAAATACCTCAGGCCAGGTTTACTATTTATGTAAATAGGTTTAATCCTGTCTTCAAAGACCAAGGATTTTGCAAGAAAACTAAGGCTCTAGTAGAATTTATAGATTTGTGGAATGTTTCTGTCTTTCCTATCTTGATTTACCCTGGCAAGTTTCATGCTTTTCACTGGCAAACATGAGCCTCACCTGTAGTTAACAATTAAATGCAGCTTTGTCAAAGTAACTTCAGAAAAGAAAAAGATAAAGCCCAATTGCTAATTTTTATTATTGGAAACACAGAATAAAACCAGTCTTGGATGTACATATGCTCCTCCAAAACCAGACAGCATCAATTTTAAAATTAAAAGTTGGTTTAGTGACTGAGAAAGTGAAGCATTGAGACTAAGCTCTGAACTGTTACAGACCTCTTTGGAGGACTTGAAGGATGCTTCCATTCCCTACCTTCAAAATATGGGCAGCAAAACTATTCTAAGTCATAAATGTATCAAATTCCCAAAAATTAACATTCCAGTCCAAATTATCGGAGCTACATATAGAAGATTTTGAAATTTATAACAGGAATATCCTGGTAAAAGCAAAGGTAGCTGCTGTGACAGAATTGCACCTGATATCCAAGATCACCACAGAGCCTCTGCAAACTTTGACACTTAGAAAAATATTACTTATAGTGATAACTCAAACCACAAATTAGCATGATGATGAACTCAGTAATTCATAAACACCAACCTGGCAACTGCGTCTCTGTGGGTTATCTCTAGAACTACTTCTGTACTGCAGATCTACCTTTTCTGTACAGACTAAACTGGATGTGGATGAGTGACCTCATGAGTGCAGTATAACTAATGTAGATGTGAGCTACGCTATTGGTAGATGTGAGCTACGCTATTGGTAGATGTGAGCTACACTATTGGTAGATGTGAGCCGCACTATTGGTAGATGTGAGCCACACTATTGGTAGATGTGAGCCACACTATTGGTAGATGTGAGCTGCACTATTGGTAGATGTGAGCTAAACTATTGGTAGATGTGAGCTACGCTATTGGTAGATGTGAGCTACACTATTGGTAGATGTGAGCTGCGCTATAGGTAGATGTGAGCTGCGCTATTGGTAGATGTGAGCTGCGCTATTGGTAGATGTGAGCTACACTATTGGTAGATGTGAGCTACACTATTGGTAGATGTGAGCTAAACTATTGGTAGATGTGAGCCGCGCTATTGGTAGATGTGAGCTGCGCTATTGGTAGATAATACATAATAGCCTACAGAATGTGCGTAATAAAGGCTGATTTACCACTCTATTTGATTAAATTGCATCTCGATCTGCAGAAGGCAAATGGATTCTTAAATTACTAGAGATAATTCTAGCCCACAAAGCTTGCAGGCACCTTGCATCAGCCCCTGTGCAATGAATAAGGTGGCAGCTCCACCCTGTCTTGTCAGAGTTGTATAATGAATGCTGCCATGTTACCTTTAAGTCTGAAATTAAACCCACAAGGTGCCCCCCCCTGCCAAAGGCATTGTAGGAAGCTCACTAAGCACCCTACACCACTGCTGACCTTGTGAGCAAAGCAAACATGTCTCCTCACTATGGCCACTGAAACTCCTTCCAAAGAGAGCAACCTCCAAAGTTAACGGCAGGCCACATCTAAATCCACACCAAAGATCATGTTGTGACAATTACCATGATAGAGCATAGAGAGAGAAAAAATTATCAATATTTTGATCTTCTAAACCACCTGCATTCCAGCATCTTCAAGAGTTACTGATTCCCACATTTCATAAATTAAAACAGAGGGTTGCTGTTTATCCTCAACCTAGCAGATGTCTCTTGCTTACATATCAGTAAGACGCAGCTACACTGCAGTTCAGACCTGGCAGAGGATTTGCAGCTCACACTCATACCTGGTGCAAAAGTTCTGGTCCTCAAAATGACCCCAGAGACAACAGAAATTCACAACAGAAATACATCAATCAAAATGAGGTTATGGTAGGTTTTTGTTTGTTTTTCATTAAATAATGGCCCAAATGCTTCAGTAAAGCCAAGCTGAGATGAGATTTTAGCACTCAATGTTTCAAATTCAGCCAAAGTTGTTTACAGGAATTTTACCTAAGCACAAAGGAAAGTTTGGCAGATAGAAGAATAATTCTTAGATAATTACTGCAGCCTCAAACTTATTTAAAATGGACACACCACGCTACACTCGGTCTGTCTGTATTAATGTTGTACAGAAGCTGACTTCTAGACTGCATCAGACCAACATACAGATTGTATCTTGGTATCTTCCAATTCCAGTTAAAACAAAGAAGGCAGGAAGAGATTTGAGGACTTCTGAACCCTACTCTGCATGCTGCAGTCAGTCTTCTAGAAAGGACAAAGTGAGAATAAAGGGGCCATAAATTGTTTTCTCTTTTGATACTGGGAGAAAATTGTCCAGTTTCCAAGTTTGTTGTTGACTTTGCTGATACGAAATCTGCTGCTAATGAAACCTTTGATGATAATTAATTTAACAGAAAAAAAAAAAAGGCAATTCATTGTCTTTTCATCTAATGCCAAAATTTACTCTTTTCGCTGGTATTTCATTAAAAAAAAAGGCTGGTTCCCTTGAAAAGCCCCTAGGCAATAGTTTTAAAATCTACAGAAGATAGAGAAAGGAAAAGATTTGGCAAGACACACACATACATATAAATAAAAAGTCAAGAGGTTTAAGCCAAAATATCTTGACAAAAAATATTTCTCCAATACCTCTGAATTTTAGCAATGTTGTGAGAACAGGCTAGTGGAAAACTTAGGGTATTATTGCAGTGGCACTTCAGCCTAACTCCACAGCTGCCACAACTATAGCACAAACTTTGATACATTTGGTTCTGAACCCTACCTGAGCACTGTCCCTGTTCTAAAGACGTATAAAACTAATAATGTACCCAGTCCCTTCCATTTATCTAATTTTAGACATCTAAGTTAAGCAATTGAATTAAAATTTGTACTCTTCTTAAATCCTAATTTTATGATTCAGAGAGTCTCCTGGAGATGTTTGTCATCATTCATTGACTGTAGAGCAGGCCTATGACAGTTAAATACCTAAATTAGACACTTTAGTACTTAATCTGGGAAAAGGCAGTGCAGAGATGTTGTACAACGTGACAACTACAGCAGAACTGTGAACAGGACCTCCTCAAGCTTCTTGCCATAAATGCTCCTGTACTGATATGAGAACCAGCCAGGAAAAAAAGGAAAATAACCTGCCCTCCTTTGCCAACTGCCTTTCCATAGGTCACAGCTAGAGATGAAGGCATGTGTAACTGGATCAGTGAGAAAGCACCAGAACAGGCACAATTCACTGTACTCAGTCTTAACCTTAACCTTAACAGTGCCCTTGCAAAATCATTTCAGGTACCTCTGATATCCATACCCTTGCTCTGATCTCAGTCCACAGCACCAACTTCCCAACTTCCTGTACCCTGCAGGAAAGTGTAAGAGCTAAGTCATTACAGTCTAAACTCTACTCATTTGCTCACACTGCTACTAAATCAAACTAGATGGATAGGTTTCACGTTATTAAGCTCTGCAGAAAGGAACCTATCTAAAGAGAATATGATGCACATCTCCAGGTGGAAAAAAGGCTTCATTTTGTGAGGAAATTTCCACACAGCAAATCTGATCAGCAACTTTTACTTGCATCAATACTTGTTGAGAGAATAAAATAAATCTGAAGGTCAACTGAGATGTAAGCAAAAATATCATGAACATAATAAATGAGGAATGTGTCAGAGATATGTTATTTGAGGTCTGAATATTTTATGAGAAGTATCTGGAATGGCTGAATTCCTATTTTTAATAATTGTTTTTTGTAGTACCATCCCTTGAGTCTTCACTCCAGAACGAGGGAATAATTGTAAAAATCTAACATCACACCAAATGTAGCAGGAAAGAAAACATAGCTGCTTTAATTTTTGTTTTCTCTAGGCCAAATATTCTACTACTATGTTCAAGGAATCCAGCAGTCAAAACATAAATTATACAGAAAAAACCAAATTCCAAGAGATTTGAGACTGGATGAAACATTTAACTACTATGCTCCTAGCACTGAATGGACAATGTTCTGAGACTGGTGAATGAAATTAAGGTCTGAGGTCTAACATGTGACATACTACAATGTAGAGCATGATTGTGGACCTGTCACACAGATGAACAGCTGCTGAAGGGAATCCCTGATGTTTAGTTGAAACATTACTCAGTGGACAATCAAAGCTGCTTGAGAATAAGCAGTGTCCTGACATGATATATATATTTTCCCAGACAATTTCATTGATTTGGAAAATGATGTTATCAGCTATTAGTTTTCAGGTAATATGTTTCACTAAACTAAAGCCTGGGAGTTACTATGACAACTGCAACACAATATGATTGTTTTTCTAACACTCAAGCACACTGAAGGAGAAACACACTCCTCGAGTCACATATGTTCCATTGTAAACTTTCTATTTTGCTCCAGCAGATGGGATGGCTCAATTACAATAGAATAATTTCTGGGTTAGGGAAACTGCAATTTCTTCTTCAGCCCATGTTTTGTTGGGCCTTCTTAGACTGTAGAGTTTTCTTATGCTGTAACAATGCTGGTCCTGAAGCTATGCAAGGCTTATAGAGAGACAACACAGAGACTAGACTATGCAGCACGTTAAATGAATGACCAGTGATGCATGTTGACCACAAAATGCAAGCTGACATACCATTTCACTCAGTTCTGAGAGAAGGGGTAGAGGGAGTCTCTGCAATTGACAGCCCCAGGGGTGGAAACACAGCTCCACCACTTGGACTGCTCATAGTCTGATCCAGACTGCACTGGAACAGTGTGGATCTCCACAGTATTTGCGGCAGGAAGTCTTCTGTTTACTGCAAAGCAATCTCATTTGGAGTGAAAATGGATAGTGACTGATGTACAATGTGTATTATTTGGTGCTGATTGCTGCTGGCCATGATGCAGACGGTATAGAACAAGGAGTGGAGAATGTCTTGGGTTGAGTTGAACCTGTTGATGATATTCAATCACATGCTGCTGCCATGCCAGCTTCAAAATAAAAGGGCTGGCTCAAGCAAAGTACCACGGGGCCTGAAGTTCAGATCTGATCCCTTCCAACCCTAACTAATTCTATGAACATGAGAAGCTGCATGTTCCAGTTGCTATTTTGGGTGCACAATTTTGGGTATGGGTCTTTTACGCTGGGCTTGCTTGTGTGTGCTTGGGTAGGGGGAACCCCACTGCTGCTCCTGCATTTTGCTGCACATTTGCTGCAAAGAGGCTGAGGTAATAGTGCATTCTATTATCTCAGTAAATCTGTTATCTCAATCCAGGGAGGGGTTGATACTTTCCATTCTGTCTGTGTGAGTTGTGAGAGCAGGCTGTGTTAACCGAGGACAGGTTATCCGATCATAAATAAAGGTACACACATTTAAAACTAGAGATACAAAGATTATCAAGGGTGAATGAGAATATTCTGCTGCAATATACTCTGAAAATCCAGTGACAACACAGTGGAAAATGAATGCACTGATTCTGAGACAGCTGAAAGGAAAGAGTGTTTTCTCAGCTGATTAAGGAAGTCAGATCTCCCATTGCCATAGCTGAACTTTGGGAATTTATATATACATATAGGTGAGAAGTTCTGAAATTGTACTAACATTACATCAAATCTTGGGCTACCCATTAGTGAAACGTTTTGTAGATGTTACATCTCCAAGATCAGATGTCTTGTTCATGCACACAGTAATTATTTTCTGTTCTTACAGAATTTGGGTATAATTCAGAATTTTCCATTTAAGACAAAAAAGTGCCTAAATCACAAAGCCCCAGAAAAAGCAAATGCAGTTTTGAGTTTCCAGATGAGATACAGTCTTCTTGAAGACCAGACCTACAAATTGAACTATAGACTGTTTTTTCTAAAAGACCTACATGTGTGATGATGGTGAGTCAGTGACTTCAGGATGCCCCTGTCAGATGACATCTGTCAGGGTGTGATACCTCTAGTGGAGAGGTCCTGGGAGGCCATTTTACTGGTCTGTGTATCAGAGAAAAATGTACTTGTGGCATTCTGAAGAAGTTAGTCTGAAAGTTAAGCTAACAGACTTGCTGGACAATTGTAAATCACTGTCAAACAACAGGAGACACACTGATGATATAACTCTGTTCTCTGTTGACACATCAATCTGCCTGTCATCCAGCTCAGAAAAAGAATCCTTTACATTAATATATTTCCACAGGCAAATTCAGAAACTCTGATCTTACTCTGATCAGGATGGTTATTTTCCTGTAAATATCAATTTTAGCTTGTTTAAATTCCTTCTTACAAGAAATGAAATTTCTGTTTAATTAATCAAACATGTAAAGCTGAAAAAAACTAAGTATTAGTGCCACTAAATTATATTTATTTTGTGGTTGTTCTTTTTTTCAATAATACTTCTTCTGGAGAAAATAATATTGTATGAAGCAGAAGTGGAACCGCTACAATTATCTTCCTCACAACTACGATGTTCTCATCCATGAAGATACAGATGCCACAGGTATTTCAGGTGTGTTAAAAATTCACAGGAGTCTTTCCTTATTAATTTATCAGACAGAATTAGCTGATACATATTTTTTCAATCAGATGCTCCATCAAATAAATAACTCAAAAAGGCATAATTTTACTCAATCAATGGAGCTATCCCTGCAGGCCCTGATGGAGAGGAAAATCATTGAAGGCTGAGACAAGCTCCTTGAACTCATTTCTAGCACCAAGCACTGCACATTTGGCATAGAAGCTCTTTTTGTTTCAAGTTCACACGTGCATACTTGCAGGACTTTGGTTCAGACAACCACCAGAACCTGTAATGAAGCTGAACTCAAGCTTTTGCAGCTTCAGGACACTAAAGGCTTTCATGGTATTTCACCTCTAAAGTGGATGCTGCTGCTGGTATGGACAGAATCAAACCTAAACCACCTGAAATGAGGTTATTTTTTCTCTGTATTTTTATTAATGATCTTTATATGTTCAGCCCAGTACTGTTCTCTGAAGATTATTTGAGTGCCCAGGCAAGTGTAACTCATTTCCTTTCTGGTCCAGAAGCACAAAAATGCTCTTCCCTAATTCAGTCCAGATGGCTTGAACTTGAAAGCTACCTTAATGAGACTAATATAATTGTTTTCAGCTTTTTGAGTATTTTCATTAATGACAAGGAAAAGTGTGGCCATTCACAAGCTAACAAGAGCTTCCTGGGCTAAAGCAGCTAACCAGAAATTACTTTTCTGAATATACTGGATTATACAGGTAACCTTTGCCACTACTTTGTGTTAAGAGAAGACAGCACTAAATTATACCATGCCAGGTATGTAGAAATAATAATTTCCTACTGTTCTTATTCTCTGGGTAGCTTCTCTGAAAAATTAGAAAGGTTTTCTACCTTAAAAAAGAAACAGAAAAAGAGAGGTTGTGTTTCTCATTGTCCCATGTTAGCATCTTTATACACTTGCGGAAGACCATAGTGAAAACACATAGCCACTGCTTATAGAATAACAAAGTATTGCTGACTCATATATCAGTTCTCGGGAGCCCTGTTTAGGTATCACCAAGCTCAGGAAACTGTCATAGCTGCATACAAATATCAGTAGATGTAATAATGGATACTTTAAACAGGCTCAAGCAGGACAAAGAGTGTGTCTTTGCCTTTAACTTTCTTACCTCCACTTATACTTTTATCTTCGTGCATTTTACATTTTGGGCTGTGTCTTTTATGAGGTATACACTGCATTACTACTCAGTACAAAACACTTGACATGAATATTTAGGTACTACTGCTTCCACAGTAGGCAATTGAGACAGAATGTGTACTTTTTCCCTCCTTTAACCTAGCAGTGACCTGCCACTGGAATGCAGTTTCCTCTTTCATCATCATTATTCCATAAAAACTCTAATAGCACTGTGTCATGCAACATTTAGGAATAAAAACTAACCAAACTAACAAAATACCCCTCACAGAACAGTAATTGCATTATTATGTAGGTAATAAACAAAGGGAATTTTCCTTTATTGCTCTGAAGTGGACACAAATGTAACAAATAATGAGAAAGAAATTGCAAGCCTCTTTTTCCTGTGACAGTGCTGCACACTGCAGCCAGGCAATACTCACATCAACCAGGGGACAAGGGACAGAGTCACGCAGAGGAGCAGAGCCCAAGGGCTTGCCCACTAGACAGAGGCTGGCTGGAGCATGCTGCTATGAAAGGCATTTTTCAGAAGCCTCAAGTTTGTCTGCAAAGACTCACTTTGAACAGGAAACTGAAACAGGACAGAAAGTCTTAGGAACCCTTTTACTTGTTTCCATCCATGTTTAAAGTACTTTTTACAAGAGTGGTAATTGCTTGCCAATGCCAGGTAGCAAGAATTCTTCCTCTTCTACTGCTGCAGCTCCTAGGCACAGAGTGCCAAGAAGGTGCTGACAGAGAACAGAAGCAGTGAGCTCTGATTCCAAGTGTGACTACACAAAACAGCAAGGGACATCTGAGGAAATACCAAGGCACTACTAACCAGCAGGATGGGCAACCAGCCTGGCACATCAGCAGTCTTGAGGAGCTAACCTGGCAAAGTGTCACAGGTCAGGTGTCTGTAGGCTCTTGGTCCCTGAATGTTGGCCTTGTGGGATGGTGAAGGGAAACAAGGAGTACTGCTATTCAAAGGGAAAGTATTACAAGAAACCAAAAGTAATGGAGTGAGCTCAACTGCCACTCAGTTCCACAACTACAGTCAGGCTAACAATACTAAACCAGCTAAGAGTGGCTAGAGGCAGAAGATACATGACCTATATATCCCATTAATTGGAATTTCTGCAAACCTGAGACAGAAGAAAGTTACGTCTTTTGCACTATTTCCTAACAGTTATGTGGGAATTTTCATCTTGCTGCAGGCTTAAAGAAATCTCAGGAGAAGCATAAAATTATTGAATTAGTTTTCAGATATGCTAAGCCTTTTAGCTCATACAAAATCTATGGCAAATGAGGTACAGAACATCTCTAAAAATACAACTTCTAAATATCCAGCAAAAGCACTTTTAAAATCCTAAGTGCATCAGTAATTAATATTTTCATACATTCAAAATTCTTCTGATGAAGATTTTCATTAATTTAGGGATAAAAAAAAAATCCACATGACACTTTAATATGAATTCCACTGACAAAGGTAATAACTGTCCATGTAATTTTCAGATATTTTTGGGGGGGAGGGCAATAAAAGCTACCACAAGAACCACAAATAAATGTATTTATTTCCTCAATTCATAGAATTCTTTACACTGAGAGAGAGGGGAATGACTTTGTGTAAATTATTCTTCTATTTGTGCTACTATTCTGTTTAATTTCAATCAAACTTGTTTCAGAAGATGCTTTTGTGGTGAAACAAATGAAATTTTAGTGTCTCAGCTTGGAGATGTGATTTAGCATTCAAAATGCACCTTTCCAAACCAAGTCATTCTGCTGCATTTTTTAACTTTTGTAAACAGATTGCAGAGAAGGAGCCAATGCAGATCTGGACATCTTGTATGTCATCAGGCACAGCTTTTGAGTTTTTTATTGCATAAGGGATGGATTTCTGACAACACATTTTAAAAATTGCTTCTTATCCAAAAAACGACAGGCCAGAAAATTACTCATGAAGAATAATCTTTGTTCAGGGAGTGCAGTCCCTCAACATTTTCTGCAGTGGCCCAGTGAGTCAGCTATGCACATGGAACACCTGACGGATCGTAGGGGACAAAATCTACCCAATGCTCCTTGCCACAGTGTGTCCACACAGCAGGTCATGGCTTCCACTCCAGCCCCTGGCCTTGTGAAGGGGCACAGACATCTGAACTTTTGAGAACCAGGGTAACTACCATTAGTATAAGAATCAAGTCAGGTCTTTTAGGTATCTTGCACTGGACAATGCACTCATATGAAAACCTCATGGATTAATTGATTTTTCAGTAGTTTTTAGGACAGTTGCATGGCTTATGACACTTTATCTAGGATTTCAGAACAAGTTATTAGCTTTTCAACAGCATTTATTTAAGAAAATAGTCATGAATGAAAGGGAAAGTTGGGTAAAAAAAATAAAATCACAGAATGGCTTAGGTTGGAAGTGACCTCAGAGCTCATCTACTCCAACCTTCCTGCCAGGCAAGGACACCTCTCAGCTAGACCCAGCTGCTCAAGGCCTCATCCAACCTGACCTTGAAACATCTCTGGGGAAGAGGCACCCACAAGCTCCCTGGCAAGGTTGTTCCAGAGTTTCATCACTCTTGTGCTAAACAACTTCTTCCCAAGATCCAGTCTAACCCTGGTCTCCCTCAGCTTCAAATCATTCCCCCTTATCTTGTCTCTAGATACCCTTACAAAAAGTCCCTTTGCAGCCTTCCTGTAGGATCTCTTCATCTATTGGAAGGCAGCTTTAAGGTCCCTTGGAGTCTTCTCTTCAGGCTGCATACCCCCAGCTCCCTCAGCCTATCCTCATAGCAGAGGTGTTCCAGCCATTGGATCATCTTTGTGGCCTTCCTCCGGACTCACTCCAACAGCTATCCACACTATCTAAGGAGCTAGAAACATCTGGTAGAAGCAGTAGCCAATGTTCACCATGGCCAAGAATGTATAAAGTGTTTCAAGGTTTGGTGTAAAGGCATATAAAATACATTACATTTAGAAATATAATAATGTTTGTATAAAAAAATGATTTAGCCAGTTAAAATATTTTCATATGAAAAAGCAAATCCCACTCATAGACTTTACACATTTCTAAATTGAATTCATCAGCTGTATCACGGGAACTAAGCTTCTCACTAGGCAGATCCAGAGCAGCCGTACTCCGGACACTGGTGCAATCAAGAAATAAATATTATAGAATGATGTAGAAGAAAGAGAAAACTACAATACTTAAAAGTGCATGCTGTTTCCTAAGAAGTTCTGATTTGATCTGTAGGAATGGTCTCTGAAAAAAAAAGATGTAAAAAAGTTTCAACAGCACTTAAAAATTCTTACCTGAGGAGAATCTAGAAAGTCTACTTCATAAAGCTATGAGTAAGGAGATACCATGCAAGACTCACACTCATTAATGGCACATATAAAACATGCAAAACTCCTTTATATGTGTTGAGGAGCTGAAGAACATCTAAATATCAGGTTAGTCCTCTCCACTAAGCTTGTGATCTTGGCTACATCATCTGTGTTACTTACTCAGTATCTCTGCTTTCATCTGTATTTCCTAACCAGAAATCCTGTCTTATCTCTCTGGTACATGATGACATATTATTCAAACCCTTCAGCACTTTGAACTCTCTGCAAAATAGACAATTTTTGTGAACATGGATCAGCCTCAGCCCAGTGACAGCTCCCATTTCTTCTGAGTCCAGAAGTTGCCAATCTTCTCATTAAGGAAACCTCACCATAATCTTTGAAATGCAGTTAGCTAGCATTCACCAAAATAAAACTTCAGTCATACACTGAAAAATAGTCCCAGTACCTGTTACATCCATGCCAAAAAGAAGAATGAGCTGAGAACACAAAATGAACTTGTTTTCCAACAAATGCTACTTAGCTTTAGCTCAGGACATTAGCTGAGAAGATTAGGCCTATGAAATCTCAATTTTCCCACTCCATTGGGAATTGTGGAAAATAACACACAACAAAATAATAAACCAGCCTGCTTTTACTTTAAAAAAATCCCAACACTGTGTCAATGTCCTCTTCCAGTGATTGATGGAGTAATATGGAAGGCACACCAAAACACAGGGGTTGTGGTCATTGGGAAAAACAAACATAATGAATTCAACCAAAGGAACAATTGCACAGATAAAAAAATACACTGAGAAGGCAAGCACACAACACAACAGAGAAAAGCACAGAGCAGCAGTGAGACAGCAGCAGCATTCCTTAGCTGCCCTGTAACCAGAACAGAGTGCTGACAGGCACTACTTACCTACTGGAAAAATGCACAAGTCAAAGCTGAAAATCCCACAGGGCTGCTTAGGCCCTCCCTCATACGACTGTCTTGTTGATAAAGATGTACAAGCTCCCGTGAACCAGGGACACATCTCAGGTCATGGCTTTTGCACAGCACAGATGAATCAAGAAAAAGAGAGTGCCAGAAGGTCCTTGGCAGGCAGGTTGCAGGAGATGTGGGGACGAGCATTACGCCCTGTACCGCTCCCTCCCGCACACAATGCCTGCATTTGATGTCCTCGGGGGGTATGCTGTTGGGGGAGCTCAGGTAGGATGCTTCAGCAAGACTGATGAATCAAACCCAGAATAGTTTTTAGCATTATGGAGAAAGTAAAAATAACAACTGAAATTCGTAATAAAGATCTAATCCAACACAAGTAGTCTTACTGAATTTTCAACTGCATTCATATGAATCTGCCTTCTGACGTCTGTAGCTCATTTATTAAAAGGTGTAACTTTGGTTGAGGACTCCCAAAGCTATCTAAACGGATGTGTGAATTCTTAAAAGCTGCTCTTAGAAACACCTGCATGACTACAGCCTGAATAGGCATGAGCAATGGATAGACAATGGTCATGGTTAGAGATGGCATTGGCTGATTTGGTAATCTTGGGGACACTTGAGTTCTTAGAAATCATCCATAAGATTTAACATAGTTTTCCCCTAATTTTGTATGCCATCACATTCTTCCTTAACTCCTGCTAGGCTTAGAAGAGTGTTTGAGCTCTTTCCCAATTAATGTTTGCTTAAGTCTGAAAGTGAGGGTGCAGTAAGACTCTCCTGCACTATGACATTCCTGAATGGTTTTGTTACCAGAGAAAAGAATATTTAACCCAGAAGGAATAAAGTCTGTAGAGAACACAACAGAATTATAAACTCAAACAAGAGAAAGAGAACAGTTCACTAACTCTATTTGACTTGAATGATAGCATGAGTTAGAAGAGAGTTATGAAGCAAGGCAGGTAAAATCAAGAGATACTATTTGAACAAAGGCAGAGGAGACATCAAGTGAGAGGCTGACAGTGAAAAGGATCTTGTGCTGAGGCCCCAGGTTGTCAGACTCCCAAGTTAGCTTAAAGGTCACCTCTGAAAGATAGCATTTCAAAGGGCAAATATTATAAGGTTGCCCTCTCTGCTCCTACAGCTGAATTAAGCCTTCAAGAGTTCGACTTTGAAGGATGGCACTCTAGAGTTTTGCCTGAACTGGCCTCTTCTCTTGCATCATTTTTCTATGTTAGAAGACAACACTTTAGATATTTGCTTCGAGATCATCCCAGCAAAGAGCAAGATTACATACCACCATAAAGAACATATGCATTTATCATGATGACTATCTGCTACAGAATACCAGATCAAGGAAATTAGGTGGATGAGGCTTTTTTGTACAATGGTTAAAAAAGGGTTTGCTAAAACAATGGTGTTTTACAGACTTGGATGTGTTGTAAAAGAAATAAAACCCAAACTGTCTTGCTAATGCCTACAAACCATCAATGATATGGTTTGTAGCTGAAGTAGGTAGCTGGAAGAAATGCTCCTGTTGTTTGTAGAAACTGGCTGAGAAAGGGATGGCATAAGGCCTTCCCCAAATGGCCTATGAATCTCCTGATCACTGGATAGTTCTTCTTTCCACAGCATTGTGCACTTCTGAAAATGTCTCCCAATTATTTTTCTACAGAAAAAAAAAATAAATTTCTTGAACAGCTGCTGCCTCGTACTAATCATCTGGCTTCATATTTGTCATCCTTCTCCACTATGCAGAAGGGTGCTTAGTGTGCAGCAGCATGGGGAGGTTTGTGCTTCTCTTTTAAAATATCTGGCACTCAGCAATGTAAGGTAAATGAAACTGAATTCTGTGGAATACCATTTGGCTTTGATACAACGTACCTTGCATTGTACATGAACTCTAAACTGAAAATCAGTTTTTTAGCCAAGATTTATTCTCCAAGAAAAGATAAACTGTAGAGAAGATATCCTCCTTTATGTTTTCTCACTGAGCCTTGAATATTTCTCTGTCCCCATCTGAGGATACAAGTGGCTTTGCCATTAACCCTCCGTTTCTGACCTTGCCACTTTGGTGAAATATTAACATAAGCTTAGTGGAATTTTCTTTCAAATGAAATGTTTACTCTATAAACCTGTAACTGGTAGATTGCATTATATTTTTATGTTTATTGTTATGAAATGGTGTTATTTGTAAGTATAATTCTGTAATAAAAAGAAAACAAAGATTGATGCTGAAAGAGAATGAAATTTCAGAACATGCTATAAAATTAATCTAATACTGGAAAATCATTAAAAAGTGCAATTACTCTATTTACAGGTGAAAGGGAAAAACAATTGCTTACATAAAAATAAAAGCTTTATTGGTATAGTAAGAAGCTTATGAATATCAAAATGATAGTGAAATCATCTAACAAACAAAGGTAAACATTAGCTTTGACTGTAACACAGACTTTATTTTACTAAAACCAACCTCTTTCTTTACTCAAAAGTACCTCTCCATAATTAATGTTGTAGCTATTGTGGAAGTTGCTGGAGTCTCTTCACATAAATCAAACTCACCTTCCGTTTTGCAAAGCTGATGCTCAATCATAACACCCTCTGGAAAGTACCAATTGGTACTGATAAAAGGAGCAGATTTTAACATTTACCTGGTAAATATATTCACAGCCTTTCTAAGTATCAAAGAAGGATGCCAAAAAAAGTTACTTTGGTATGGGAATGGTTGGAAGTACAGACTGTTACATGTTAGGGATGGAAGGAGCAGTTCTGCCTGCTAGTTTATCACAGGATACTTGCTAACAGATCGGGGAGGCTCATGAACTAGACATTACTCACTGAACAGTCCACAAGAAATGTTAGCATCTATTATTCTAGCAATACTTCCAGTTTGGGACATTTCATAGATTCATTGACTGTTGGAAGGGACCATACAGACCATCTAGTTCCAAACGCCATGCCATGAGCAGGGCCACATTTCACTTTCCTTGTTAGAGGAGCTGCTTTGGGAAAGTTTCAAGGAAACAAGGGAACTGTTTACAGGACAATCAATACAAGCAGCCTGCAATTTTACACCACGACAAGAAGGTGCCTCCATGTGACACATCGCTCATCATCAAAGAAACAGACAGCTTTGGAAAGATCTGAAAGCACAGTAGCATGCCTGTACAAAGCTGACTTCCAAGTCACATCTCTTCTTGCTGGAGTGTGCTTCCATGGTACAAAATTAAGATAAACAGATAAGGACAAAAAAGAAACTCTGCATGGCTCCTCAAAATTATCCCCATGACTATGTATAGTATAAGGAAAGGGGGAAAAAAAACTTCAGCCCAACTTCTTAAGGTTGGGTACCAATATCTGAAGGATCTACCATGCACCAACATCACTTGCAACCAGAAAAGTGTCTTTTGTTATAGCCAAGGAGTTGACTTCTAAGGGAAGCTCATGATTCATCCTCCGAAGTCAGACAATGTATTCTCCTTTTGGAATTTAATATGAAGATAAGAAAGAACCACATCAAGCCAAAGCAAAATGGAAAAAGTCTGTGGAAAAAGCTTTTTCCTGAACTATAGTAATTAAAAGCCTCAACATATCTCTGAAAGAAGAGAAGGGATAATCTTTATTATACTGTAAGCAAGGCAAATGGCAGATTGATATCCCTTGGCACAGGAATACACTACTAAATATTTGAAGACAAGCTGTGACTTCAAATATCACATCCAACTGCAACTTGATTTTTTTTTTTTTTTTTTTTCAGAAAAAGCAACTCATGCTGAGGAAGATATGGCTTATTTGAAACTTATTTACTGTCATAACAGATGGTGAAGACTAGAGAGAATATAAATGAAAAATATGGGGGCCCAATAAATGTCAAGGCTCCCAACTTGGTTTGTAAAATTAAAAGAAAAAGAGGAGGAAAAAAAAGAAACAAAAAAAAAAAAAAGAAAGAAGCTATATCTATGCAAGATACAAAAACTTAACAGAATAGATTAGCTTTTTAACATCTTGGAAATAACCATCTTTCTGCCCACACAATGTGAGATTAAAAATTGCAGAGATGTTACAGTCAGCCATCCCGAAGAAGATACACACCATGATCTATACAGTCCTGGCAGTATTCAAAGCTCCTTTCCAGGTATTTATCCCCACATCTCTGAAGGACCATGACAATTTCATCAGTTACAACTAGGATAGGCAGAAAAGTTTCCTGTAAATTCATGTGGCAGGGTAGGAGGTTTGTTGGCCATGTTTGCATCCCTAGGAAGCACAGTCTGAGGAAGAAGGTTGAAGTTAGAGCCGGAGCTATAGATGCAGGGCCTTCTCTTGACAGGCAACTTTCAAGTCTAGGGCTCTCATTTCTAAACAAAACGAAAATTTAAAACAGATAAATAATCTGCAAAGTAATTACTCTTTATGCTCTGTCCTCTCTGAACACTCATTGCAAACTCTTAACTTCAGAGAGAACCAAGGGTTCTCTTTGAAAAGCACCTGCCATCCTATAAAACTGTACTTCAGATCCTCTTCACAGGAAAGGATGCTTGCATGATGCAGCCTTTCTTGCTCTCTGAGGTATGCAGGTGAAATAGGAACCGCTGAACAATGAACTACATCCATTCACTTATGACAGAAAACTGCATTTGCATTGCTACTGGGGTCATTATTAGCTTGGCAATGCTTTGATACAAAAAGCAAACAAGATTAAGGCAGAACTAAAACAAAGTGAAAATGATATTCAGGACAATCAGAAACAAACTGTCAGTGTAAACTTGTGTAATGAAGCTGAAGCAGCTGCAGCTCATTGGAGAGCAGAACTTGCAGGGTTCAACTGTGCAATGCACTAACACTGTAGTTCACGTAAGAGTACAAAGCCAGCACCAACATAAATAGACATTATTCTATATTTAGCTTTTCTGTTGCTGGTTAACATCACTAGATGTCTACAAAATACAGTATTTCATTCACTAAAATACTTCACACCTCATTTTACTATAAATCCAGTAGTGAATTTCAGAAGGTAAGAAATGGAGCATTAAACAAAATCATGAGTACATTTTTATGCAGTTTTTTCCTTATGAAAAACAAGGAAACATACACAAAGTACTTGAGATTTTCATGCTACTACCTTTTATGTTTTCTGTGCATTGTGTTTGAATGCTGTCCTCTTGATTATATTCTCTGAAATACTTGTTTGAAGTAAGATGCTTTATTTTAATAACTGGAACAAAGCTTTGAATAGCTTGGTTCAAAACCAAAAAAACAGTTTTAAATAAAAGAAGCTGTTGCTAAGCACAGGGATCTTTGCCAAATACTTTTAAAATGGTTTATTGTGCCTCAGCAATCCTGAGATTAAAAACATCTCTTGAATTACAATGACACATCAAAAAATAAAATTAATGTGGGGGTTTTCATTACAAGAATTGAGCCTCTGTGTGTTATTCTTTCCATTAGATAAGAAAGAAACATACCATGGTACATTGTTTTTGCTGTCAGAGTGAGCTTTTAGGCAAATATACAACATCACACTATATCCCTCATGGACTCAATCACGTACTGTAGCAGTTCTATTAATTCAGCTTAATGCTGTGGATTTAAGAGATAGACTGTATATTTTCACATATTCTTCTGTACTAGGGATAAGTTATTTTTAGACTCCATAAGTCTTCATCAAAATCATAAGACTGCATTGCCTCATATGATTACAATATGAATAATAGTATTGCCTGCCTCTGTAATAAACATTTAATTTTCCACAGGTCTTGCAATAGTAACAAAACAATTGTTTTGTCAAGCTCTTACGTTGCAATACTGTAGAGCATATAGATCTCATTGTCAGCATGAAACCTGAAAGCAAAGCTAGACATTTTAAAGAAAGCCAAAATCAATAGCATTTCCTAGTGAATAAAGATGTTTAAACCAGTGCTTCTCACAGAGCTGGCTTCATAGCAGTCAAATTATGATTTAGAATGAGGAAAAAAGGAAGTAGCAAAGAAAACAGAGAAAACAGTTGCTAATTGATTTTAAACCACACTTGATTTCCACATCCTGAAATCTTATTTTATTTTGTATCCTGGGGGGGTGTGGGGGGTGTATGCAAATACATGGCAAACCAAAGACATAGCTCCAGATAGCTCAAGCTGGATATGAAAGCAGAGCCATGCAGATTGGTGGGATTTGACCTGAAATCACTATCTGTTGCATTTTGCCCAACATGTCCTAAGACAGCCAGTGAAGTATAGCACAGGTAGCTTGCCAGGTAAGCCAGGTACACAGGTACTGCATGGCTTTAGCTCACAGCTTTCATTTGTCAGCATGCACTTTACTATTTCAGAAGGACAAATCAATTAATTAATCTGCAAGTTACAGATCATGCCAAATGAAGACAAGACTCACTGTAGATATCATAACTGAGCAAAATCCAACCAAGGTAAACTGACAGACATAAAGACAGCAATGATTGGAAGAAGGGGGTCAGATAACATTAGTCTTGTTAATTACATACATAACACCTCAAGTTACTCAAATAGTAAATCTAAACATATCTAACTGAAAACAGCTGTAGGTAACATGCTGCCACCTTCATAGCCCATATATTGTCATGGATAGCTCATTATAAATGTTCTGGTACCTACTGAGCCCAAACCACTTCTCACTCAATTTCTACACTGTAGTAACTGTCCCCCAGTGTGACACTTCTTTTAATATAATTTGAATGTACAAGGAGACTGCTTTTTTTCTTCCCCATCTTAAAAAGAAAATACATAAGGAAAAAAATAAGAGTAATACGCCAAAAGGAAAAGCAAGGCCACCTTCTCAAATCAGCAATGGATTCTTTGCTTTTCAAAGTTGGCGTTCCCTAGTTGTAAGAATACTGTCTGCAGGCATGCTGACATGCTGCACCTCCCATATTTAGGCAGAGGGAGAAGGATAGTGGAAATAGAGAAGAGGCACGACAGGTGAGACCCAGTACTTCTATCTTCCACTTCTGTAATTTACAGCAACCTTCAGTTGCTAAACATTTTCAAAACAGAGTGAAGAACACAACTTTTAACCAAGAAGTCTACAAATAGGAACCTGGTCCACTTTCTAAGCAGTCCCTAGTGCTGAGTCAAGCTGATGAGCAGGCTTCGACCATACAGAAAGACTGAGCAGGAGGTCAATGGGAAGGGTGGCTGGGGAAAGGCAAAGAAGGCCTGGACTATGAAAGTCACAATGGTGTGCAGAGAATATCCTCAAAGCCAGCAGAGACAACAGTGAAAACAAGAAAAAAAGAAATTGTGATTTCAAGTGCAACAGCTAAAAGACTTGAATGATCAGATCATGACTTAAACTACAGACTTCACTTGGGGATGGTATTTCCGCTTGGCAGAAGTTTAACTGTGTATTGAAAACTATGCAGACTTATCTTCTGCAAAGATGTTTGCCTACAGGCTAGCACAGTGGGTTCTCTTTCAGAAAGAAATAGAAATTTCTCCTCAATATTGCCTCACCTGGCACTGCACAAACTATCCAACAACTGACATGGATATGTATCTCTGTGCTGGAAAACAGCTGAGGGTCGTTTCACATCCTGAAAGGCCTACTCACACACTGTGTCTTGGACAGCTTGAGAAGTATCTGTACAAAGTCATATTTCAGAGATACTACATATGTGAACTAGAGAGACACTCTATGGGTTATCTTTCTTCCTCCAGAAGATCCTGCTGAATCCACTCATACAAATAATTGGGGTAAATAAGATTCTCATGGCCTTCAGTCACTCTAAGACTAGGACCTCGTTCTTAATTCATCAAGTCCACTAATCTCAGGGGAAGCCCAAAGGCAATGAATGCCACTAGAAAAATATTCCTAAACCAGCCCCATTTGATTCCCTGTCTCTGATAGCAAATAAGAAATAAAGCACTTTAAAAATTAATCAGATCCCTTCACCATGCACTGAAAAAAGGTCATCACAGTTTACAGCGCTAATCTACAAAATCTAAAAAAGCTAACAACAATTACAAGCTTTTACATACCTCCTCAGGAAATATGTTTTTGTTTTTCTCTACTGTTTGCTCTGCTGTGCTGTTTTTCTCTGACAATACTGCATAACTCCGGATTTCTGCAACACAAGGAGAAATAAAACATTCTCACATAATCTCACATAAAACATCCATCCACTAGGAAAGGCTCTTACTGGTCTTGGAAGCCAGGTATCATCAAACCCAAAACGCACCATTGTTTGGACAAAGATGCAATGAATTTTCATGATGCTCTAACCTGCAAGAAGACACACTCTTCATTACCAGGCAATATTCAATAACACTTATTAAGAGGAGCAAATTGTGGAGGCTTTGAACATTGGCACTAAATCTCATGGACTGGCAACTTCGTTTATTTCTATTTGGTTCTGTTGATTCTTGTTTATTCAGTATGAAACACATCATATAAACTAAGTCTGAGATAATAATTTTCTCATTTCCTAAAGACCTTAACTATGTTAATAATTGAGGCCTTTTTTTTCTTCATACTGATTTAAAAAGGAATTAAGACAACTGAATAAGCAGTAATTCTCATGATCAAATTTCCAATATGCTCTAAAGCATGAGAACAATTTTTGTGTTCGAATTTTCCTATGACAAGGATCAGACTGCAATCCTTCCGGGCATTAATATGTATCTTAAACTTATAAGTAATAATAATTTTAAAAATAACTGTGTTGAAATAAGCATTTGGAGCAAATTATGCAAATGTTAAATACATTAAGAAAGATTCAAAGGCAGAGTAAATGAGAGCAAGTGACTCTGTGCTAGTAATAGCTTAATGAGAACAAATTGCCCTTAGCTATTTGAGATGAATACTTCTTAAACCAAAAGTAAAGCTTTTGGGTGAAAACTTATAAAAATCAAACAACCTGGAGTGATTGTTGAGATTACTTAATTGTCAGGGTGAGATTTCTGTCTAAATTATCCTTATTTCAGACTGTTAGTTTCATTTTATCTCTTCCAGTGGTATGATAGTCTCTTATTAGGGAGCTTGGCTTAGAGCTTATTCTTTAAATTAAATTCCACTTATAATAAACTCCTGCATAGATTAAAGCAGAATATTAGAGCGGTAGGCTGTAGCTGATGTTATTTCAGTGAAGAAATGTTATAAGTTTAAAGCTGAACGTTTCTCTACTGGTGGCTCTGCTAGCTAACTGAAACAAGAACTGCAGAGACAGTTCTCCTCTCTCGGCAACTGCCGTTTCTGCTAACATTCTAGTAAAAAGTAAACACGCTTTGGGTACTGCAACCTGCTTAAGCCCTTTTGTAAACTGAGCACTGACATTTCAAAATTAATACTAAATTGAATTAGTTGTCAGAGGGTATTTTATCTTTCACTTGAGGAAACATTTGAACAGGGTAAATGAGGCACAGATGGGAAACTCGGTGACAGGCACACGCGGGTGGGCACTGTGGGCACAGGGCTCCCGCGAACGCCTTGGGCTTCTCGGTTTAAACCTCGGAGAGCATTTTCCAAAGACTTCAGCTGAAAAGATCTTTCGTGTCCGAGCTCTTCTGCAGCCCTCCACAGCCGCCGTTACCGCGGGCTTTGGGCACCGGCTAACCGGTGAGGCTCGGGGAGGTTGAAAGGGAAGAAGCAACCACGCACCTGGGATGCCGAGCGGCCGCGCCGCTCCCGTTCCCCTGGGAGGGCCCAGGCGGGCGGCGAGAACGGTGCAAGCTCCGACAGCCTGGACCGGAGTCCAGCCGGGAGGCTCTGAGGCGGGCCGGGCCGGGCTCGAGCGGGGAAGGCTCTGAGGCGGGCCGGGCCGGGCGGGGAAGGCTCTGAGGCGGGCCGGGTCGGGCCGGGGGCGAGC
>VWZI01008677.1:1820773-1834234 GCA_013396835.1 Psilopogon haemacephalus | reverse complement strand
GAGGCGCGAGCACCGGCCCGCCCGGACCTGCGGCGCGAGGCGCGACACCTGCGCGGCCGGACCCGCGGCGCGAGGTGCGATCACCGGCCCGCACTGACCCGCGGCGCCACCTGGCGGCACGTGGCGGAACTGCCGCGGGCGCTCTCGCCCCTAGCGCGGTCCCTCCAGCTTTGTGTCTTGTCATGGCTTTGGGATAGGCGAGCGCTGAGTAGAGCTGCGGTGTCACTCGTCTGGAGACTTGGTGCAGTCACAATAACGGTTGGCTATGCTTTGTACAATTCCAATGGAGAATTTCCATCAGACATGCAAAGCCAGTTTTGAGTGATCCTATGTTTCTTTTGCTTGTAACAGACTTCTATTTTTATTCATTATGTAATGTCAACAAATAATTGTTTTGCAGTAGCATCACACATATTTCAGTATCTTACATCACATCTGTGCTTTGCAGCCATCCCTTCGTTCCTGTCTTTTCTAATATCTCAGATTCACAGTCCTGTGATTTTGGAGGAGACAACAACAGAGACATCTACAAAGGATCTTCTTTCTAGTTACTTCTACATGCAACTTGTTTAATCTTTTAAATAAATTCTGTAGTAATAAGTGACCTGCAGAGCATCCAAATATGCTGTTTAGTTAATATACAGAGAGGGTATATTTGGAATGTAGCAGCTACAATTCCATGGCATTTCTTCGATAATTCACCCCAAAAAATTCAACTAATTATGCATATATGCCTCTAAGTCTAAAAGTCTGTTATCTATCTGCCTCATATGATATATAGAATTTATACGTGTTATATACCATAAATTGTTCAGCAGTAACTGGAAGTAATTAGTCCTTAATTAAAAGCAAAAGTGCAACATGCAACATGAGGGCAACCTGAAAAGCAATTTCCATTCTGCAAACGTTTGGCAAATGTTCTTTGGGAGCAGCATCCCCAGGTCCAGCTGAAGTGACCAGGACAGGCTGCTTTGTTCCTTCTCCTACACATATTAATGGATCCTTAACTTTCCCTTCCTGTGCAAAGCCTCACAATGCACTGCTTGAGTTTACCTTTATTGTATGGCATGGAAAAGAAATTCTACACCTAGAAACTCCTTACAGTCAAACAGAGTTGGGCAGGGCAGCGATTTGGGCAATTACTAGCAAAGAACACATTTTCCAATGACTCAACAAACCCAGCTCTCTCATCGCTTCAACAGTTAGTGCACCAGAGCAGAGCCGGGGCTGTTAGGTCTGACTGGTGACACCAGGCAGTACCACAACTCCATGAGCCATAAGGCCTGAATCTGCCAAGTGATTCCATATTCTTTTTTTCAGGCTCTGTCTGTGGAAAATAGCTAGAATAGTGAAAATACTGTGTTTTAGAGAAATAATTCAAGATAGTTTTTAGGTGCTTTTAAGCCCATGGAATTTTAAATAACTGACTTCCTCACTGAACAAGTGAAATTAAAACAAAACATATCATAGATCGTAAAAATTAATTAAATTATTTTAAATATTTCCCTTAACTCACAGTACCCAGTGACACAACATCCTTCTGTGCAGCCTTTTCTCCTCGCTCTCTTTCCACACCATTCATCTACTCTTAACTAGCAGGATAGCTGTTTCTCAGTTGGTGCATCTCATACAAATCTTCCTGAATCTGATTGCATGAGCTCCTGTTTTTCATGGCCTGACACTCCCCTCCAACACAGAAACCAAAGCCTGTGCTATCCCTTGACTGCAGGGGCTTTTCTTTTTTTCCAGACCATTGGTTTATAAAATGAACAAAATTGGTCCTAATACTGATCTCCTATAGCACTCCACTAATCACTTTCCTCTTTCCCAAGCCACTACCCACTCACAAATACCTCTGTCTTTGATGTCTCGGAAGATAATTTATCTATTCACATACCTCAGCTACTATAAAGCATCAAAATTACAGACCTTGCAGATTGTTCTTTTGTGTTTTGCTCTATCAACAGATTTCCTAAATGCTAGGAAAATTATGTCTATGGACACAATTTACTTGTTACTGCACAGGAATGATTTGTTAAACATAATCAAATTTTTGTGGCTGCCTTTAACTGTATTATTCCAGGTGCCTCCACTGGGGCCTGGTATAAAAATAAACAGGGATGGGAAAAAAAAATAACCATGAGGATGGTTCTGTGCACTCATTTACCATCAGAGCTCAGGCACTATTGTGTATCAACAGTTCTCCTATTCAGAAAATTTTAAAAAACCAAACAACCACAAACAAACAACAAACAATCAATGTCCTCTTTTACATCTAGACAAAAACACATGAGCACACAAATCCATGCATGCACCCTTTGGTTTAGGAATCTATCCCTGACTCAAATTATAGCAACGATGTATATCTTGATTACTCTAGGACTCTGTTCTACTCACAGCAAAGGTATGCTCTGCCTTTACTTCCACTGCTCTTATTTTCCTTATTGCAGGACTTATGCTTTCCACTTCATCTTGTAGTTATAAGGGCTTGGCCATCGCTCTCCCAGGCTTTCATTCAGTTATTGTGAAGCCCTCAGGATGCTTTCCCTCTTCTTTAACTGCATTTGGGTTTGAAAAAACAAGAGGAGCAAATAAAAGCACTGTCTCCACTGCTGCATCCTTATTTCCCACCTGGAGTGACTCTCCCAAGCTGAGCAGAAAGCCTAGTGTGTGCTTTCTGTGGCCACACTGGGTTCACTGCAGCAGATGACAGGGCAAGAGGCAGAGCATGTCGGCAGGGACTCCCCAGCCTACGTTATGAATAAAAGCCCACCAGTGACTGAGACACACGTGTTCTGCTCCACCTGCTAGCATTTTTGCAATGCTGTTTCCCGTGACTGTGATCATCTGTAACCTAGTGTAGTTCTTTAGACAGTAACCAGGCAGGATGATAAATACCTAGTGCAGACATTATCTGTAAGTATTTAGTATCATAACTGGTGTGTTTTACATCTCAAGATATGTTAAGAAAGCACAGCTTCTTCTATACTATGGAAGTTGTTAAGTACTCAGTGAGCAAGGACATACCACCTCATGGAGTAACGACTGTGAATCATGGGCAGAAGTAAAGATTTCAAACAAAGAGTGAAGAATATTGATGGGAAAAGTGTACTCTGAGCTGCTGACTTATTTTAGCTATAAAGCAAAATAAAGTTTGGAGAAAAATAGAAGTTCTGTTTTATATTTACTCTGTGCTCACAAAATTCCTTCTTTTTTTCCTTGACTAGTCAGAGACATAAAAATTCTATTACAACAAAAGAATTTGTTCCAGACCCCATCAAATGTCAGAGGCATTCTGATAGCTAAGTGCCAACACAAGATAAAGATTAATAATAGTGGCAGCAACCTCCATTCCCAAGACTTCTATAAAGAAAAGGGATGGAGAATACCAGCACACGCACTTTTGGCTGCTGTCTTTGCATTTGTCTTGATTCCACTGTGAGCCTCATCATGAATTCCTTGAATTATGAACATTTCTGCAAATTATAATGACATGGAAGGAAAAAAAAGGAAAAGGAAAAGAAAAGGAAAAAGAACAGGAACAAGAAAAATAAAAATAAAATAAAGTAATAGTATATATACATTTTTTAATATAAAAGAAAAAAGAAAGGAAAAAGAAAAGGCTGTGGCACAATGCAGAGATGTCTTGTGTTCCAAGTCAGTGACACACATTCCTGGAAATGCAAGGACTATATGGACATTCCTCTCATGCATAAAATGATCCTTAACAGGCTGTCTTTACTCACAGGGCCCTTCAACAGGTATTCCTGCTTATGTCTGGTGGTGATATGTATTGTAAACGTGTGCACCATCTTATTTTATATTAAAACAGAAACAGATTGTTTCATATAGTCGAAATAACTGATAACAGAAGGCATAGCCATGCTAATTTATGTTGATCAGGATCTGTGCACGTTTTCAAATCTTTGAGGAAAGATGACTCTAACTTAAGCTGTTATGTCTAAAACCATCACATAAAGCCCAATTGGAGAGAGCTGACAAAATAGTTGTGTAAGAAAAAATATACTTAAAAAATAGTCACACTCTTGTCAGCTTCAAAACTGGAGCAAGGTTATGCTAGATTCTGTGCTGAGATTGAGAGGAGCCCCTGTGTTTTGTTCATGAGCGAGAATTGATGGAGAGGTTAAGAACTGATTTCAAGCAAGTCAGAAACTTAAACCAGCTATGAATTTAGGAGAGAAAAGTGCAAGTAGCCTATATTAATTACATCACTGAAAAAAAAAAAATCTTACTTTTAATATATTCACAAGGATCTTTTCCCCCTCCTGTCTCAATTTGTACCCTCTGAATCTGTCTCTGGGTGGCAATGGAGACACATGACCAAGGTGTACACAGGAGCGCTTCCTGCACTCTGATGGAAATGACCAGTGGTAATCTCAAGCTCCATGAGAAATGAGACAAAAAAATCAAGGTTTATCAAATGGAAAAAAATCAAATTAAGACAAAAGTAAAAAGGCAGAGTTAGTGGGCAGCCTTCTGAAGTGTTCTACAGAGGGAGAGGATTACAAACAGTCAATTGGCAACACTGAAAAGAATTGGAAAATGCTGCTCTGGTATCAGAGGCAGTGTCTGCTCTTTCTGATGTCCTCTGTCTGTGCTGGTAGGGAATTACCAGGAGTTAATCCTGGCAAAGCAGCAAAAGAGGCAGCTTGAGAAAGCACTGAAACTTAGTGCTTCACAAGGCTGGAACAATTAAGACAACTGATAACAGCCAAGACTGGTTCTTCTCACTTCAAGAGTAAATTACTGTGGGCATCAGAAGCTAATAGGCAATTCGGCAGTGTATGCTTTTGGCTGTGGACACAGACACACTGAGTTAGGCCTGGGAGACAATGTTTTATTCTTCAGTAAAAAAAACACATTTTTGATAGCTGAATACATTAAAGCATACCAGCAGATACCTCTACAAAGCAAATGTGGAAGCTTGGGTTTCTGAAAGGATGGAGATTTTTCTCAGCACCATCCACCACCTGCTTCACCACCACACCATTCTGTCAGAGCACAGAGATTTATTTTCTGACTTCAAAGGTACTTTCAGAGTAGCAGAGATGACATTTGTATTGCAAGTGCAGGACCACTACCTGTGCCCATGACAGATATTCAGGCTCCTCACAGACCCGGAGGTAACTTGTCTCAGTAAATGTTCAGTGCAAACGGAGCTTTGCTTTCTTTGACATCTCAGGGTTCTGCGACACATGGCCACGTATCTGACATACTGAGAAATAATGCACCTGTGATTTTTTAGCTTTCTAAAGCAGGAAGACTTCCCAAGAGTAACAGAATAAACTATGATTTGTTCAGTAATTCCAATTGTCAATGAGTTAAAGTGCACAGTACAGGAGGCTGTACCTTTTGAACACCGCCCTAGCATGCTATTATGTAGTGAACTGTAGCAACCACACAACTCACTTCTGAGGTTATTTTGTTGCCATCTGAAGCACGTCTGGAGAGCCAGGGCCGGCTCTAATTACAATATTGTCGTTTTGACTGACAGACAATATGTCTACAATCAACTCAGCTGAAAGCCATGTGTTGCTGCAGCTCCCTGTCCGACTGGGAAGCTACAGAACCCGGAGCAAGCAGTGCTTCATTATTGCTCATCCACAGAAAATATTGAAATGAATCCTAGAAGAGCCTTGGTACAAAGAGCAATGTGGGCCAAGAGGTACTCCAGGGGGTTTGGAGCTCTTCCTATTAGTGTCTGTTAACTTTTTAACCACGGCCACAGCATTTTAGAGTAATGCTTTAAAACATATATCCCCCAGACAAATCTACCCTTTCCAAACATCTCAAACTTCACAGCAGCTCCTCTAAAGCAAGGTAAGTCTGGCTAAGAAAATGTAAAAGACTCCAGTTTTGAGATCACAAGGAAAAAATCCTTGATATTACTGCAGCGTATTATTAATGGCCCAGAAATATATAGCTGATGCTGAAACAATGTTTTTCTCCTGACCTCACACAGGTCTGCATAAGTATAATTATTATGCAGCTTAATATGACAGAGATATCTGTCATTAGGAGAATTTCTGGAGTTTTGAACATACATTTCAATAGCCTAAGTGGACCTAGCTTGGCAATTTAGCTGACCCTGGAAAAGAGTGCCTTATGTTCATCTTGTGCAATCTGTCCAGTAACAGATGTACACCATTAAGATGTAAAGTGAGGTGGAGGAGGAGGGAACAGCAGGAGAAGAGTCAGGCCATTTAGCAGCAGAGCCATGAGTTTCAGTAGGCCAGCATGAAGAAAGTGCAGGAATGTACAAATCATTCTTAACAGGTTTCAAGCAAACCTGTGATAAACAAATTACTATTTTTGAAGTATTGCATTTAATTTATGTTAAATGAGGTGTAAACATTAAAAAAACCCAAAACCCAACAAACAAAAAAAAACCCAGCAAGGTACCTGCACTGTCCTTGTGGTGAGAGCATGAGATGGGAAGAGATGCTAACAGATTCAGGTGCAACAGAGGGCACTCATACAGCTGAAGGAGTGTGATGTATTCAACCAGCTTCAAGATATGTTGGTGTCAGATGGAGAAGCTTTCCTCCAGCACCATGGACCTGGGTCACCACGAAGCATGAAGCCTACAGGTGGTAAAGTTCTCCAGATTGTGTTGATGACATGTTCAGATGTTTGAGTTACTTCGCCATAGCAACAGACACAACCTGTCATATTATTAACTCATCTTCCTTAATTCTGCATTATGCTGGAAGAGTTTTACCGGATTTGAGATCTGTGATGCTTATTGGTTTTGTGAAAATTTCCCACCTGTGTTTATTCAGTTACTATCAGAAATGTGTAAAACCAGACAAGACTTGCAATTAAATGTTTTTAAAATGTTCAAAGTGCCACTTTCTGGGATAATCACAGCATTAAAATATTCATTCTATCTGCCCACACCAAATGTTGATATAAATTATTAATTTAAGGCAAATGTGACAATTAAAGCAGATTTATTAGCCTTAATTTATCATGCAATTACTAAATGACTTCTTTTTAAAGCTTGCCTTTTTTCCCCACTGCAATCAAAACTTCCTTTGTTTTAAGCACGATGTTTTCTGTATCGACAGACATCATTTTGAGAATGAGCCATCCAAGTTACATTTTTTGTGACAGCACATAATTAACACACAAAGTACGTACAGATACTTATTAGCAACACAAGAGCAGTCTCAAGGGAGGGAAAGGGGCTCTTTCAGACTAAGTTTTCAGTAAATAATTAACAGCCAAAACAATCAGCATGACTGTCACTAAAAGGCACAGTCTTAGCACAGGGGCTACAATTGACTAAAGTTGGATTCTTCATACCTAAAAGTAGCCTCTTTTGCCACAGGGCTGATACCCACAGATGGGACAATAATTGGCAAGTTTGTGCTTGCCTTGCCTATGGCATGATGTCTACTGGTGAATAACAGAACCGCAGCGTTCAGCATTGTCCACCGTTACTCAGTTGGTGCTTTCAGAGGTATGAGAATCTCTAGCTATCAATATCTTAGAAATATAGATAGGAAATTTTAAAATCCACTTCATTATATGAAAGACACATAAAATGTGGCTCACTGGACAGACCTGGTGTTTACCAGAAATGCTGCTTATTCACCACATATTCCTTTGGGTGTACTTTATTAAAAAAATGAGCATGGTTGGTTTTTCCTTCCCCCACACATTACACGTTGCTCTGGGAGCTTAGATATTGTTTTCAGCTGAGCAAAAGGAAATGTCAGGGATAATTTTGATAAATGTGAGCTATCTCTTATTTTCTGTTAACAAGTGCTTTGTGTGTCTAATAACATGCACCTGTGAAGCTGATTTTTCTTCTTCATGTGACCTCAAAGAACTAAAAAGAGACTGCACAGTCAAAAGAGACTATCCCTACTGCTGGGTCAATAACATTGATGGAAAGCCTTAATCAATGCAGAGGTAAAATAAGGCCACCTAACCCCCACCCCGCTTGCTGGCCCTCACCTCATCTTTGGGCTTAGTAATTTTCTTGCCCACTGGTAGTTATGTGGCTAAGTACAAAGCTGGCCCCAGAGACGCTGTGCTGTGCTGAACATCCCAAGGCACAGCACTAATGTGAGCACTCCTCAGGAACAGCCATTAGTGAGAAGAGCACAACATTTAAGCTGATACAAGACCTTTAAATGTACCTCTAGCAGTTTGCAAAGGAGGTGAGTTCTCTCTACATAAACTACTACAACAACCAACAATTCCTTCTTTCTCACAGACCTCCTTACTAGGAGCTGAAAAGTACTAGAGCACACAAGAACTTTTAACAACCTGTTTAACATTTTGAGTGCAATACAAATTCTTCACTGTATTATTCCTTGTAGTTAAATGCCTTTGATAATGGAGACGAAATACCAAATTGGAAATTCCAGGGAAATTCCTTGTGGTCCCAACCAAGCATATTTGCCATGAATGTACCAGTTAGGTTTTTCCTCATGAGCTATCAGACAGCTTTGCTCCCCTAAGGGGTGAGCTGGGAGGTTTTAAAGTTTTCTGGTACAGGCTGCCAATATTTCCCAGGTTTGCTTTGTCAAAAGTTATTAGGGAGCACACAGTTTCCATAGTTTGCATAGGTGATTCTGTTGTTCTCAGCAAAGGAAACATTAGAAAGAAAGAATTATAGCCTGGTCTAGAGAATTCTAATGAAACACAAACATAAAAGTTAATTTCTTTAAAAATTCAGATTTCCTACAGAATATCTGTAGCCATCTTTGTCACAAGGGAACAGCTTCAAAGTTTCTGTTTTGAAAGGTGTTTCAATTTTTTATCATATAGAGGCTCCTGTGAATCCAGGTAAATAGTAATGAGTTTCTTTCAATCCTTTGACAAGGAGAAAAGAAGTGATTCTCCACTGACTAATGTGAGTGACAAAGAAAATTGTAGTCTATCTGGTTTCCTGAAAGGAGATTTTCTAAACAGGATCAGTAGAACTCCAAGTGACACAGTATTCTCAATTTAGGTGAAACAACTTTCTCAGCATTAAGATGTTAAACATGTATTTGATTTTATTTTCCCATACAGACCCTAATACTGAAATACTTCACAGCTAAAAGAAATTTATCCTGGGCTATATTAATTTACACAGACTTAATCTTAGTCTATAAACCTAGACTAGGATTCAGTGTGTCTGTGAAGCCTGACTGAACAGAAATTTGTTTTTTAAATTAAATTGCTTGTAGTCATATTTTATTTTTATTCAGTCTTTGCTTCTGGAATCCTCTGTGCAAGACTGTTTTGTTTTTGGAATGCTCTTTTAGTCAATTATTTAAATTGTATAGCTGTACAACATGGTATAGTCTGTGGGGATTTGTTAGGTACCAATGGGTCATTTATTTATGAAATTTCTCTGCTCTACTCCTGTTAAAATATTGATGTTCTTCCCCTCTGCTCCTTTCACTGATTTAAGTAAAATGGTTGGTACTGAATTTAATTAGTTTTCAGATTAGGCATTATAATGAAGTCTTATTTAATCATTAAGAGGAGCCAAAAGAGGGGAAACAGATCTGGCTGATAGAACTTCTGGAGAAGAACATCTACTGTCGGGAGCTACTGGGCTGGGAGCAGCCCAGAATTAAACTTGAGCAGAGTCTCATCCACATGTTGGTTTAAACTTTGCCTATCTGGGTTACTTTTTCTTATGAAGGAAATGTCAGTGTCATCTGCATCACTCACTCTCCATCCCTCCCAAGGAGGTGACGCATAGTTTATAGCCTACCCTTACAGATGCATTTGATTTAGGTGCTGTAGTAAAGTGGAAGTGTCAAGGTGATTCATCTGTCTGCCACCGCTGACAGCTGTGTTACACAAAGTGCCTGTGTGGGACACATTGATTGGGCTGTAGAAGTGGATATTCCACTATCAAAGGCAGAGGCTTTCTCTGTCATTACCGAGGCAGCGCTGCCTCTTGCCCGCTCCAGCAGACACAGCCTGCGAGAACACCACGCTGCATATTCTGAGCATGCTGCCGGCATTCTCGCCCTGCACCGGGGACCAACACCAGACTATCCCTTTGTAAGCTTCCTTGGAATAGAAACCATGTTGCCATGACTGAACCTTGCAGCAAGGGAAGTGATCACAAATATATTGGTTTTGTATGCAAACAACCACTTGGTGGTTACACCATGGCTCTGCCCCATGGTTTACGACAACACCCGCCACTAGCTAAAAATGCTCAGCTATTCAACCTTAACATTGAATGTGAATATTAAAACTGTAAATTTAATTTACTCTTTTCAGTGTGCCCCTGAAATTTCTCAGCATATTCCCACTCATTTATGGAAAACTACCACCCATTGTCTGTTCTGTAAATTGTCACAAGGTTCTCAGTAAAACATTTCCTATATACTACCATTTTATAATCCAATTCCTGACTTCTCATGCATATGTGAGAAATAAAACTTGCTGGTCAAGTTGAATGATACATCCGTTGTAGTCTGAGGTGTCATTTGTAGAAGAATGAATTATTAGAAGAGGTAATGGGAGCAACCTATTATAATACAGCGTCAACTAAAGCTATTTGCCCATCATAGTCCTCGCCTTTATGGATTAAAAATAGTTGTATATGCAAAAGTAATCTGAGATTCACTTATCAGCTGTTGATGTGTCAGTAGTTTGTCTAAAATACTACATATTTTATCACAATACCCCCAAAACATTGCGAGTTCATTTAAGAGTGTGCTGTGCTTAAGAAAAAGATGCAGTTCCAGTTCAGGAAAGAACATTACAGTCGGATTTTTTTGGTGTCCTTGGGATTTTGAAAAAGGAGAAGAGACTTTGAAATGCTAATTCAAGGGTGTTTAAAGAGCTTCAGAAATTACATTGTCCTATATTAATATGAAGAAAACAAAAGTAAGGAAAAATTATTCTGTTCCATAACAAAACTATAGAAATTCTACAGTCTCTCGACTAAAATGCAGCTCATGAAATAAGAAAAGCAAACCTTTATGTATACATTTGAAATGGAAGTGCATAGAGAAAGTATCAAAGATTGTAAAACTGTAACCTGTTAACCACTAAACATAGTTTATGCTGGAAAAGTGCATCATGAGTCAGCAGCTTGTGGTTTCACCATACATCCGGAGTCAAAATCTCCTGTATTTGAGTCAGGGCTCTACACCTGTTTTCATTTTCTCTTCCCTTTCTCTACCAGTAACACCACACTTCTCTTTCACAGAAGTTTACAACCAAAGGAAGAAATATCAGCCTCAAACCAAGTAAGTAAAATCCAGAACTTGTGAACCATGAAATCCCGAGCTGTTTACCAGAGACAAAAAGCTGTGAACCAGCAGTTTGATCACCAATTTTAGTATATTAGGATCCATCAAATGAATTCTGAAGACTAGTATTTTTAATTCTAAATACTAGCATTTTCAATTCTGAAGGAGGAGTTGGAAATCTTAACATACTATTGAAAAGGCCCTTTTTTGTCTTGTCAAAACAAGCTAATGAAAGTGATTAAAGAAAAACGAAGGATGAAGGGACTGATGCGAGAACAGACCTTGCAGGACGCAAGCAGCAAAACAGAGAGAGTAGGACTGATTAAGAATTTGCATGACTTAAGGAGCCAGTTTAAAGGTTTTCTCCAGATATCAGATGATCTAACAGGAACTCAGTATAGCACATACCTTACCTAGGTCTACAGATGCAATAACATCTTAGACTATCTGGTTAGATCTCCAAGATGCTTGGGCGGATCTTGAAAAATACCTTATCACAAGATGATGTCCTACTGCCAACAACAAACCTGTTCCAAAATACAAAAATCTTGAGGGAAACCAGAAATTTCAGTGCTAAGCACCACGTTACTTTTAACTAAGAAAGCGTGTCTCAGCCTCTCTGAACACTAATGTTGAAGGCAGGTAAAAGCACTTTCACTGCTACTTTCACTATTTCTACTCTCCCTATGAGCCAAACTGCTGACACTCTTCCCTGTGATATTTCAGTGCTCAACTAGTCAATTTGTTTTTCAGGGAAAATCCCTGGCCTTAGACCTCCACAGATTAATTATTCACATGATTGCTTATAAAATAACAGAAAAACAAAATTTGTTCATATTCTCCTAGCAAAACATTTTCCCTGCGCAAAACAGTCTAGCTGCAGCATTTCGGAAAGTGAGCATTTCATTGTCAGAATTCCTCTCATTTGCAAAGAACATTTGTGATCCTGAATCTTACAGACAAGGCACCCTTTGACTATATCCTCTGAAGCAGCTCAGTCTCTTAACTTCTACCTATTCTTTCGTATCAAGTCATATTTCACCATTCCTACGTATTTCTTATTTTAAATGCAGAAATATTTAGCTGTTTTGCAACACTGGCTGATTTTCTCCTTTGGTCTTTTCTTGTACTGTTGGAATTCTAATAATCTGAACATACACACACACACACATCTCTGTGTGTGTATATATATATAAAACTTATTTATTTTCCAACTACTTGTGTCTCTAGTTTTTTCAAAAGCCATTGGTGTAGAAATGAAAATTTCTGATTTGCTTTGTCTATAGGGAGGGTATCTAACATCTGGTGTACAGAAATATATGTGTGCATATATTTCATATGATTTTCAATAAAGCAAGCTATTATTCTGACACCAATCCATCATGAAGTCAGTCTGCTTGAGGATCTACGTGACAAAAAAAATGAATAACACAGTGAAAATACTTACAATTCTTTGCAAATAGTTTAACTGACTTCAGCTGAGGCTGATATATCAAGACTGAAAATACCTTTACATCTTTCTTTAATCTGGCTTTGGGAATATTCTGCCCATGCAGTGGTCATTGAATGGAACTTTGCTGTTTTCATGTAGTGCTTTTAAGCCGTGGACAACATTTTGTTGAGACTAAAGAAAGGAACAGGTTGCCCAGGGAGGTAGTTGTGACCTCATTCATGGAGCAATTCAAGGTCAGGCTTGACAAGGCTCTGAACAGCTTGATCTAGTGGAGGATGTCCCTGCTGACTGCAGGGTGACTGGATAGATAACCTTTGGAAGCTACTTCCAGTCCAACCCATTCCATGAATCTATGAACATGATTTGAAAACTAATTTGCTAGAAGTGAAAACTCACTGATAGAATATTAATACAGCATTACTAAAATTCACAACTTAGCACACATTTAAGGTCTTGACCAGATTTCAATTTATCCATAAGATTTCAGAACAAATACACTCAAGAATCATCATTCCATGAAGATAATGTTTCAATAGGCTGACTGCAAGTGCTGATGTGCTAATTCAGTGATATTTTAAAGCAATATCATTAGGCTTGTTTGATGGAAGTTGTGCTGTAACTTGGCATCTGAAATAGTAGGTGGACAATACACACATGTATGAAAAGAAATCTAAGCCCCAATGCCATGTTCAATACCTGTCATCTCCCCAGACAGCTAATTTCTTAAGCCCCTGCTGGACAAAAAACAGTTCTAAAGCTTCC
>VWZI01008677.1:1809294-1820627 GCA_013396835.1 Psilopogon haemacephalus | reverse complement strand
CCCCCCAAAGTGTATCAGTCTACTAGATTTAAAAGTCTTTGTTCCCAAAGTTAAATGCTTGTATTATCTTACTATGAACCCAAGCATGTAAATCATAGGCGGTAGATTGGGCTAAGTGCACTTCACCCCTATTTTGTGCTTCCTTTTAAATTTATACTGCTGGAATTAGAAATCCACCCCATAGTCCATGAAGTGATTTAAAGAATATTCATGCAGTTTTCTCACATTATTATCAGCAGTTAAAATGAGAGAGGAAATGCTTATTCAAACTAAAGGGAGAGGGAAGAAGAATAAAAAAAAAAAACCCTTTCACATCTCTTTTCCACATAAAATAGCTTTGTCTGTTTCAAATTTAAAAGCAAGTAATGGCTAAAATATGCATCAAGTTCTGTCATCTACAAAGCAGTCCTGCCTCTTGCAGCCCATCAATACAGATCACTGCTACTCTTGTCTAAGCACAGAACTTAGGAGCCCAAATCCCTTTGGTGACTCTGAAAATGTTACATGTCCGCACCACGATGCCAGCCCAACCACCTCAAATCTACCTTTCACACTCTGCCTACACTCAGATTAGACCAAGACTTTTGAGGACAGGGATGTGTTTGCTTGGATTTTTGGACTTTGCTAGGTAAAATTTCAACAGATAACACAGCCAAGAATTCTGTTTTCTTCATCTGAACCAATGTCAGAGGGAAATTATTGTTTCGACTGAAAAAAATAAAACCCAAAACTTTATACCTAAGCTTTCATTGTTTACAGAAGCAGAAGTTCCACTGATATTTTCCTTCCATATAGGCTGAACTGTAGTCAATATTTTTACAAATATGAAAGAATTCCAATGAGACAATACCAGCTAAAATGATATTTCACATTTTCTATAATTAAATTATAGTAAATATTTAGTGGAAAATATAGTAAATTTCAGTGGAAAATAATCTACATAAAATATTGTTGCACAGAGATCAGCTTAGTAACAGCTTAATTAACTGAATGTTATAGCCAAGACAGGTTTTGCTTTTTTTCTTGAGGTCTGAGAGTTAGCACCATAAGAACAAAATTTCACCCTGGTATAAGGTGACATTCAGAAACAGGTAATTGTAACTCAAGACTACAGTGCTGCAAACTTAACTTCCAAATGAAACTCTGGCAATTTCTTTTTCTTTAGTAAGTGAAACACATAAATATATCACCTTAAGCCACATCAGAGGAACCACAGAAAATATCAAACAAATGCTCATTTTTACTATTTAAATATAGTGTGAAAAAGTGTATTTCATCCTCGTTTCTTCTGCATCTGTGCAATAGCACAATTATTATGTCTGCCATGGATAACACTTTGAAAGGAAATTAAATATGGATACAACCTTCTGGCTGAAGATGTCCCTAAACTGCAGATTGCTGGAAGTGTCTCAGGGGAAAAGGCAGCAGAGGCTCTGCGCTTCCTTTGCTTTCTGCAACACTCTGAGCCATCCTGGAGTGCTGCAGAGGAAGGCTGCTCTGACACTGTGGCCATGGACACAAGTCTCTTAAGTTCCCCGCAAGGTGACTCTGGAGTATTTTTGTGCTCTATACTAGTTCTTGAGAGAGGGAAGGGACTGAGAACAGCCTTTAATAAAGGGACACAGATGTTAGAGTTTATTGCACCACCTGAGCTAATTAAAATTCTTACCTTTTAAAAAGAAAAAAAAGCTCCCTGTGGGAAGGAAAAGTGGCTTTAAAAAAAAAACAACTAAAAAGAATTACAGATGGGATGATGAAAATAGGTTGTTTTCAAAATAAATTATTTGGTTTAGAATTTTTGAGGGAAAAAAAAATACCATGGCACTGCTGTCTAATTTGTAATCTTGCTTTGCTTGGATTAGAAAGATAAGGAAGTGATTTTATTAGGTGAGTTCATCAACTTTGCCTGAAGTTACAGGCTAGCTTTGCAGCACCTTACACTGAGCAAGAGCTTTCTTGCTTAGCATTTAACATAGGTAGAATTCTTTCTTCCATTGTGTTCCGTCTTGAACACTTAGAGGCAATAAGCTTTGTCAGATAAATCCTGCCGTGGTATTACTGTTACATGAATCATAAAAGAGATTAAAACCTTGATGCATATTTCCTAGCTACTCCTGAGCTTTGTCACATCCAGAGGGATTTATGAGCAAGACCCATGAGAAAGTAGCAACCTCCCTTAAGTGATCTATAGTTATACAAAATTACATTGCAGTTGGAGTTGCATCTTTGCTACATTTTTTATTTCCTGTATTATTTTCAAGTACTACTTTACTTTTGTAGTGAACTGGTTAATGAACATAAATTGAACACCCCCCCCCAATATTTCAGTGACTGCTCTTGAAACCAAAATGCCAGATAAAAGAAAAAAAAGCTTTAATCTGAATTAGATTTAGACTTCAGTGCTTTTGTAGAGATAAAAGATATCTGTTCACAGATAGGTTTCTGTGTTTACCTAACAACTAACAAATATTTTCTAAAGGTCTGAGAATTTTCCATACCATCTTGACACAATTGAGTAGAAGACCTATTTAGCCTAATGAGCATTAAGATTAAATCATTTACTCACAGATCAAAGGAGATTTTAATTATGTAAACGAGTTGTTCAGAAACACAAAATGTTCCATTAAGCTTCACAATTAATACATACAATATTTATGAGTTCAGACTTTTTTCCTTGTTAAAAATTGATTGTTACATCAAAAAAAGTTTCCCTGGATGCACTGATTGAGGGAAAAACATTTTAAGCCATAAAAGTAGCAGGCATGCAAAAGATTTTACTGCCTTTTGCTTTTTCTTTTCCTCGTCTTTTCTCCCTTTTTTGTTGTTGTTGCTCTGAGCGTCTTGTCACCAGATGTTCATTATGTGTACAAAATACTGAGTTCATATTAAGTAGGCCTGGCCATACCATGCTGCATGCCTGTCACTGGGGTCTCTAAGTGGAAGTGCTGCAAAATAAAGCACTTCTAAAATATTTCCCATTTAAGGTCTCGATGCTAAAGACCAAGCTTAGCTAAGCATAAAGGGACTGCTCCAAAGGGGTCTCATCCTGCTCCCACATTCAGGCAGACTCTAGCTTGCGGCGGCACAAAGAATGCTGCAGATGATGGATCATGAAGCCACTGTATGATTTCTAACAGGCAAGATTAAAATAAATGCAAAGAAAACAAATGATGGAAAGAATGCTGATAAAATATGCAAGCTGGATTGGTTATAGAGTAATTTATTTCTGCTGGAAGTTCTACTTAGGAAAGCAAATCAACAGAATGGAGGTCTGCTGACACTAAGTAATCCTGAAAAACACGGGGAACAGTTGTAGGAAAACTGATGACTACTTAAGAGAGATGAAAAAGCCATTCGAATTCTCAAGGCCAGGGGTATGCATTAACAATACCTTCTGCAAGATTATTTTCTACACTTAAACTTAGAAACTTTATTAAAAAAAAAAAAGAAAAAGAAAAAAAGAAAGATGGTGATGATAATGGCAGAACACTTTCACTAGATGTGCTGGGGCAAAACTGTCCCCTTAGCTACAAAGTGTGCTCTGACAAACTGCTGCTGTTTATGAAGATGCACCTGAGAACGCAAACTGCTTTTATGTTCACGAGGGTTAGCAGCATGCTTGTTAAGGCTACTCAGAGGCACTGACAAAGGGATGCATTTGTCCAGAACAGTCAATGAAGATTCTGTATTAGATTTACAAGGAAGAAGCAGAAAACGTTTTTTTTTTTCCAGTGATGAAATCTGTACTGTTGTGCCAGTGAAAAATTCCACCACCTTCAGTCTTAACAGAGCATCTGAGAAGGCTTTTTAAAAGCTTTTATTCATGTATTAGCAACTCATCATGCTTTAGCTCTTTCACTCAATAGGATTTTATGATTGATCTTATTTATTTTTGGTTTGTGTGCAACTTGAAGTTGATGCCAGAGTTACTCTAAGTATAACACAGACAACAGAATGACAAAAATCTTCTGTCCTGGGACTCCATAAATAATTCACTGGAATTCAATACTTTGTATTCACTGCAATCCTAACACATCCACAAACTCATGGTCAACTTTCAGGTATTTCCACGTATTTACCTTTCTATTCAGTTACAAGTGCCTCCCAAAACAGAGTCATTTGCCATGCTCCTAATGCCCATGCTTTTGGATACAGATGGCTGGCAATAAAAAGTTGAATTCACTCTCTGTCTATTCACTGTCTATCAAAATAAGTGTGAACATAAAGCAGCCCAATGGCTTTCATGCACAGCATATGAAAACGGATAAATTCCACTGTCTGTTTTTCCTTTTGCTAGAGGAAAGGATCAGCTGACAATACTTTCAGAAACTTCTCTTTTTACTCCTTGTTTCATCTACCAGGCTCTTCCTTTGCATGAAGCTCTGCCTTTCCCCAGTCTCCCCAGAACTAAGCAGACTGCAGCAACAACTTTGCAGTGTGTTCTGTATCAGAGCCACGTGAACTCCGAGGTGGAGGTAAGCAAAGCAACGTACATTGTGTGATACTTCTCACACAGAGCCAGGTCTGTGAAGTTATCACTTGTGTACAGCAATTCTGAGGAAGAGAGCAAACAGCTGAGCTGCTGAGGCCATGGCTGAGAGGAGCTGTGCCATTAGAGCAGGTGATGCTATGGGCTTGATTTGACCTGGCTGATTACAATTTCCCCAGTGGACTTTAGCTGACAGCCTCCAAGCCACGATCCCGTCCTGCACACTTTCTAAAACTGGATGCATGATCACTACTCCATCGGTTTCATTTTGGTGGGCAGCACGTTAACAGAGACAAAATACAGATCTACATTTATCTCTTGCCATATGTTCAGCAGTTCTAAACACATTGACTGCAGTTAAGTCACAGTATTTAAACACATAAGCTAGGTAGAAAAGGGTAGAACAGGGAGATCTTTAATTACTTTGGAAACGTTTAAATTATCTGAATTTCCTCTGTGTATGGCAGGCATGAGAAAGAAGCAGAACAGGGAAGGTTATGTTCATGAGTTCCTAACAGGTCTTTCAATTGCCTTAGGGCTGCCTAATGTACCAGAGAGACAGGGCAAAAGATGTCATCAGTGCTGCCTCATGGACTAGGTACCTCACCTTTGCAGTGCTGATATTCAAACCATGCCTTCCACGGTGTTTATCCAGTCCACAAAGATTTAAAAGGAACCAGCTCCCAAAGTTACCATAAAATGTTTTTTTTTTATTTTATTTTTTTTAATTTTGTACTTGATAAAAGACAGAAAAAAACCCCAGAATAAATCATGTTTTCCTGTGGAGGTAGTTAGTAGTTTTTAGAGGTATACTTTACCAGCCAGCAATATCTACCACAAGTGTAAATGCATAGGAGAAAAAAAAAAAAAGATAATTTCTATAAAGTTATGTCTTTCTCGACCCAAGAAATCACCTGGAGACAGCTCAAGCCAAACCCCTGAGCAACAGAAGCCACTGGCACTATTGAGAAATACGAAGATATTTGGAAAGAGCTGCCAGCAGACAGCAGAGAGCACATTGTGTTTCCATTGCATCTGAATACCTTGCCCTCTCACTTCAGCACGATGCTGCACTGGTCTGGTGGTGGCTGAGTGCAGGGTGCTGCTGTCCCTAAGCCACCACTGGTCTCTTAGTGTCCTCCATTCACTACATGTGGAATAAAGCGACAGGGTACAGTAGCAAGCCTCTCTCAAGCACACACAAAACCTGACAGTCCCAGACTAAACTAAAGATCATCACATCCTCATCTTTCTCACTGGCCAGAAATTAGTTTCTTATATTTAATATAATTTACATACCCCCCCCACTGAAGTGACAGAAGGAGGAAGAGATCAGAGCAAGAAATGTGGTGATTGAGCCTCTCTTGTTGTCACTGCAAGATTATTTTCTTTACTATATTATATAGAGCTTTTCTCTGTCCATTCTTTAGTGACTCCAAAAGAGACATTTATTGGAAAATGATTCCATAGTTTAACAGCTGCCAACCATAAAGAGGAAAAAAAAAAAATAAAATCTTTTTTTCCCTAAGTTTTAGCCAACTGCTCTGGAAGAAACTCTGCCATCCCAGATTCTTGCTCTTCTTTGTCACACATACAGACTCTCCTTGTGATACCTGCATGTGTTTAGTCTCTAACTAGACCACAGACCACAAAGGTGGATGTATTTGGTTTTAGTACACTCTCTAACAAATCTTCATTTTCTTCTTCAGAGTGCAAAGACAAGTAGGGGCATAAGGAGCTAAATAACGTGTAAAATTATATTGAAAACATCCACAGTAAAGGGATATATTCCTTAATTCAAAGTGCTTTCATAATACAGAAACTATTTTAGAATTACAGGTACGGCAAAAGAGAAATCCTACTGAGCCTTCATATGAGGCAAATTTAAGCATGAAACTAACCCCATTTCACCCACTGAAAGCTGCCTTACTGAGGGGGGAATTAAAAGCAATATAGCTATAAAACGAAAAAGAAATAAGACTGCTAAAGAATTTTCAAATATCCCAACTGTTCAGGCCGAAGTTGAAAGTGACTGCATTTGAAGCCAGGTTACTGAATGAAAGAAATCTTCAGCCAGCTCTTGCAGTTACTGTCAGTGGATTGGAGACCCAGTAGGGAGGACATTTTCATGTCATTTGCTGCCCCCTAGTGGAGATAAAACAACACTGCAAAAGTAAAAAAGAAAAAAGTGGGGAAAACCACAGTCCAAACCAAACCGACACAAAAAAACAACCCCCACACAAAACCAACCAACCCACCGACCAACCAACAAACAAACAAGCCCCAACCAACCCAAAACACCACAGAAAAACAAACAAGGGTAGAAAAAAGAAACAAAGAAAAGGAACACAAGATTATTATTTTTTTTTCTCATAAATATTTCAATTAATTTTCCTCTGGTCAGAGAAAAACCATGCAGAAAAATCTGACATCATCTGCAAGTGACCAAAAGGTGGGAGATGCCCACAAGTAGATAGAAAGAGTCACTTAGAACTTAAAAAGCCCTTTCCTTAGTTCAGTAAACTACTAAGTTTTCACACCTAAATGGAAATGGATATGTACACATAATCAAATTCCCACCTCACTGCAACCTCCTTTTTGGTCTTACTCTCCTCAGCCTTCTTTTCTCCAGACTACACAGTCACAGTTCCCACAGCTGCTCCTCATAAGACCTGTTCTCCAGACTCTGTGTATCTTCCTGTGTTGCACAAACAGTAACATGTCCTGAGAAAGCAGAAAATCTTCTTTGTTAGTACAGAAAAAAAGGGCTGAGCTGCAATACGAAATCCAGGCTCAGCATTATAGCTCAAAGTGTGGACAAAGTAAATGAGAATGAGAATCTACACAAAATGTAGGGACTGGCATCACCAAAAGGGTGGGAAGTGGTTGAAATACTAAAGGCAAATGTCAGAGGATGCCCTACCGTTCATGACCAGTTTTTTCTGCTTCCTTTCCAGAGCAGCTTCATTTCATTCAGCCATTTGTTTACAGACTATTTCCCTCTTCTTCTGGGAAGGTGACTGGAACTCTCTACCTGTGTCAGGCGCAACTTGGCACACGCACTACTGGTTATTCATGGCTGATCCAGGGATAGCAAAAAGAGATCTGAGAAGTTTGCTTTCAGTTCCATTTTCTCTCTACAGTTTGCAGGTCTTGTTTAGAACATGTGCCCTTCTGGATCCCTTTTCTTGAAGTATAAATTGCCTTGTTTAGCTAATAGCTTTTCTTTGGGAGAAAGAGTTTTTTAATGACTCTGTACATTAAAATGATTTTGAAACATTTAGAATTCCAATGGCTATACAACAGAGCACTGCAGAGTCAAACACGGCTTTCTTGAACATAAATGAAAAATACATAATGAAATCAGTGAGAGTGATGCTTGTGTATCAAACTCCAGAGTTTGGCTCCTGTGTGCTGCTTTGGTTGATGAAATACACTTTAAAATCTAGACATTTAATAACCCTAAAAGCCTGTAGTGCAAAATGAAAAATCACAGTCTGAAAAGAAGAAACTTTTTTGCTTAACCTGCACAACTTTGCAAACGTGAATATCCCTGTGCTAGCACAGAGGCTTTCTGTTTGTTTGTTATTGTTCCTTCCATGAAATTGATTCCCTAATTTCCTTGAGTGCAGAGATGGACTTGTTTGCTTTTGCTAATCACAGAGGAAAAAGCAATAAATTATATACAACCAGAATGCATTTGCAGTCTCTTTGTGCAATTGGTACAGCATGTGCATTTCTAGGTAATTCTTCCATTAAGACCACATCAATGTTGCCAAGTCACCTTATTCTGAAATCATATCACTTGTACAGGTTTTGCTTTTTCAGGGGCAATTGGAAAGTCTTGCTGTACAGTGGCAGTTCTCTAAATATCAGCTGCACCATGAGAAACCTCCTAGGCCGTCACTGGCCACACTTGGATGTGCTACTGAATTCCACTTGAAGGGCTGACTCTCAAGAAATTCCTCCATTTAAAATGGTGTTTGGACCATCTGATTTTCAGACAACTTCTAAATTAAATGAAAGAATATTCACAGGGGAAATGCTGACATTAAAAATTTGGAATTGACATCAAGACTGCTCAGAACATTTATTTTAGGAGTCATGCACTTAAATACATGTTTGGCAGCTGAACTGCTGAGAGACTGGGAAGCTTAGTCCTCTTCTTCTGCTCACAGTTACCTCAAAAGTATTCACTATTTCTCTTCCTCAAAGCTCTTTTTAAAGCACTACGAAGCAAGGACATGAAGAATATCTGTTAGGCAAAGGGTGAAGTGTGGACTATTTAGTTCAGAATTCCTCTCCCTGTACTGTCACCACGAGGAGCAAAGTAGTGGGCAAGAACGAACCCATTTGGGTCCTTTATCATTTCCCCTGGTATTCCTCTCAGAACTTGTCCCACATCTGTACAAACAACCTGTGACTCTTTCTCTGCAGATCTGTGTGGATGTAACACCTTCAAGTAAGACCATCTACCTGGTTTGCTGGACCCTCCAGCAATGTTTAGAGTTTGCTGCCCTGTGTAGTGATCTAGAAATCACTATGTCATTTCACAGAGCATGCATTTTGTTCATGCTTTTCTGGTTTGTTTCTTTTCTTTGGCAGTTTGGGTAATTACTGCTGTGCAGAGCAAGCCCATGTGTAACAATCAAAGTTTACTGCTAGTGTAGGTAAGTAAAGCTTATTATGGAACTCAAAACAAATTCAGTAAGAGCTAGTCAGTTGTAAAAATCAGGAAAAAGAAAATAAATAAATGGAGAAATAAATATGTACATCTGTATAATAGGAAGAGCTTACTAAAAACGCCAAGAAGAGATGAAGTTTGCCAGATTAAAAATTTTAAAGAGTTCTCCATGCTGACAAAGAATGCTGCAATGTCAGGTCCTCATTTCCCTCCCTGCAAACAACCTACTAAAAAAATGGGGTAGGACATCAGAATCCTCTGCAGAAATCTCGCGTCAGTCTTTCAGAACCAAGCTTATCTGCACTGATGTCCTATTGGTACCGCTTACATCTCCTCCAATATCAGCTGCTACTGTTAGATCTTGTTCAGATTCACTACCAATCTGTTATACAGGCTTTGTACTTAATTTGACTTTTTCAAAATATAAGTAATCTTTTAAAAAACCTAAACAACAAACCAAAAGCCCAACACAAAAGCTACGGTTGCCAGTAAGAGTGGTTTTACTCATCACTCTTAAACTGAGTTTTGTTTGCAATATCATCCTCTCCCCCTTTGCCCTGCAACAGTTACTGCTATTGCAAGTGATTGGCATTTTGCTCTGGGTGTCTACAAGGGAGCAAATTAAAATACTCGTAAAAGAGAACATGAAATATGAACACAGAAAATATTTCTCTTACCACTAGACAGGGCAAAGATGAGCTCAGATTTTGTGGCCAGCACTCAGCACTGCCAGCAACAGACTTACCATTGTCCAGTGGCTTCACTCTTTTCTACAGATGGCATTTTCTAGGGCACCCATGCAAACAAACCCTGCCTTTCATTGCTTTGTTCCTGCTTGGGTAATATATTAAACACTATGTCTTCACAACAAACAGGGGTTTTAAGCTTTGGACATACATTTTCAATTCCTAATCTCGCTGAATTACAAATCACAACTATGCATGTTAATAGCAGCGTTTACACCACAACCTATTGGAAAATTCCAGGTCAGCTACACAGACTCTCTGCAAGGTGAGCACAGAATTAGATGTGCAGGTAAGTGCAGAGTAAATGCAATTTTTATTGATTTATTTTACATTTTTAATAGTTGTTCCTCAATGTATAAATTTTAATTTAAACTATAAATCCACAGAGTGGAATAATTGCCTAGAAGATGGTGGAATTAGAACAGTCAGCAGTGACTTACTTCATCTCACCACAAGAAAAAGAATAAAAATTAGCATTATACAGAGGAAAATTCCTGCTACTTAAAACTTAGTGGGACAGCAAACAGTCCCCATTACTAAATAAACTAGGTGTTGCCATAAGTATTGAATTTATCTTAAAAGATATGTTGAGCAATTAAAAATTGACGAGAGTGCTCTAATGGAGTGATAATAGTCAGCCAGGTAATAAGCAACTGAACTAACAGACCAATTAAACCTGTAAGAAGCTCTGTGCATTCTGTCACAGGAGCTGTTCCAAAGGAGGATATTCTACAGCCATCATCTTCCAAGGCAGTGGAAGAGATAGACTGTTTTAATACCTTTGACTCAGAAATGTAAAGATAAGGAAAAAAAAAAAAGAGAAAACAAATGTTGAACATTGTGAGGAACAGAAGTGTCTTGTGGGAGATATAAAAATTACTTTTGACTTACTGGGATTCAAAAGCCAGAGGAAAGTGGGGGTTTGTGTGTGTTTTTCCTCTTCCCAAGTATATATATCCTCAGAAAGCCCAAGATCTGTTTGAACTAAGAAGGACATTTAAATCCTTGGTACTTTCACTAAAGATGCCTACACCTCCATGCCAGCAGTGGCTGTTAAGTAGCTGAACCAAAGAGATCTACCAGTGTTTTATTTATTTTGTGCATGGCAAGCGTACGGGCTGCAGTTTATCACAATGACGGCTAAATCTATCATCCTCTACCTGGAGCTATAATAGGAGTGCTCTCAAATCAACAAGTCTTTCCTTCAGAGTAACTGAACTGTAAATTGTCCTTGACCAGTCAGACAAACAAAAACAACCTTCCCTGTTAATCTGCCGAAGACAAACAGTTCACTGTCTTTCGTCCTCAGGAGAAGGATGTCAGTGGCAATGGTGTTTTATATGTCACATCCCTCACACCACGCTAGCTTGCTTTCACTTTCAAAAGCTTAGTGAGAGATTACGGAAAGGATGCA